>JAPQRQ010000028.1:17984280-18015986 GCA_037367365.1 Apogon talboti | reverse complement strand
ATATGTCCCTTAAAAAATCAAAAATAAAATATTTTTTTTAAAAAAGAAACTGCTGTAACATGAGTCTAAACACATGATATATAATAGTTAGACTGTGATGACTGTTTTACTTCTACTCGTAGTAAAGTATTTTTACAGCATGGTATTAGTCTACTTACTTAAAGTTGCAGGAGCTGAAAATCGGAGGAAGAAGCACCAAAAATGGAAAAAATATACACTTTTCTCCTACAGTGCTTTCCTCTCAGTCCCAATCAAGAGACTAAATAAAGACAGATGACCCGAAGTCATTTTGTAGAACAGATAAGACACTTTTAAAGCGTCTGTGTCGAGTCATGGTATGGAGCACTAGAGTCTTATATCTGATCAGTAATAAATCAGCTGTCAATCAAAATTTGACCCCCTCCTCCTGCATGAAAACACCTGAGATTAGCTTTATTATGTTTTCTGGTGTAGATTTTTTATATCCCAATAAGTCCATTGGGAGTTGGTAGAATTCCTCTCAAACCACTTGAATTACAACAAGCTGAAAGGAATTTCTATAATTTTTTCTGTTCAATAAAACCACAAAACTATCAGAAACTGCAGCTTTAAGTAAAGGCTTTGGCTGTGTGTTCCACCATTGCCCTCAAACATCAAATCATCACACTTTGCACCATTCAGACCATGTAAATTCACATATCTGACATGAGCAAAGACTTACCACCATCTGATATATGGCATCTACAATGTTTAGCATCTCATCACGGGTGATGTAGCCGTCATTATCCAGATCGTATAATTTAAAAGCCCCTGTGTGGAGAAAGAGGTGAAAATAGGTTTTAAGAAATGACTGCACTTCAGAGACTAACAACTACATTCGGCATATAGGACCAAACTAGGATCAAAGACCTACTGTGAACAAATGACCATATTAAATTATATATCTACAAGATTACAAAGCACACAGTTGTATTTGTTTGGAACTAGTCAAAAGTAAGCAGAGAGTGGCAGCAGGTTGTTTATCATGGCTTTCCAGCTCAAATTTAACAGTGGTGACTTAAAATTCTGATCACCTTTCATTTCAACTTCAAAACTGCTGGTATTACCGCTCCGAGTTAAAGTAAACCTTCTGGGTGTAGCTCAAACGCCTGCCAACACATAGAATCATGACCTCCACCTTGAGGGAGCCTGCTGTTTACAGCTAAAAGCTTTTATTTTCTGTTCTCTATGAGCCTGCCAGTGCTCTTTCATATGCAACGCGTGGTGGTCAATCCTGAAATCCTGTCATTTAAATGTCAAAAAATTCAAAGGCAGCACATCTTCTTACATCTCAACTTCTCATCCAGAGTCCCTCGAGAAGTCACTGACAGGGCCTGAATGAACTCGGAGAACTCGATGCGTCCATCCTAGAGTGATAAAAAGGACAGAAAGAGGCAAAAAAAAATGGAGAGGGAAGGAAATATTGGAGAGATAACATGAGCGTCTTACTTCACACTTGCTGGAGATATACTTTCATGAACTTCTTGCGGTTCTTTCATTGTGTCCTTGCTATATTCTGCTAAAAACGGGGCCAGACGCTTGCTCCAAGTCAGCTGCTATTTTTGCCCTGCACCTGGTTCTCTCCCGAGGCAGAAATATGTCACCTATGGTCATTAGTAAGATGGATGCTACTGCCTCATATTCTAAAAGTTACAGCACATAAACATATAGGTACATTTGTGGTAAAGATGCTCCAAATTTCTTCCAGTGTTTCTAAATTATGAATGGAAATGGCAACTAATCCTGTCCAACACGGTAGAAAATCATCTGCTCTGACACTTAATTCCTCTTTCTGGAGGAAGAAGAAAAACATATGGAGGGGGAAATTTAATACAAAATTCAAGAGGCACCGCAGCTTAAAAAGTTACCCCATCCAACCAGAAGAGACTATAAGAGACTTCATTCATATCAAAAACTGCGGTTCATTCACAAGAAACATGAAAATCAGTAGCTTGTAGAGATCGAGCAGCACAGTGTGTAAAATAGCTTAAGGGTTGTAGAGTGGTCAGTCAATCCATAATCTCACAACATACCAGAGCTTTTTCTTGCAACACAAAGTTTCCCCTACGTTCAGCTGCTACGTCTTCCTACCAGTAAGCGCTATGACTCATGCCCGAGTGCTTCTTTCCGCAGAAAAGCCAAATTCTCCTCGTGGCCTTAGGAACAACTGACTTTATCTTTACTAGACATCTGAGCAGACAGACAATACCTAAGTCATGCATTGCTGATTACATAAGTCATAAAAACTGTTAAGATCAATGCATTCTCTGACTACAGGGTGCCTAACGCTAATGAGGGTCATAGATAAACATCACTCAGAGAGACTGTCTGATCTTTGCAACACAAAGCCTCTTAACCAAAGTCAATAAACCTCCAGGGGTTGAGCGCATTCGAGGAGGTGCTCATCTGCAGCGTCTTCTAAGCACAGTTTGATTTATCCTGTCCAATTACGATGAGTTAGGCTACTTAAGACTTAATTTGCTAGTAAAAAAAACGTATCTTAGTGTTGTCATACCAAATTGTAAGAGTGTGCATCATGAGTTTTGTTCAAAGACATACATATTCTAAGCATATTAAATAAAAAACTACACATTTTTTGGGGTTAATCCACTGACAGCAGAGGAGTCAAGTGGTTTCTTAAGTATTCTTGGAATAGTTTACTGGGAAAATAATGCTTTCCTACTTCTAATAAAATGATGAGACAACATGATGAACGAAACAGATAAAAAACAGACAAAACAGCAGAAAGCTCCACTCAAATATGTTTGATGAAAAATCCTGGCATTCAGGTTCTGCGGCGACAACGTAAAACACAGTCACATTCATTCTAGCCCCCCCTTGTGGTTCACAGGCCGCTACAACATAAACAGCACCAGTCAAACACATAAATTAGCAAGTTGGTGAAAAAGTGCAGTTCACAAGTCAATGATATGAACGCACAAGAATGTTCCTAACATCTCAATATATTGTATCCTCATTTTTTTTTCTTATGTAACCTCCTTTTTTTATATACAGTGTTTTAAAAAAAATCTACAGCTGTCTGTAATGTAAACAGTTGCATCTTTCAATACCATTGTCTCTATGGCTCATCACAGTATGTAAACATTCCAAAAACAAAACATTAATCCTTCTGCAGTTCATAATAAATACAGAGCTTAAGATTAATTGGCTTCACAACTCATTTGTGATGCCTGCAATGAAAAATTTGCATCCCACCATCATACAGAGTTCTAGATATTCACTTGTGGAATATGTATATCAAGTTTCAAGCTGGTGAGTTCTAATGCATTTTAATACATGCAGACACACAGATGAGTCCTGATGAGTAGACTGCATTGTCAAGAAGTCTACTGAATAGACCGGACAGAAAAGAAGTCTAGAATTTCATATCAAGCATTGTTTGTATCGTTATATTGGAAATCATTACTTTTACTTTCCTTTAATATTTTTTGTCATTTGAGGATATTTTGGGCTCTTTCACACACATTGCAGGCAGTGCATGCAAGAAGACAATACAAACAGGTGGATAGAAGTATAAAAGACTTTACAGAATAATTACTGTATCGGGATATATGCCAGGATATAAAACTGTATATACTGTGGTAGAGGATTTTTGGGTCTATTGCTCTATCTTATTACTAATACAAAAGTCTGGGTTACTATTATGACACTGTTGAAGGTGACTCATTTTCATGTCATACAAGACACCATTTATAGAAAAGAACTGTGTGTCAATTCTGTGTATGTCAATTCATTCATTCTGTGTCTATACTGTGTTCTGAAAGCCCTTCATGATATGCAAAAAAAAAAATGTACTGTGGCAACCATACAACTGAAAGAATAACATAAATAGAGTTCAATAGAGTTCTGCCTGCAATACAGTATATAACATATACATAATAATAAAGAATTTCAATACATTTCACTGTTCACACATTCCCCTTCTCAACCTTGAAACAATGGATCTGTTCTGCGAGCCTCATAGTACATATCATATTGTATTATGTTGCACACAATGTATTTTGTATGTTGTTTCAGAATGCAAAATTATAAGAGTTAATTTAATAGGAATTCTATACCATGTTGCTCAGACAAAGAACGCTGCTGTTCTCACACAATGTTGTTACCTGAAGACCCTTAGATTGACTCTGCGCTCATACTTTGACAGACACCGGTTGCTTTGAACCCCCCCACCCCCAAGCACAAACCACAGACAAACACCAAGACTCTAATTTCCATCAAACCTTTTCTATTACCCTGAAGCAACAAAGGTATTTTATCACTTCCTACATCCTACATAATGACAACTGAACATTTTAATGGAATTACAAACCTTGTTTTCATCAAATACATTGAAGACGAAGGACGCAAACTTGGTGGGGTCTCCAAAAGGAAAGAACTGCTTATAAATCTTCTGAAAGCCCACAGCATCAAGCTGCCCACTTGGACAGTCTTTAATGAAGCCTTTATACCTGGAAAAAAAAACATGGAATATTATTATGGGTCTATATAATAACGTGACATTTTTACTAAAAATATAGAATGAAGACCTCCTCAGTTTACAGTGGTGATTCCTGATTTGGTTTTAAAGAGTGGGCTAGATTAAATAGATAAAGTGCAAAGCTATTTGTCTCATTCACAGATAAGACAATCACCCTAATCCAATAGCAAGCCCAGAGTGGTTAACTCTAATCAAATTACTCTCTAGTCCTCCTTTGATAATATGTGTAGCTGATAGAGAAGTCTGAGAGCTTCCTTTCGCCCCTGGAAATGACATATCTACAGAGTGACTTAACATCTCGATTAGCCTAAATATAGAAGCGTTTCATAAGCAATTTCAAGCGCAGTCACTCAAAGGTAGGCAATTTCCTTGTATGCCTCCATAAAGGAACACAGCTATAGCTAGACTGTAATACTGCAGGTCAGGGACCAAGGAAGTGAACGGTTGCTCTTGCAAAAATAAATGCTAGATGAAATAACAGTAAAATAATAACACTCTCAAGTTATAAAAAGCACTGCAAAAAGCTTTTGCTCTTGATCATCGGCAAAAATGACGCAAGTTCACACAAGGGGGCATTGCTTGTTCATCTGTGATTCAGTTAAGGCTGTTCAAAATAAGCCTGGGCTGTAATTAAGGCCGGAGAGAGAGTGTGTTCTGAAGAATAAAGGCCAGGAAAGATTTCTTCCACTCACACATGAGCTCCTCACTCCTGTTAAAACTCTTTACTTTTAATCTTCCTTGGAGATAATGGAACCAGTTCCATACGATTAAAGAGATGGAGAGATGCAGTGAGAAACAGCTGGGAAAACGTTCAACAAGAAAAGCAGCGAGAAGAGAGCAAAACCATGTAATTCCCACATTTGAATTATCTGGATATATGAGGGGGAAATGAAAGCCTAGCCCTCTATAATGCAGAATACTACCTAATTGGTATTCAGAGAGCAGAACACGCAAAGCATATCATAGTCCAAAACGGACCTATTTCACCTGAGGTCTTTCTTTTTAAATGTGCTTCTATAGAATATCTGGAAGATGATACAAAAGATACACAATACTCTAACATACTCTATGTCTACTCTATGTATCACGTTTGTGCATAAATTACTGGATGTTAATGCAAAAAGAGAGTGAAAAACAGAATGTACCGATACAGTATATATGCAATCTAATTCCCACAGCTTGCATCGTTTTTGCAGAAAAGGATAAAAATCCATCATTCATCTTCTTCCACTTACTGTATCTGGTTAAAAATTGAGACAAAATAGCTTTACTGAAAACCTCAATATTTATATCAGTCTCAAAAATGTTATATACAATAGTCTACTTAGATTTACAGAGGAAGTGTGTATGTTTGTCACAAAGATTATATTTTTCCTCTTCAATCAGCAGATAATCATGAATTTTTTTTAATTATGAAACCAGAATTACATAAACACTAAAAAAACATAAGGGAAATTGAAAATAGAGAAACTGACACAACTACATTGTGAATCATGGTACATTGCAAACAATAGACACTCTACCAGAGCAAACATGCTTTCCTAGTGTCATCTGTTCTTAACCAGAATCACCTCATTTGCCAAGAACACATCATACAAGTCTGACTTCGTGACACTGGTGCTAAGACACATACACAGTCAGACTGTACTTGAAATACTGTAACAGTTCCACTACGCACTGTACTTGCAGGGACATAGCAGGCATGACTTTGTGCATGAGGCTACAATGAGGAGCCAGCATGAAGATAAAGTATTTATTACTGGCACTTGCTCCCACTCTTTGGCAAAGACTATGGTGCTTTGCTAAAGAGTTGTGCAGGATGTTTCTCCTGCCTAGCTGGCAGGAACATCACTGCGCTATGGCATTTTGTTATTGATTTCAGATAAGCCTCAAGCATACTAATGATGTTCCCTTAGTGGAGAATTAGAAAGGGGAACAAATTTAATGCACAACACAGGCATTTATCTAACCCTGCTAATTCTTCTGTGTCTGTGCCTGTGCTCTAATTACACGCCATCTGGCATTTCCCCTGGTAAAATTCCCTCTCATCCCTCACACTCAGTCGCGTTGAGTGCTGCTGATCTTCAAGTGAGGACTCATGCAAACTTTCCTGTGAAAGCCAGAGAGTGATGGTGAGCTAAATGGCTGAACAGCCAGGAGGAGGAGGTTTAAGAAGGGTTGGGGGTATTCCGGCCCAGTGCACTCAGGCAGCCCCAGAGATAGGCCAGATCAAAAGCCCTGAACCGGTCAATGCCCAGTGATATCTAATGCTGCTGCCACTGCTGCTGTTATGTGGCAGTGAATGTGCCCTGGCTGCCTACACCGTAAACCCCTTAACAGGAGATGAACAACGACTAGCTCTTGAGGCACAGCTCTTCTCATGCATGCAGAATTAGGTTGTGAAAGGCAAACCGAAAGCAGGAGAACTGAAGTGTGAACATGGAACAGTGATCACTTTATTACAGTGGTCCCTCTTCTGATATTGTCTATTCTTAAAAAAAAAAAAAAAGAAAATACAATGGCCCAGCAGTGACAAACATAGAACAAAAAGGATGGATACGCTTTCGCTTCAGTCATCTCTGTAATGAAGATGCATTGTCTATTCTCTGTGTGCCAGTAGCTTTGTAACCATGCCTTCAGAAACACATTCAGATATTCACGCCTTAACAGTAACCATCCTTCTCACCACTTCTCTATGACTTATCTCAGCCCAGGTGTCTTGTGCCTCATGAATATATTTCATTTTGATATATGAAAGTACATGTTATCACGCTAAGTACAGGCTTAGAACAGACAAAGACAGACTTCTGCAAGATGATGCTGGTGTGGGTCACACTGACTAATAGGTAAAGAATCTGACAGGCAAGATTACTAATTGACAGCTATGTGCAGGCTCAGTAGCCATGTAATTATTGAGTGCTTAAAAGTGAAGCAACCTTATGCCCCCTCTATTTGTCCGTTATCACACATCCATTTTGTAAATAGCCTAAAAAAGGTTGTTGAGGAATGCAAAATGAAAATGTTTGTATCGGTGTTATCAGGCTTCAAAGTCATTCTATTTTTAGAGCTCCTGTCTTCAGGGTGATGTGAGGAAGATGGCTTCGAGTAAACTATTAAACTAATTGTAAATGTGGTTTCTATGGAATTCTGAGACAAAATCCTGGGCAAATGAAAATGGATTTTACATGTAGGCACCCTCATTGATACATCTGTACAATGGTACAAACACATGTTAGCATACGATTTGCATTAGAAATAGAACATTTTTTTCACTAAATTGTTTAGATGAATGTTTTCTACTTACCACTGCTGCACCTCTTTCTCTGTAACTGTAAGAGAAAAGAAGAGTGACATTAGAGAAAAACTCAGGCTGTCCTAGAAAAAGTAGCTCGCTGTTGAAATACAACAGAGGAGCCAAGCAGTATCCTCGTTAATCATCTTGGCCCAGTCCTTTCCAACATCTTTCTTCTTCTTAGACCAAAACATTTTAAGTGTCACCATGCAATAAAATAAAATAACCATGTTTAATTAAGTGTAGAATCGAACAATTATAGTATGTCATCAGAGGAAATTAATAATAATTTATACAGGCCAGTGGAGTAGAAGTGAAACTCCAGGGAGCCACCAAAACAAAGAAAAAAAAAAAAGAAAAAAACAGCAAGGTTAAGGGAACGAAGGTCACAAACAGATTTAAGAAAGAGAACAGTTTAAGAAGCAGGATGTATTATTATGCCCACACAAGCCCCATTATCAGCCACAATCTAATAAACCAATCCCTCATGGTTTTCTCTTGTCTCTTTACTTTTTCTCAAGTAACCAAAGCAATTTTCAGCTCCTCGGCTCCTGGGGTTTCTAATGAAAACAGGAGCCTGAAATCAATGGCATTAGTTTAACCAGGTGGTCCTTTGAGAGGGACTTTCCAAATCCATGCTGCTGTAAGTGGAAGGATATATGTCATTCAAAGTCACAGGACAAGTAAGAGCCTTATGAATGCAACAAACACTTGGGTAGCTAATCAACAATTTTTACTCTAATGTTTAACCCACAGGTTCTATGTAAGGAGAAGGACGAGACTTCAATTTACTAAAAACAAGATATTCTAAGATGAATTATCCTGCACTGACATCCTGCAGAAAACAGTGGAAATATACTGTACTGATCATGTAACTCCAAATATATTCCTTAACTGAGATTAAAAAAGGATTAAATTATAAATGCTAGTGCAACTCTATTGCAGTCATGCAGAGGCTATTGATAAGGGGGTCAGGTCAGGTAGTCTTTTTTCCTGCATAAATCTTTCTATGTCAATTTGTTCTGCTCAGCATTTCAACAGGAAACGCATCATGTGACCCTTCCTGGGCAATAAATGTCAGGGTCAATCCCATGACTGTTAGCCGAGCCAAGTCACTGTTAAATTGGCCTCAAAAGTCAGTGCAGACAAAAATTGAGGCAATTTGCCATGAGTACAATTTAATAATTTTTTTTTTTATTACATAACTCAGTCAGAGGCAATGGACAATAATGCAATCAGCCAAAGCAGGAGAGTGCAAGACACACTCAGCTGGTTGGCCCTGCAGGGTCTGCTAGAACACATTCAGCTTGCCCTCTTATCACTGTGAACCTCTTCATGGTTTTGACAACTTAAAAATCATCAGGCTATTATTTGGGCCTAGTTCGAGTCCTGCAGCTGTTTTAATAGGCCTGCTAGTCTTTCCAGGTGAGGCCGGAACAGTTATTTGGAAAAGCACTTCTGAGTTGAGTCAGATTTTCTTTAACTACAGGTAAGGCTGTGACCATTATTCTGTTTTTTTTCCCCAAAGAACAGGAAAACATTAAGTAGACAGTCTCTTTTTTTTGTCTTTAGAAAGGAAAGTGGTACACAGCATATATTACATCAGAATTATTTGCTTAAAAAGACATTGCAGCGGTAACAAAGAAGCCGGATATATTGTGTTGAACTGAACAGACCTTGTTTCTTCTCCGGCCTTGTTGGTTGTCTGTCAACACAGAGGGCATTATTTGCGAGGAGAAAATAGCCTACTTCTTTTACCACTCAAGCAAGAACACACACAGGCAGAGAGAAATGAACTAAGTCCCCAATCTGTCAGAAAAACCAAAGCAAAGACTAGAGTGGCAGACAAAGCTTCTCATGGGAGAGCAAGAGGAAGAAGCAAAAGGATGAAGGGAAGTAGAAATGATAGAGTCAAGCAATACCAGAACAAGGGAGAACGATCACGCTACGAGAGAAAGCATGGTGCCCCTCTCCGCGATGCTAACCAGATAAGATCCTAATTATACTATTCCTTTCCCTGTTGAAAGAGGGCAATTAGGGGATAAAGCGAGAGAGACAGGGTGAAAGGGTAAGGGAGAGAGAGAGAGAGAGAGACAGAGAGAGAGAGAGAGAGAGAGAGAGAGAGAAAGGACAGCAGAAAGCAGCCCTGCCCAGCACGAAGCCCAATCTTCCTCCACAGCAATTTCCTGCCACAACAGCCTTCCTTGGTTCTGCTGTGGAGAGACCCACCACACAAATAACACTGTCATTAAGCAGCCAATGGATGTCAACTCCCACCCACACCTGCACTGTGAACTGCTTAAATATTAATATGCTGTGCTCCAGGAATAACACACAAATGATTAATATAGCATCTTGTGGACAGTAGACATTATGTTAAGTGTCAATATGTTCAATGCTGATATTTGAGTGAAAAACAGTCTGACAAGAGACAATTATTTTTGAAGGAGATTTCCTAAAATATCCCAGATAGGGGCAAGAGCCTGAAGAATCTACTTGTGTATAATATTGCAGACAAATATTGATTTGTTTGTCTAGAAAACTGATTTCACATAGACATACTGTACTTGAACCCTATGCATGGTACGTCTTGGTTCTAGGTTCAACTGGACTTGTTTCGCTCTTTCAGGACTGAAGAAGTCTCTTGGATGAGAGACTAAACGTTTTCAAAGGAGCAAACATCCAGCTGAACCTAGAAGAACTACTAAGAAGAACGATGACCTGGGCAAATGAGAACTTACACAGACTATATGTATATGTATGTAGACCATGTATATGATTATACACGATACCCTCATCTGTAAAACCCCCCGCTTGATTGCTGATAGGAAAAAAAACTCAGCATCTCCATATTCATAAATCCCTTCAGCATCATTTAAAGATGCTGATTACAACTTTTGCAAGAACTTAACCAATCAAATTTGCTGCGTATCATTAAAATGTACATCTTACACAAACAACAAGCTTACTCCCAGCTGATATTTAGATGCATCTCTTTCCTGAAACTGGAAAAACCCATCAGGTATTCACTGTATGGCCCACATAGATTTTCTTCCACAGAAAACACGATAAACACTGTAATTAATGTAAGGTCATTATATTGCAGGCTGAATATTCTTCACACAATAAACACTTTACTTCTGGGCAAAGCATTACTTCCTACACAGTCCTCATATACAGTATGCAAGGAAAAAAATAGTGTGATCAGGATTCCCTTTCCAGAGAAAGAAGAAAACAACTTGAGGATACTCACAGTAGGTTTTCCTTGTCAACTCCTCCACCACCTCTGGCTTGAGCTTGCTGTTTGATTTACCCATGATCTTCAGCTCTCCTCCACACCCCCAAATCCACCTTGGCACGCAGTACCTGTTACTACCTCCTCTCCAGTCTGCTCCTCTGCCAACAACATACACAAACGTGGGCCAGTTTAGGTGCAATGACACCAGAGAAACAAGAGAAACACACTAATGTTTTTGTATGGAGAAAAACTCTACTCCCATTCAAGCTAAATGAGTATATCGTTTTCTGTAGTGGGCTTTAGATGTAGTCATGATCTGTTCAGTCATCAGCCCAGGCACTCCAGACAGACAAGTCAAACCCCCGAGGGCCCTGTGAAGAAGGGCTGGCAGGTTGTTGAGTCTATATGAGCCCTGAGTGCCTATGTGTCCGCCTCATTTCTTCACAGCAGTCCGTGGGCGAAGAGTGGCGTTTAGATGCGTTGCTACCTTCGTCCTTGGATACAAGAGTCACTCAGTGGCTGGGTTAAACACGCTCACTCCCTCACAGTCATTCTCTGTTCTTCTCACTCCTCCCACCCCTCCTTTCCCACCACTATCTCTATTGCTTTGGGTAAGTTACTGTAGAAAAGAATCCTCCCTCTCGACAGCTGAGATAAGGACATGTGTAAACCAAAATACAATGAACAGAGCTCGCCTTGGATGTACTGTTTAGCACTTTTCATTCACTCCCAAGACTTTACCCTAGGATTTATTCAGACTTAACAGTTTGACAAAAAAGTAAAAGGTTCCAGATTTAATAAAAAGTAGGGTTTCTACATAGTTGAACATTTTTAAATGCCAACTGAACAGCAAAAAAAAAAAAAAAAAGTCTGGTCTTGCTCTTAAAATAAGAATGTGAGCTGTCTACCAAGCTTATAGGCGGATTTGAAGAGTGACAGTTTTCTTTTCTCTTCCATTCTGACTCATAATTCGCTCCTCATTCTGGTTGTCCTCTCGACAGCAATGGTATGGTGATTTCCTCCTTTCTGTCACAGCAGACAGAAGATGAGGAATAATGGAATTTCTTTGTATCAAGAGCCTGGTGTTGGCATGCACTGATGCTTAACCACAGCAGCTGTCTGAGCCACAGAAAAGGAAACTCACTAAGGTACCTTCACTGCAAACATCTGCTCTCCGCGCCCATGACCAGTGATGTCCTTCTGTGGGATGCCATGCTGGTAATCACCATTTTGGGCTCGCTCAAGCCTTGGCTTCCTGGATATTGCTTAGGCACTAGGAAAACAAACAGACAGACAGCAATTACAAAGGGTATGCTCAAGCATGTCACATGTTTTGTAGGAAAAATGGTGAATGGTAAATGCTTTCACCTAAACCCATAGACATATTAAGAGCACTTAACTGGAAAAATACTCAAAACAGGCAACGACCTTTTTACTAAGCTGGTGAGTGTGCCAACCGACAGGAGCGTTCAGGGCTATTAAACTGAACTTCTATAAATACTCACAGGTTAAATAAGGAGGAAATCATTTAGAAGAGACTCAGAAGCAATTGGTGTCACGCTGACAGGTGGGAAGGAGCATAACAAAACAACTCAAACGTGTTAAAGGCTCAGTTCACAGTAAATAAAAGGAATTGTGTTAGCAAAAAAAAAAAAAAAAAAAAGGCGCGTGCTTGGGAAATATCCATGTATGTTGTAGTTTACAGCGGTGGCGTAATGTCGCGGTAGCAGCAGGTGGGATGTTGCCAGGCAGTGCCATAGCAACATACAGTTTATGGCTACAGTACACAGCTAATGTGCGGGAAGCTTTGCTAGTCATTGTACTCGTAGGGTTTATGTACCCACGCTGTTCCCGGTTAAGTTTAGAAACCAAAAAAACCCAAAACACACAATGAAGCGAGTGAAAGCGGCTTAGGAGAAAGAACACCCGTGGTTTTACCTGAGCTGCAGAAGCGTAAACTCGGTGTCCAGTGCCAGTGAGTCCCCACAGCGGAGAGCCGTTGTCCGTGTTCCTCCGCTGCTGCGGGCAGGGCTGTCTGAGCTGCTCCGATGCCGCCGTCAGGGAGTGACGTTGCTGGCCCCGACCCACTCTGCTCAGTCAGTGCCAAACACACACACACTGACGCTGCGGTACCGTTGGTCACACACTGACTCTTTGTATGCTTTAACGGACTTAACACGTGTCATCCGTTATGCGGTGTGGGTTTAAAGCCTCCTAGCGTCACTTTTTAAAAGGCAGATATGGGACTGTGGAGCTGCTCCTCTGCTCTGATGTGCGTGACATTCCTTTCAGTCCCATTGACAAATTGGCTCCAAAAGGACGAGATCTATATAATCCCATTTTTTCTTTGCAGCTGAAAACTGTAGTCTTATTTTTTCTTGCTAGAAGAATCCCCATGTGTTGTTGTGTCCTTTGTTAATGTATGGGACATTTTCTGTCACTTGTTAATTCTAAAGGTCTGCATTTTTTTGGAAATGATCTGCTTCTAAGATAAAATGTGTATAATCTTACATACTTTGATAAGATGAATGGAAAACACATAACAAAGGTACTGGTTGCTTAATATTTTGAGGATATATCATGCAGTTTTATTATCAGTGAAATATACTTTACTGTACAGAACAATATGTGCAGACAATACAATCACACACATGCATACAAAATAGATGGAGAAAAACTCTATTAGTGCCAATGATATTGCATTTTGATTATGGAACTGGTCCTGAACAATATATGAAACAAACTATGAATAGACTAAAAACAACTGAGCCAAAACTTAATCAACACTGAATGCATAAGATCAATAGAAAAAATTAAATAAATTATGACTAAATTAAAGTCCATTCATGCATAGGTTGATACAGATGAGCATTGTTGATGCCAAAAGGGAAATTCACTATTTTAATCCGCTCAATAAAAAGAAAGACAGAAAGCCATACAAAGATGCCTGATTATATAATATAAATCATAGACTAGACAGAATCTGAAAAAAATCTGAGTCAGAAAGAAATTTGTCTTCACTGTGCTCTAAAATGTACATAAAACCACAATTAAAAACACAAGTTAAACAAAGAACATAAAAACACAAGTTAATACAAGTTAAAAACATCCAACACAATATGTGACACTGGTAGTGTTATTCACTGAATTAAAACCATTTTCTGGTACATTTTATTTGATAGATTTGTTAATAATGTCATTGGCAGTTGAATGAATGTCAATGCATTCCACAGAGTACAATATTTTGAGACAACCTTTTTGATAAATACCTGTCCTCTCATTTATTCATAGAACTTCACATTTTAATTCAATAGTATGCATTGAAAACTTCAGTCAATCTGCACTTTTGACTTCATTTTCATTCATTAGTGACTCAAATTTGGCTACTCCTATTCTGGGAACATTTGTCTTGCATAACAGTGACATAAATAAAAGGTTACTTTTATGCACTGGCAGAAAATTCAGGTTAAGTGTTATCTAAATGTAGCCAACTATAATTATTGATTTGGAAAGTACAGGGCCAGCCAACTGAGACAACAGAGCAAAATAGAAATGCAGAAAAAATGATTTATGAAGCAGTAGAGAAGTGATAGGACAGAAGCAAAAGATTTATGGTCTCCTCTTATAGACTATTGATTACTTATTAGTCCCTGTGAAGGATGCAAGGACAAGTAATTCTCCCATGAGCCTTAATTTATCGCATTTGTTGAACATCTTTGCTACTTGTCACAGGCTCCTTGTCTCGATTCAATCCAAACTTTGCAGTCAGATCTTTTCCTGTGCAGCTTATTAAAATTCTGTTCCCATCAGCAGTACACCAACAGATGTTCAGTTATAGGATTTGTCTATTAACAACTGCTACACAATCGTTGTATATCCCAATAGGAGCTTTCTGCTCATTCATGGGAGGGTTGGGTCTAAATGTAGGCTGTGTGACTTGGCCAGTTTAGTATTCCGTGCCCTTCCCTGCAGTCTCTTATTGAAGTCGGCTGCAGTTACAGTAGTCTCACAGGAAATAAAGGGAACAAGGCTGAGAAGAAAGAGGCCGTGGTAAAATAGGGTAAATTAATTAATGGATGATCCCTAGTTTTTCTTTTATCCTTTAGCCCAGTGAGGAAGTGCAACTTGTGGCAAGCTTCATTCTCTCTACAAACAGAATTTACCTTAACCCTGTCAGCAGATGTAGGCTATTCACACATCTTTCACTGTTTACCACCATCAATTTTAATTGGAAAAAAGTATAACTTGAGCTAATTAGCTTCATCCGTAAACTGCTATTTACAAAAAGATGATTTTATTTTGATCAGAGATGGTAAAATTTGCAACCGTTCTCTAATTGACCCTGGGATATAGTTTATATTCCATTTTGCTTTCAGCTGTTTTACCGATAGAAGTCACAGGAGGAAATACAGCACATTTTTGGATCATCCCACCCTTATGAATAACACAACAGTGCTTCCAGAGACATATATATTCAGAATGAAACAAGTCGCTGTTGCCACAAACTCCTTATCGTATTTGCAGAGTGTTGACCAGTCATTGCGACTAATATGCACGGAATTTCTTTTGCAGACACACATCACACACTGATGCATAATTCCTGCGTCCATCTTCTCAAATTCAAATTAGATCAGCCTCTCCCCAGAAAACAATTCTGTATAATCACTTGCAGATGTTCGTCCATTTATCAAAAACCACACACCATAATGATTCAATCGAAATCAGTGCAGAGACATAAGTAAATGCCCCTGCAGCATCTTTGCATCAATATGATATACTGATATATAGTATGCTGAAACAGCTGGGGGACTACTTGGGGGGGAAAAAATGCCAGGAAAATATATGTATGTTTTTTAGTGCTCCTGATTTTCAGCACCCATGATATTGCACACTCACTGGAAAGTTATCATTCTAGGCTTGACAATGTATCATAAACACCATATTTGTCTTAATTAGCACTGAGAACACAAGGAGGTAGTAAAAACAGAGAGAAATATTCAACAGATCAAGCTTGAGACTATTTTATATTACAACTTGAAGAGAGAGTTGCATGTAAACAAACCATATAACATTTTAGAGATAGAGACCCATCTAGATGAAAAGCATGAAAAACAGATGTTATGAGGCCATTTGGTGGTGATGTTTTTATGTATCGCTGTAACTTTGATCCAACATCTGATCCATCACTGTGGCAGTTTTATAAATAGCCACGCACCAAACTTTGAACAAAAATGCAGCTTCAATGAGTCGGACAAGAAAGGTGTGCTAGATTTAAGCAAAACAGTGTGACTATAATAACTCGTAACATGAAAAAATAGGGTTTAGTTTACGGGCTGTTACTCTGTCAAATCTGTGCTTAGTAAGAATACACAAGATTTGAGTGGTACTGTAGATATTGATGCAGTCTTGTTCTAAATAGTATAATGTTGGTTGTTTTATTCATTAAATATTCAAACATAAAGAGCTGGATGATGTTTTTTTTTTCCTCATATACAAGGAGCATGTGGACCAAAACATATAGTTTTGGTCCACATGAATGTTTTACAACAGTGGAGACAGATGGGCAAAATGACAAAGAGCAGCAGATGTATGAGAATCCGTTTGTGTACGAGCCAGAAGCACTCTACCTAAATGCATCTCAAAATGAAACACTGATAGGTTGACAGACTGCACAAAAGTCTAGTCATCCAAAATATCCAACCCATGGCAGTTACAGCTAATTTAGCTTTTCACATGCTTTTAGTGAACATTTCTTTTGGTTTTTCCCGGACAATTCGAAGAAGCTGCCTGAATTCCAGACATCAAAATATTTATTAAATCCTTCCAGCACAATAGAAGCCACTGTAAGTTTTAGTGTTGCATGAGTTACTCTAAAATAGGACTACAGGACTTTCTCCCTCTTCACTCATTGCAACCAAGCAGCATTTCCTGAGGCTTCATCTGTTGTGCCCACTTGAGTATCCCATATGGCTAGATATATATAATTTAGGACATCATAAATATACAATCCCTTCCCTTCTCTGGAACTGACACGAGTATGAGAATCCAAAGACACCTATCAAAGCCTGTTATGAATGGTAAATCCAGCAGGGCATTGAGGTTTTAGTGGAGCAGTGATGCCGGTGTAATGCCTTTGACACCCAGCTGTTAATTCAGACTGACAACGGCCAGATATCTGCCAGACTAATGGCAGATGGGGTTTGAATACGAGCCTCGTGGAGATAAACTATACACCCTCAGGAAAAAGGAGATGGACATAGACAACAGAAAGGCAGTAGGATCTGGGATTTATCACTAGAAATTGTTATTATTATATTAAGTGTTGAATGGGAACAGTAGGACAATGTTGGCAGCCTTGTCTTCAGCAATCTTTGGTTTTTTTTAGATACTGTCTGGACTATGAGTAATCTATACTTCCCTTCCATATATTTTAAAGCAGGTTTTACTATTTGTCGAATCTGGGGAAAAGAAATGTATTATTATGGTTTTGTGTGGAGAGTAAACAAAATGATTAAGTCAGTGACACAGGAAAAATTGCCAATTCTTGCTTCATCATTGTTGTTTTATTCTTTGCATCACTTCCATTGAATACCTCTGGTCTTTTAAATAAGCAATTTAGCGTAAGACGAGGGTTCACGCCTGTCATGGACATAAGGGATGTTATTTTGTTCCAGTCCTGTGGAGGCGTGTGATGAGTGAGATTGCTTCTGCTCCCTCCCAGTTTCTTTCAGTCCATCTACAGGGCCTTGCCTGCCCTCTGATGGCTGACAACGGTAAAAACACAAAAGACTATTTATGTTTTTTGCAATGAATCATCAGTGATTGCAGGTCTACATATAAACACATCATAAGCTAGTTCTCTGTCTTCCAGAGGCAAATGTCTTTATTGATTGTTGTAACTGAACTTCAGTATGATGAACGCTAAATGACGAAGGATAAGAAATGTGATAAATTAGTCACAAAACACACACAAAAAAAGGCAACAGCAGCCAATGGGAGCTGGTTGTACAGTTGGGAAAAGAACAGCCAATGACGTGTGCGATCAACTTTGTCCCTTCTGTTTACCTAAAACATGTTACTCATCCCCTCTTGCCTGGGTCCTGTCCTGCTGAGTAGGAGGATCACATATTGTTCTGGTATTAAGGCAGAGCAGGTAGATGCACACAGGAAGAGGGAAAACATGGTTTTTATGACTCTGCTCTGTCTGCTGTTACTGCGGCCTGGCTTCTGCGCTCTAATGACATCTCCATTGGACGAGGTAGGTGGAAAGCTGCGGGTGAACAGAGGCATTGTGGTTAGTGATTCCACTGCTCAGGACTTCTGCAAAGTACATTGAACTCTTCAACTTTATACTGTTTATCGTCCTGTGAAAACCTACGTCCTGCTAAGAGTCATGACTGAGTTTTACTGGAAATACACTATGGCAGGCAAAAAAGACAAAAGCCTTAAAGTAGTTTCATATCATTTAAAAAAAACAATCTAACTTTAGAATCAACTTCAAAGCGACTGTTTTTTTACAAGAGCTAAAAATTGTGTATTTCTTGTGTTCTCCTGAAGCGTACTCAACACTCCTCCAGTCAAAAGGACATCGCTGTCTATCCTAGTTCTTCTTCTGATGACTCAGGTATGTGTTTCTGAGTCTAAACTGATGCTGCAATATGAGAAGTATCCTCTGATTGTGACATTTTAAAGAATGTGATATATAAAACACCATCCAACATTACTTCTCCTTGTTGACAGTGAGCAGCCGGCTGCGTCGCTCATCTCTAATACCTGACATCACACATCTGGAACTACTGGTTGTGGTAGGACCTGACGTCTACCAGGTCCACAAGCAGGACACAGAAAGATACATCCTTACCAACCTCAACATTGTAAGTATAGTCCATGGTTACTCGATCAAGTGCGGAATAGAAGAACCACCCAAGACACCTATGAATAAACGCGGTATTTAGACAGAAAAATCAGTCCATGTGTCGTATGTGGAAATATTTACAAAACCAGACATAGTGTATGTGATCCTATAGTCCCTATAGTCTGAGCATACGCTACTGAAACATATTAATCTGACTCATGTTCCAATTTCCACCCAGGCCTCTGAGCTGCTGAGAGACATGACCCTGGGCGCCAACATGCGGGTGCACCTGGTCCGCATGATCATCCTGTCAGAGCCAGAGGTCAGTGGCTCGCTATTACACCTCAAGTTCACTAAAGAGTCAAGTTCATATTATAAAGGCAGTATTTCAGCAAAGTAATCTAAAAGTTGTAAAGCTGTATATATAATTTAAACAGCACCCGTACATTCAGTTGGTGCTTTGTGGAACAGAACTGTAACCTCCTATATTGAGGTTTATGTTTTTTACAGATAAAAAACTAAAATGCAGAGACCGGAGGACAGAAGTTATCGTTCAGAGGAATCAGTTCCCACCACTGAGACATGTTTGTGGTTTTAATGCCGTTTTTTTTTGTTACATATTCTATCTTCTAGCCAGAGATCGAAATGTCTACCAACATCACCTCTTCTCTCAAAAGTGTGTGTAACTGGGGCAAAAGAATAAACCCCTCAAATGATACCGACCCACTCCACGCTGATCTTCTGCTGTACATTACAAGGTGCGCTGCATATAACTGCCTCTAAAATACCTTTATGAGTACACACTACTTTTCATTCTAATGTTATCCTTCCTAAACAGGTATGACCTGGTGTTACCAGATGGAAACAACCAGGTCAGGGGTGTAGCGCAGCTGGGTGGGGCATGCTCAAGTGAATGGAGTTGTGTGATCACAGAGGATACAGGCTTCGACCTTGGGATCACCATTGCTCATGAAATTGGCCACAGGTAAAAGTGAGTCAAACAACCGAAGCTTTATCTGCATCTACTTTGAGCCTTATGTTATTGGAAAACATTATTCAGTTTTGGTCATGTCGTCCTCATGTGTCTGAAGAACAGCAAAATAGCATTACAACTGGCAGGTGAATGATACTTAAGAGAAGAGGAGCAAATACCGTAGTCATACCAGACTTTTCTTCTTATTCTAAATCTAGTAGCAAAACAGAATCCAAGTTATACATCTGAAAATCTAAATCATCCTGTAACATCTTGCTTACTAACGGTTGATGTTAGATGAAACATTGATGGTACACGTGTAGAGGAAACTTTTACAAGTATTTGAACTAACTTGGCAGAATTGATTTCTTACCCAGCTTTGGAATCAACCATGACGGAGTAGGAAACACCTGCAGCAGGAGTGGGTTCATGATGGCCTCTGATGGAGGCTACAACAGTGTGGATCTGACCTGGTCTCCGTGCAGCAGACAGCAGCTGCTCACATTCTTCAGGTGGGTCAACCTGTGCAGAGCAGCTGTGCATGAAAACGTCTCTCATTCATCATGCACACCTGGCACAGCTGAAAGAGTAATTCATCTACAAGTTGTATCTTAATGTTGTCATCTCAAGTTCATCTTTTGAGGATGTTTGATACTATATTTTAAATGCTGTATTTCATTATCTTGACCGTAAAACTAAATAGATATGAGAATAGAGTGGATGTAAGAGTGAGACGTCACCTGATTGTTTCCAGTAAAGGAAAAGCTGAATGTGTGAAAGACCTGCCTGCACTAGGAGGGACCCTACAGGACTGGAAGCCTGGTCTGTACTATGGAGTTGATGACCAGTGTCGAATAGCTTTTGGTAAAACTGCAAGAGCCTGCACGTTCACCAATCCAGATTTGGTGAGTGAGTTGTAATTACATCCTGAAACCACCAGGTGGCATTTTAAATTCTCTTCAAATGTCTAAAAGCTTAGACATTTTTGATGTCTAAGCTCTTATTTGAATACTGGCTGTCATTTCCATCAGCCTGCATGCCGTGTTCTTTCCTGTCACATTAACCCTGATGATGACAGCTCCTGCAAACGCCTCTTGGTTCCACTGTTGGATGGGACAGAGTGTGGACCTAATGAGGTACAACTCTATGATCAGCGGATTATCTTTGTGTGACAGTTTGGGCCAATCTTAATGTTTCCTCAAAATAAGCCCAGTCATATTTTCATGAGGTCCAATCTTCTCTTACAGTGGTGTTTGAAGGGGCGTTGTGTGTCCCCAGATGAGTTGGGGTCTTCTGTTGTGGTCCATGGCTCTTGGTCCAGCTGGTCTGAGTTCTCCCCATGCACACGTACATGTGGTGGAGGCGTCACTCATCGCACAAGGCAATGCAACAACCCTAGGTAACAAACGTGATGCAAGCAGCTGTCATACTTTAACAAAGAGCTGAAAACACTGTGTATCCGGTATAATGTGACTGTTGCAGCTGTTACCTTAAAATGTCTGTGATTTTTCAGACCTGCTTTTGGAGGGAATGAATGTGTGGGTCTGGATATTCAGGCTGAACTTTGTCACCAGCAGGTATGTTCTCTCTGCTTATGTTTACAATGGGCCTCCTTACAGTAGGTCAATACCATTTACCTAGTGGATCATTGTACCCACATTTGCCCACGTTCTAATGACCATTATGGGCAGATTCCAGCCTGTTCAGATTTCACCATCTTCTTGATATGTTTATGGGATATTTCAAGTTAGAGAGAGATTTTTTTTTTTTTTTTTTAAGTGAGAGAACAGAAAATAAAATGAGCACTGTATTGAAATCTGTTTTAGATTCAGAATCAAGAGCATGACTCAGTGGTCAATGTGGCCTGAAGTAAATTTTTCAACTTAGAAGTTTAGGTATAGATTTTAGGAGTATATTATATTTAACAAATTAAAATCAACAACTCAGACCTTGATAACATCCATCCAAATCTGACTATTGTGCTTATAAAGAATCTGTTCCTCTGAATTCTGGACATTGTTCAGCTTGCACTTGTACTTGCAGACTCAGGTAGGTTTTGGGGCTATCCCAATAGACCTTTTTACCACAGACATTTTGACTTGTTAAATTAGTCTTTATTTTCCCAAAGGGAGATGTGTTTTCTGCATTTTACCCATCCACTGTCCTAGAGGGCATCCCATTAAGAGGAGCAGTGAGCCTCCACTGGCGCACAGGGACCATCTCCAGATCCCAGCTAATGCCTTAGTCAGGGGCAAGCCAGGAGAATTAACCTATTATAGGTATTTTTGTTTGTTTAATGGAGAAAGATATCAGGGTACCTAGAGCAAGTGTAGGGAGAACATTCGCAGGAAGGCATTGGTCTGACCAAGGATCAAACCAGGACCTTCTTGCTGTGAGGTGACACCGTGTCACTCATAAAAGCAGGCAAGAAAGAAGTGACATAATATTACCATTAACATTAATAAGGCTCTGTTCCTTTGATTTGCCTCAGGTGGCAGGACACAAATCCTAGGCCCTAAACTCATTCATCTAAATCAGTCAGTTTCTTCCAACCTAGTTTCTTATTTCCTACCTTAACAATTGAAATGTCTGCTGTGAAAAAGGTCTACTCTGCCATATGTTATAACTAACGCACCCTGCTTTTCAGGAAATACTACACTGTACAGCTTGAAGTGGATCCCTTCAAAATTTATTGCATCACAAAATATTTTGCATTGCTGTCTAATTTGATCATTGGAACAAAATGAGTTCAGGGTCAGATTCACTGTAAAAAGCATATGGAAAATGATGCACTCTAGACATAAACCTGTTAAAGTCTGATTCAGAAACCATCGTTATGTCACTATTTTTCTTACCACCCATGTTGTTGTAGTCCTGTGAGCGCACCCAGCTGGATTTCATGGCAGAGCAGTGCTCCCAAACAGACCTCCACCCACTCTACCTGCTGCCAAACACAGCTTCTTTTTACACCTGGATCCCTGCTGTGGGTTTCGCACAAGGTAATCCAAAAACAAAAATGTTATTTTCCATCTGTAAAGAGTTTAAACATAGATTTTTGGGAGCCAACTGTAATATTTTATACTCTGTACTTGAAAAAAAAAACAGGGGATGAGCAGTGCAGATACATGTGCCAGTCAAAAGGAGAAAACTTTATAGTGAGCCGTGGTTCTCAGTTTGTGGATGGAACTCGCTGTGAGTCAGACAACCCGCCTCCCTTTGGCTCCACAGCTGCTTGCCTACGAGGAGAATGCCAGGTAGCGATGACTAATTGAAACTAAAAATGCCAGACAGCAAATGCAAATACTGTTCGGGTATATAATTTTTTCTTTACAAAGACTACTTGCCTCTCATCAGGTCTTCGGCTGTGACGGTGTGCTCGACTCTGGAAAATTGGCGGATGTGTGTGGGGTGTGTGGGGGAGATGGATCATCTTGTACTTTGACCTCTGACTCTTACTCTGGTGGTCAGACCAAAGGTATAGCATATTCCTATCAGCCCTACTGAGTGACAGCAATCAGATGATCATTTAAAATTAATTATTGAGCAAAAATATAGATAAAGAATCCATCATTCTTTGAAAAAACTGATATATTAATCAATAATACTGATATGAACTAGCTGCAGTCATAATTCATGTATTTTCTTGCTCTCTCTTTCAGAGTACACCACCTTTCTGTCTCTACCTATAAATGCCACACAGGTTCATGTTATAAACAGAGCTCCTCTGTTTACTCATCTTGGTAGGTAGGATCACAACACAAGCAGTTTCAACTTAAAAAAAACAAGAGCGAATCATGAAATTGTGCTTGCCATTTCTTTCAACAGCTGTAATGGTTCAGGATCAATACATTGTCTCTGGATTGGGCATCATGGCTTTGAACACGACACACCCATCCCCGCTAGATGATCACCACCTCGAGTATCGTCTCCATCTGACCCCTGACCTTTTACCTCTGATGGAGGAGCTGCTGCTGCCTGGACCGGTGCATCAGGAGATAACTATACAGGTCAGGAGAGACTATATAAGCAACAAAAAACATTTCTTTTGAAAAGATTAAGTGGAAAATGAAATTTAAACTTGACAGCAAAAAAACAGATTTCTGCAGTTCTTGCAAGGTTAAATAAAACTTCCTGCTAAATTTGACATTAAAAATAATTATCTCCTAACAGGTCTACCGCAAATATGGGAAAGAATATGGTGAAAAAACTAATCCAAATATTACCTACCAGTTCTATGTACCAACTGAAAATAGTGACTTAACAGCTACCACACCTAAGGGCAAATGGGTGGACCTCACAGCACCCTGCTCGGTCTCTTGTGGATCAGGTGAGACATCCGAACGAAAGCACAAAGAAACACCTAATGTTCTCCACACTCACATCCACATTATTTTCCTACAGGTGTGCAAAAACATGAATATGTCTGTATGGATGTAGACACCAATGACCATTTGAAGGAGGAATACTGTGAAGCACCCCCACCACCCACTGCACTCTATACAACCTGCCAACTCCCACCCTGTCCCCCCAGGTTTAACACGGCTCTGCCCTGTAGCACTGATATACACCTAGAGTCAAACACATAAGGGTGGTAAATAATGTGTACTGTTTTGCAGGTGGGAAACAGGGGAGTTTGGACCCTGTAATGCATCCTGCGGTGGAGGAGAACGAGTGCGTCCCATTAGATGTGTCCAGAATCATGGAACTGATATTGTAACGGTTCCCGATTCTGAATGTCAAAATGATTCAACCCCACATACTGTTGAAAAGTGTAATATCCACCACTGTCCTGCCAGGTGGGAAGTCCATGTTGTACTGTTAACCATATGGTAAACAAGTGCTTAAAAATGACCAAGAAATTACTGTGAATGTGGAAATAAGACTGCATAACTCTACACATTTCAGGTCCAATGCCACTGTGTCAGTTTCAACGATATCCCTGTTTGCAACTGAAAAATAAAGTCATACCTGTTCACAGATGGCATGCCTTGAAGCCAGGGGAATGTTCAGCAGTGTGTGGGCCAGGAGAGGCAAAACGCGCTGTCTCGTGTGTCCGGCAAGAAGCTGGCAAGGATGTTGAAGTGGATCACAGCTTCTGTTCAAAGCAGATGAGGCCGCCTGATTCAGTGCCCTGTGTGGTAACTGTCTGTCCCATCGGGTGGGAATCTAAAGGGGAGGTAAGGTGGAAGGAGGACAAAAACCACATGCATACAGATCTATAATATATTGAAATATGAGACTTTTCTAAACATTTATTTATTTATTTATTCATTTTCCAGGTTGAGCCTATATTAAAGACTGGCTTGTTGCCACGATCTAGACAATCTCCTGTGTATGTGTGGAGCCCCGTTATCAGCCCATGCTCAAAGACCTGTGGCAATGGTAAGTGACAGCATATTTAATCACATCACTCAGAAACAACATGCTCTCGCTGGATAAGGTCAACCAAAGCCTGATGCTTATGTAGGAACCCTGCAGGTGTGGTTTTCCTGTGTGGACCACCAGACCAGACTGGGTGTGTCTGACTTCCACTGTGATGCTTCTACCAGACCTCTTCCTTATTCTGAGATTTGCAGCACATCTGCATGTCCTCCCATGTGAGACTCCATTATACATGACACACATACACACTGGATACTGTAGTGTACTTCGTATTTATAGAAAACAAGAAAAAAATGTACTGTAGAAAAAAGAACTTCTTGTTAAAACTGAGGACTAGAAAAATTGTAGTAGTAAGAATGTCTTTTGACAAGCAGGTGGCGCTCTAAGCAAGGAGTCTGCAGTGTAACGTGTGGAGGAGGGGTGGCCAACAGGGTGCTGTACTGCGCTAGAGAAATAAGAGGGGAGGAGGTGGTAGTAGATGATATAGAATGCCAGGACTTTCCTAAACCAGCAGCAGTGGTGACATGTAACACCCAAAGCTGCCCAGCAAGGTAAACTATAAAGTACTGACATATATGTTTGAAATAATTCCTACAAATGCCACATAATTTCATTCCCACTTTAACTTGTCCAGGTGGAAAGTTGTGAGGACGTTGCCGTGCTCAGTGTCCTGTGGCTTGGGTGTAGCTCAGAGAACTGTATCTTGTGTCCAGTTTGTCAATGGAAAGGAGAGTGTGGTTTCAGAGGAAAACTGCCATGCAGCTGTCAAACCGGCCGTCACAGTGCCCTGTCTGGTACAGGTCTGCACCTTCAGATGGGAGGTGACACCGTGGAGCCAGGTACATTTCACAGGATAAAAACAGCAAACAAGGCAACTTAAGCAAAAGATAGAGAGCTGTGTAAAATGTGAAATTAAAATCCTGTATATTAACTGCCAAATAGTTTTTCTACTCTAATCAGTGAACATCTGTGCATTCACAATCCGCCCAGTTTTTGCATGTTTGAGATCATTTTCCTAAAACATCAGCTTTGCCATTTTGCAGAATGTAACATTTTTTCCTTTTTTTTTAACCTAGTCTAATAATTCATTCAATTTATCTGTATATGTATATATTACAAATCAATTAGAATGGTCTTGAAACATGTTCTTGCAAAATAATTCCATTATTATTATAATTCCAGTTCCATTATTGTTGTGTGGATATTGTTTTGTAAATGAGCCTGAATGGGGTTACAGACAATGTAGGTGACAAATAATCATATCGGTATGTGCAAAGGTTTGGTATTTTTTCCACCTGTCTTTGAATCATTGTGGAAAACATTTTTTGACTTGTAAAATGACTCTAAAATCAACAAAACCACACTGCTGTTTTGTATTGCCCTCCAGTGTTCGGTACCCTGTGGATATGGGATCCAGTCCAGAGCAGTGTCATGCATGGGGCCCTCAAAGCCTGAGCCTCTCAGCCCCCTGTTTTGTATGCACATGCCTAAACCCATCACCATCCAGGGCTGCAACACGGAGAGCTGCAGAGATGTGTCACCCACCTCAGTCACCCCCAGCATCACCACTGCAACACCTTCTCACCTCACAGAGGGACCGCTGCTATCCCCAGCTGTGAGCGTCAAAGACACGCCACATCATCCCACAGACTTTATTCATCCGAGGCCAACAGAGGGAGTCATTATTTCAGAGGAGGCAGTTACCACCCAAGCACCTAAACCCAGTTAGTGAGCATGAACACTGACCTGTTCTCAGTAAGAGATGTAGGCAGATGGAGGTTTATGATAACAGTATCTGCTCTTGACTAGGTGTTTGTGGACAGCTTCTGTTGGAAGAATCAGGCACGGTGGACCTTAAAAATGTGACCGGCCGCTGTACAGTATCAATAGGTCGACCCCTGGATGAAGTCATTCACATTCAAGTGGAATCAAGTGCCTTGAACTGCAAAAAAAGTAAGCACTGATCAACAACTGCCTTTCCTTTGCCTGGGTTATTAGTATAAATTATACCTGAAAATCCAATGCATCTTTACCTACAGAGGAATATGTGGCATTTTTTGATCGACTGGTATTTGTGAGGAAGTGTGAGCACGCAACTGGTAGCGAACTGACCACCAGAACCAACGTCCTGCTGGTGCGTCAGAATCTGATGACTGCTGGAAATGGGGTGGTGCTAAAATACAGTTCCCAGAAAAACACAAAGAAGAGCCTCCATCAGGGTAAGACAGCTTATCAAGTCATGTTCAGGTGCTTGGGTCAGAGATGAGTTTTATAATCAAGTCTCTTTTAACGTCTCAAAAATAGGCCGATGAAGAATTTGTGGAGAGCGGTTGGACAAAGTCAGTCACAATTACAACTTGTGTGTATTTGCAAAAAGCTGCACTTCAAATGTCCAGTGTTTGGTTTTACTTTAGATTCATGATGGTCGGCAGAAGCAGATAAACAGAAAAATGTAAAATGAGGTGTTTACGTAAATGTTATTGTACTTATTTTTTATTGTAGCATGTTTGTACAATATGACTTTTTGACCAACTTATGGCTCCTAGATGGGAGTCTAACGCAACAGGTTTAGAGTTGACCTGCATCAGATGTAAGGTGGTTATTGAACATTTGCAACATCCACAATCTAACATACAAGATTATAATAAATAAAGCTGATATGTGACTGTTAGGGTTGTGTTGATTTGGAGGCAACAGTATTTTAGTATTTTAAGTCTAAGTAAAATGAAGTCCTCATCACTCATCTAATATAATGGATTGTGTTGTGTATTTGCAGTTCTGTAGTTTTTTTGTGTTCCGCTGCACAGATTGCGACATTCAGCTGTTTTCCCCCAATGGTGTCTTTGAGAATCCAACAACCTCCAACACCAATCATACCTGCAGAGTTCTCATCAACGCTCCTCCATCAGTGAAGATCAAAATTCAAGCTCTTCATATAGGAATAGTATTCAATGCCACCAACTCCCATTCTACATTCATTATGGTGCGAATAAGCTTTTAAATATGTGCTGTTATTCCTGTTTTACATTTCCTATTTACAATAATTTTGGCCAAATGTCTTGTGTTTCTTGCTTAGATCCGGGACATGGATGTCTTGAAGACCAATGTGTTTAAAGGCCAACAGCTGTTCCTGTGGCACTCCTCTGGAAACATGGCTGAGATTGAATTTCATGGCGACTATCTGCATTCCGAAGGGAGCTTTAGAGCTGAATATTCGTTTATTTATCGCTGACCCTAGATAAAGTTTTTTTTTTTTAAGGCGGTCAGAATGTGTAACATAGTTAATTACCTTTTGCGCTGATCTGTTAGGTATGACTATCCTCTGCTTGATTTTTCTGGTTATGTAAGACCTGAAATTATTAATAAATGGACCAAAGCACTGGAAATCTTCAGATCAAGTCAGGATATTATCCTTCTGAAATCTGTAAATGAAACTGGGAAAATTCATATTAATATTAATAAAATAAATATTTATATTACAAACTGAAATCTTGTTTAAGCAATGTTTTATATAACACAATATATTAAAATATACAATTACTATTATGTAGCAATTTTCACACATTAAACATCTCGAAACCAACTCAATAAAAGGTTTTCCTGAAGGCCCAACACACTCTTTTGTGCATCTATGGAAACGTGGCATTTTGCCATAACTTCGGCACCAGTTCGTTTCCAGCTCCCATAGAGACTGGTATGCCACAAGCGCAGTGCCAGGCTACAGTGTGGGATCACTGCTTGGCTGTGGCTGTATCTTCCAGAAGGGCTCTCATGTCCAACAGAGCATCCTCTACAGCCCGGGCAAACTTGGCAGCATTCGTCTCCTCACAGCTGTTGAAGGCCGTGATGGCGATGTTGATGTGCTCATCCATGGGATTGTAACACACTCCATAGCCATCTGGCACCATTGGACCAAAGCACATCACACAGTCTGTCTTAGAGCCAACCTGGACACAGAGACGGGAGAGAAGAGGGCAAATATTCAAACAAACAAATATGACAACATATAATCATTTGCTGTGTTGTAACAGACTGTTGGCATTCTATAAATATAGCGTAGATCAACCTGGCTGGTAGAGAGATTATAATGATGTGCCACAGCGTAAGAAGTATCCATAAATATCTCAGGCATGGAGGTCAAGTCCTCAATACTCTGCATCTTTATTCCAAGCAGATGCCGGTCTATGGCTTGTCCATGAATTGCCTGTAAAGCAAATGTTAATTCTGTAAAGCTGAGATTAACAGAAAAAACCCCAAACAGATCGGTTTGTTGATGAAGCCTGTTCTTACATTATATGTGTTTTCCTTGTGTGTCTGAGCAGCCTTCTGCAGCAGTGCAACCCTCTCTGTCTTCTGTTGGGAACATTTACTACTCAGTCAAATAGATCATACATGTTGTACTGTATATTTGTGTTACATGCTTGAGCAGTACCTGCTTCGATGGGTCCTCCATGGCTTGGACGTATCTTAGTGAGTCGACAGTAGTTACACGAATTGCGTCCGTGCGTCCGTATTTAAACATTCGTAATGACGCACTCTCATACGTGGAGCAGCAAATGTTGTACATCCTACAGTGCAAACATAGCACACTGAATACATAGCCGTAGACATGTCTACATGCAGCTTACGTTGGGACAGTTAAAGGTATTTCTTACCTGAAATAGGCAAGCTGCAGAGCCATTTGTATAAAAGCATCTGGACTCAGCTTGTGTTGCTTTGGCACATTTTTTCCGAAATGAGAAAACATAAGCACCTTCACATCTAAGTCATGCACCATTCTAACAAAAACAAACAAAGAGAGAGTTACACCTCTGTGCATCAATCTGACATCAGAGTTAACAGGATAAAAAGTGGAACACAGACAAGTACGTACATGTTCATATTTTGTTTGGCTTTTTCAATGTCCCTCTTGACCTCAGGTGTGATGTTAAAACGCAGTTTCTGTGGCATGGACAAGGGAACCATGGGGGAGCGGACTATTTCAGTCTTTTGCCTATTGGAAAATACACTTTCTGAGGACACGTTCACTTGAAAAGAAAAAAAATTCAAAAATAAAACATTTCTTTATGTTAAACTTACATGTATTTAACTACATAATCGATGAGGAACACAATGGGAGGACCCTCAGCAGGTGCATGTTCATATACGAGTCCACATGTACCATCTTCACCAACAATAAACTGAGGATGATTTGCAAATAAATATATACATTTTTTTACTCATACTGCTGTTCTAGGTTTTTTTGGGTTTTTTTGATGAAATCTTTTCAAACAGACCTGCAAAGTTTTATCAAACCAGCGGTTGCCACTGTTCCAGCGAGCCCCTCCCCCATGCAGCATCTGGGCAGCCACACGGCTCTGGTAGAGCTCATCTGACACTCGAGGCATTGGGGCATCCAAACAAACTGTGAAGATACTCTTTTGGATGGCCCGGACGGACTCCTTATTCGTTTTGTCTGTGGAGGAATAAAATGGTATATGACCCCTTCACCATCGTCAGAAATATTGTAATAAGAAGAGTTCAGTTTTTATCTGTCCTCTGCTCACCCTTTATGAGGTTGTTATAAGCTTTTCCCCAGGTATTGCGGTGCTGTGATGTTAAGATACCAATGGGCTCCTTGTTAGTCTGCAAAGAGGAGTTCCAGATTTTCTCCAGCTGCATGTAAATCTGGTCCACTGTCAGCGGGGTGCCATCGCTGTTATACACATCCAAGACAAAGAACTGGGGGGAAAATCAGGTCAGGATAATTTAGAACTGGGAATCAATCACATCAGTGGTTTTAACGTTGTAAATGTCTAGTGTATACACGAATAGGAAGAGCAGCAGTGCCATCTAGAGTACCTGGAAGTTGTGGACGACAGTAATGTGAGTGGGAGGCATCTTCCCTATGGCGTGATTGACAACTGTATCTCTCTTTGGTCCTGGGACGCGGCAGGAGGACAGGATCTGGTAGTACTGGTCCATACATAGCGGCTTCCCACTCAAATACTCGACAGGCAGGTTTTCACTAGGATACAGCAGCTGGTATTATACATGTGCAGTTTTTGTCGTCAATTGTATTTAATGGTGATACGTTTCTTATGCAGTAGCAGCATTTAGGTAGGATGTCTTTTTCAGTCCAACTCACTTGTCAATCATTTTTTTGAACTCCAAAACTCCTGCAATTAGTTTGGCAGCAAATCTACAAAGTAGACGTAACTGTGTTATTGAGATATTTGATTAAACTCTTCTTTACTGTGCACATATGACGTACTGATGTTTCATACACCAAAACATATTGATTAAATCTCTGATAATTTAGCAAAGTGACCTACCACATAAAAGCATAACAAATAATATGTCATCTGTAAACTGTTGTGAGGGGAGACTTATACGAGGGTAATTCAAAAAGTTCTAAGACAAATTAAAAAAAACCTTTATTTTTGAAAGTAACAAAATTATTTTTCT
>JAPQRQ010000028.1:17964140-17976682 GCA_037367365.1 Apogon talboti | reverse complement strand
TAAGGGGGGCAGAAAATTGGTGTTATCAATATTTAACCAACCCTTCCAGCATATTTATGGCAGACAATAGAGCAGACATGCAACTGTCTCATATGAGTGGAAGTGTATTTATTACAGACTGAAATAGAGGCTGTAAATAGGATGTTCATTGATGTATCTCTGCCACATGTGCACAGTATATGGTCGCCCACCACTTGGTGCACCTCTCGATCAGCTTATTTCTACCCAAACAAACTATTAACAGATCTGCTAATTGCACGCCGCAACCCTGAGTACATCACAGATATTCATTAAAAAAAAAATATTCCCACATATGGCAAGCAGATGTATGTAATTCAATCAGTTTGGAGGGAAAAAAGGACCCAAAACACTATGAAAAGAGGGAGAAGAAGTAAAATGTCTGGAGTTTTTTTTCATAGACCCATGGCCTCTCAGAAATGTTTCCATGTGTTGTGTCTGAGCACACTGAGAGCAAAGAGGGAAAACATTCTCTCCTCCAAACCACATGCAACAGATTCTTTCTGAAGCCAAATAAATCAACCCTGTGTTTCAGATCATGTGACACTTTTTTGTGCTTTGTGTTATTCCCAACATATCCTGTTTCAACCCCTCCGCTTCAACACTTTTTCACACACGCAACACACACAAACACCGTGCACGCACCCACACATATACACACACGCACATCTGTACGCACACGCATTCAGAGTTTCCATTTCCTGTGCGTAAGATCACCTGTACAGACAGAATGGCGTGCTTCAATGCGACATGCTCAGGCAGGAAAACAGGAAAGGGAGTTCAAGGGTGTCCAACATGAAATACAGAGTTAGGGGAAACCCAGAGCTCATGGCAGCACTCCAGTTTCTAAAGACAGTAAGTAAAGTTTCTCTAGTACACTTTTTGCTGCTTTAGCACTGCCATCATGCGCTCTACTTTTGCTTGTACAAAAAACATCCTCTAAGTTTGCATCTTCTGCCTTCTTAGTGACATTACATATGTCATACATACTTCACAATACAATTTGAGGGCATCATGCATACTACTTTAGCGACACACTCTCTGCCCTGATCACATTTTCTAATTATTTGCTATATATCCCTAATTTTTTGCTCCTATCTCATCTATAGGTTTTACTTAGAATATTGTTCCTTTCTAGTTCTTGCTATATGTGACATGCCATACTGATCAATCGCCCTATTCTCTGTGGGGTAACACACTGTTCCCCTGTGCATCTGACTACCATCCCTAGCCCATTTACTGTCAAATGGGCTCCGCTCTCTTTGCCTGAGCTCAGATGCAGATTTATGCCAGAGCAATGCCGGTTCTTGCATATTAGATGAAAGCCTTGTTTGCATATACCCGCTCTCTCTCTCCGTTCCCTCCCCTCCTTTCCACTTCCCCCTCTTTCTCTCTCTTCCTTTTTTCTGAGGCGTCACTTTAATATGTATGCAAATGGGCTGCGCTCCACGGGCAGATATGTGTGGAGTCCTGTCCTGCAGTCAGGAGGTGTAGGAGAGATTGTGTTTGTATTTATGAGGCATGGGCCCTGCTGCTCTTGGGAGAAAACGCTGCGAGTAGTGTGGTGGAGGCTCTGCAGTGCAGGCAGAATGCAGATATGCCAATAACAGAGGTCATGGTTGTCACTAATGATAAGAAGAGACAATTAGACAATAGCATAGCTGTAATGTAACACCCCACACCCCCTTCACCCACACACAAACCCAGAAACACTTGCTCCTTTACACATGCAAAAAACACATGAAAAATTGCATCCCTGCTATGGCAAGAAAAGTGAACCGAGTCAAACTGAGGCGGAGATGCTTCTTCAGGAATGTTCTATATAATATAGCAGCTCTTCTCCACAGCGCTCAACCTGGATGGGGAGTCTTCTGTCATAGGTTTGGGTGGAGGACCAATCTATTGATCGTGTGTATCCCTCAGTGGGGTGAGGATCACTGTCAGGGACTGAGGCAGAGGAGACAAGGTCAGGTCACCTATGAGCGAAGCGCCCTTAACCCATTTCATCAGTCTGATGCTTCTCAGATGGGACTCAAAAGAGTGTGATCAATACTGTGTAAGCAACAGCAAGTCAAATAATGAACGTGCATGCAAAAACTACCCCACTTTCCTATTCTATGGCTAATATAATCTCTGTTTTATGCATTGTGAAAATGTCGTGTTACATGCATGCATTACAAAATCACAGGAGTGATCTGGTTTCAAATAAAACAAGTCTTGAATTCATGTCAGATATGTATTGTAAAATTATAGAAAAAACTCAATGAAAACAACAATGAATGCCCGATATTATGTTCAAGACATAATAATATCTTGGCTTGGTGCCAATCAGTGATCTACTAAGGCAACACACAAACACACACAGAACTGTGTGCAAATCAAATGTCTGTTCCTTCTCTCTCTCTCTCTCACACACACACACACACACACACACACGCACACACACACACACACACACACACACACACACACACACACACATCCCCTTCCTCCATCATGAATAAACCATACTGTGTCTATGAGTCATATACCACCCCCACATCCCTCTAACCCACTCCCCCTATTCCGCGCTGCTAGAGTAAAAACGCTAATTAACGTGATGGCTAGCTCCAGCTCCTGTCAGCAGCTTGTGGGGGCCTCTCAACCAGCCAGGCTCCACTGGTCTCTGGTTTTAGCAGCTCTCTCCCTAGCCGCCATCTCTGGAGAACCGGGGCCCCTCATTCATATTCAGCCCCAGTCACAGGCACCTGGAAGCAGCCAGCACCACCTCCACCGCACAACCCCCATAGTGTCTATCACCAGCCCCTAGTAGAGCCCACCTCCTGTCAATGTTGGACCCCCCCCCCCACTACTGGTTAAAACACACCCACAACACCCAGCCACCCTACCCAAATCCACATGCACGTACAATTATTAGATCTTCTAAAATTCCAATAGGAATCTAAGATCAAGCTAAAAAAACTCTTGTTAAGGAGATGTGGGAGCCTGAAACTCTTGAAACTCCATCTCGAAGATGACACAACCCAACTGATGGGTTGAATCACCCAACGGTAGAGAGAGAGAGAGAGAGAGCGAGAGAGAGAGAGAGAGAGAGAGAGAGAGAGAGAGAGGAGCTGCGTGCCTTGGTGGACTAGCTTGGTAACCATGACAACGCAGCCGGGAGAGCAAGAAACAGGAACATACAGAATCTGTTTCTGCTGAGACTTGCACATGTGGCACAGTACTGCTTTTCCTCTGAGAAGAAATGAAGGGGAGGTGTGTGTGTGTGTGTGTGTGTGTGTGTGTGTGTGTAGGCCCTTATGAAACATACATGCCTCCTGCCTCCCCAACCAAACTCGCTCGCCTCCCCTAGTCACAGAGTGAGTCACAGCACAAAAGATATTATGGTGCAACTGAAACACACAACCCGGTGTTTAGTGGCAGTTCTTTGTCTTTTTTTCAACTGCTGAAAATGTTGAGGTGGAGGCTGACACGCAGTATGAGGAGAAAAACATAAAATACAAAATAAAAAGGCTTCGTTTTCCCTCCACAGCCGTTGTTTTCGCCTGTTTTCTCTCCCTGTGCCTCTCCACCGCTCCCCTTCTGCCTGTCTTTTCTCTTTCCTCTCGCTCCTTCTTTCTACAGGCTCAGTCTAACCTCCCCCTCCCCTTTCCTCAAGGGAATAAAGGTCGTAACGCAAATGATTACTCAAACCCGAGTTGCCATAGAAACGCAGTCATGTGACTAGAGCAGGCATGCATAGACCACAACAAAGAGGTGGATCAGGAACCAGCGCTGGAAAGAGCTGTAGCTCGCCTTACTGGTGCCTCAGTGCATTTCACTCAAATTCAAGCTTTAAAAATAGGCGAGCAGCATGAAGCGCAGGGGAGAAAAGCAGAGAAAATGACACTGAAAAGAGCTAGGAGGATGAAGGCTGTAATGAATCTAGGCTGTAACACTGCAGTGTGCCATATATTCTACCATTCACTAGCATACCAAGGGTGTGTCCTATTCATCATGTCCTTCTTGGAGGCAGAGCTCAGGCGCCAGTTGTCTGGAATTTCTGTGAAATGGCGTCAGTTGTAGAAATGTAGAGGGTTGGTGGATTTGTGCGCTTTTAAAATAGAAGTGCAGAATGGAACTGTAACTTTTTTGGTGCGCTACACTTTCAATTCATTCCACCTAAAGGAACAAAAACAGATTTCTGTTAAAGCTTGGCATGTAGCAGTACGGTTAATTTACTTGTCGGACCTGGTTTCTTTCAACAGAGATACCATTAGAAACCCAGTCAGACCTAAGCTTAATAAAAAACACTGCAGTGTATATGGGCTGCCATAATACATTTGAGCATCTACACAGTATAAGGAAAGGTAACTGGTACAACAGAGATTAACAGATCACTGTGAAAGTTTTTTGTTTTTACTCAAATGAAAAGACTCTCTTCATATACTGTATTTGTAATAACTTTTCCCCAAATACATGCACATGCAAAGAAAATCAAACCAAACTTTAACCATACAGAACGCTCCATAAATTTAAGGGCGGGTGAACGCAACATTCAGTATGTGTCAATGTTAAGGTGGAACCAACACCTGGAGTAGAGTGGGGAGGTGGCCTGCCCCAACAGGATTCAGTTATCCTGTATCCAATCCACCCCCACTGAGATTAGTCCTGTGGCCTGGGTGAACTCAGCGACCTGTGGCCATCTCTCAGACACCAACTGAGCACCCCCACAACACACACACACACACACACACACTCATACACACATGAGCAAATCAAAAAACTGCTAGAATCATACAAGAGATAAAACATGATAAATGTAGGCCAGCAGAAGAACAAAACATTGTAATATCCTGAGAGATTTAGCTTTTATTCGACTTATGCAGCCATTAATTTTGGTGCGCTCCATCAACACTAGCAGAGCAATAGGACGGGGTACATTTTTTTCTGATGAAGTCACCACATCTGCGGCTATGAACACTTGGTACTGTGTGTTTCAGAGTCTACGCTCTCTTTCACTCTTCCTTTCTCTCTCCCACACACCACCAAATGCGCATTTGCTTTCACACCAGTGAACACGCACATTACGCAGATGCACAGGCAAACGCACGAGCACCGCATCTGAGGGGTGTGAGTGCCATGACCCCCCTCACTGCTGGCCGGTTCCCTCAAAGTCCACCTCAACTCCCAGGAGGTTTCTAGCAGCAGCTGAGTGTTCAGTGATGTCTGCAATTATCCCGTGTCTAGACATTGTCTAGTGAAAGACAAGGAGATGCACATTCTGCTCAGGCTGCACGCTATAGAAGAAAAGGCCTGGAATAGACCACAGTGTGCATTGGTGACGTGGTGGTAAATTAAACTGCTTTGGGCCAGACAAGAAACTGCAGTGAAGAAGGAAAGCAACAAAAACACCATATGGTTAAATATGTATTTATTATAGTTTACATGAATTAGAAATTGAAGTTGGTGTCCAGATTTATGAGAAAAGTAATCGTGAAAGAGCGGCAACTTTCACTGTATGAACTATTATTATTACTATTATTATTATTGAATTAAGTCATATTAATGAACTTAGTTTACAAGCTTACTTTGCATGGCATATACTTAGGTGTGTTAAACTGCTGGTCACTGTGGTTTATTTTCCTACATTATGACATCCATGAAGTATCTACCATATATTCTAGTCTGTGGCCAGTGAACATGGTTTGAGATATTAGTATTAGTATTAGTAATGAAATTAACATTAGTATATACATGTTAACTTTAAGTACGAACACACCAACTATATTGTGATTTTTATGACAAAATACTGTTTTTTAAGTCAATTATTTTACTAAATACTATAAAACAAGAGATTATTCTGTTAAAAACTCTTGAGCAACAGTGTTTTCTATCCTCCAAACGTCCTTGAGGTTTTTAATATCACTCTTTCTTGTACTATTACCACTATCTTCTCATGTTTTAAATAATGCTCCATGTGAAAAGATGAACAAACACAACACGAAGAGGCTTGAAGCAAAGGTTGAAAGATACAATAGGCTGCAGTGAAAGAAAAGGCTATGAGAGAATGTGCAGGTGTGGTGGGAAAGACCCATGGGCTTCAGGGAGAGAATAGATCAATAACTAATTTCAGTAGCGAGCTTCACTCGCACTGTTTTCCAATAAATGCTGGATGGAGTGTACTGGCTTAGCCCTCCCCCCACTATCTCTATTCTATCACCTTCTACAAGCAGGGATTGGACTCTATGGGAGAAGGCTGTTTTTCCAGTCTCGTGATTGTTGGTTGGGTGGATTATGTTCCTACAGCTTGTGCATTGTATAAATGTAATCCAACGTTGCCATTTCCATTTCCATGTGTCCTCCATGAGTGCTCTCATAACCATTCCACATATGCCGTCTCTGTAGCTTTAACGTGGTTTTTTTTTTTTTTTTTTTTTTTGCTGTTCTGCCTCCTGCAACCCCCTCCCTTCCTCTCTCTCTCTCTCTCTCCCCCTCGTTCGACCAGGCCAGTGTTGAGGTTTTGTCAAGAATATGCAGGCAGATTCAGACAGACAGGAGAGTGAAGCGTGTGTCATGCAGGGCTGCTGCTGCTGCTGCTGAGGCTCTTCTCCTCAGAGGCTGTGACCTAGATAACCAAGAGGAGCTGGAGCGCCTGCAAGCCTTGGAGCCACTCCAGCTCCAGCAATGTCAGGAAGGGGTTAGTTGTGTAACACTATGTCCTATTTAGTTTGCTCATCACACACATGGACGCAAACACATATGGACCCTATGGCGTCCATGTACCATTCTAGGGCTTTTAATCTAAGCCATATTCTTCTCAAACCATACACATACAAATGAAAATATTTCTCCTAAAATCACCTAAACTCCCCAACCATTTTAGTACTGTATAAAACTTTCCATGCCAGCAGCCACTCCAACCACATTATGTCACAGCAAAACATCTACAGGCACACTCTTGTCATGTCTTTTTTTAAATTTTTTTATTTCTGCTTCTTTATTTCATTTAAGCATCCACTGCACTGATGTTAGAGGTACAAACAAAATTAGGAGATGCAATTACAGACCCAAGAGTAGCATTGATCATCAGCACTGTACTGCCACTAACTGGTCAGATGAGAAAATAAGTGTTGACAAATATAACAAATGTCGAACTGCTATCACTGTTACTGCACGGAATAGTTTCATGGCTGTCGAGAAACAGTTTGAGAGACTCATGTGTCTTATTGTTCCACGTTTATGTAAAGCAAAAAAAATACAGATGATGTACAACACATCACCATCACGTTGAGGACATAAAATATAGATGGAACAACTGAAATAAGCCGTACTGTGAATATGAAATCTTTTGACCCTGACATGTAAGCTGCTCTTCATATGTAGGAGCAACACTGCCATCTGGTGGCATTTACGTTATATTGAGGCTACAAATTAATACGGTTCACTGCAGCTTTAGTGTAACTCTGACATGATTCAACTAAAAGGCTGTTTTTTTTTGTTTAACAAACAACACTTTATATATTAAGGTAAACATATACACACTAGTCTGTAAATTTGGCACAGACACACAAAACAGATTTAACAAAGGCCTCAATGGTTTATTATATTAGAGTTTCATGTATGAACAAATGCTTTGATATTTACACAAATTATTACAGGCCAGGGTCTCCCATTTGAGACTGAACATAGAACAAAATGGGCAGGTCTACTGTAACGTCAGTGTTGGTTGTGCTGAGGCTTGAAGCAGTCCCAGCCAGGCCTCGGGGTGTATGTGCGTTCAGGAAGGAGAAAGTCTTTCAGTCTGTCTGGTAAAGGTAAAGCTTTGACCCGGTCTTCCAGAGGCCAGGGCTGTAGGTGGCTTCTTATGAATGCACGGGAAAGGCATCGCAGCGCTGGAGGGCTTGTTTCATGTGCTACTACCCGGCTGTGCAGGTCTAACAGAGCCAGGGCATTGGGGTGACTGTCCTGAACATGCACGGGGGGTTCCAGGCTCGAGGGCAAATGCAGCATGGGGATGTTTACTCTCGCTAAATCGAGCAAGGCCTCAGCTTGCTCCAGGAGCTCGGAGGCGTGTCTTTGATCAGAACAGTGCTGCAGGGCTGTATGGAGCCGCTGGAAAAGGAGGCTGTAACCCGACCAACAGGAGCTGCCGTGGTACGAGCAAACCAAAGAGGCTCCGCTCTGGATTAAAAGCACAGCCAGAGGGAAGAGCAGGTCAAAGTGCTCCAGGCTGGTCTGTGTCAGCGAGGGCTCGCCATCCTCATTCAGACAGCAGCTGGGGTCGACGCCATGGGCCAGCAGTACCTGTGTGGTTTTCAAGCAGAAGTTGCCGATCTCAGCAGCGTCTTCTGTGTTGGCATCCAGAGCTTCCTTCACCAGAAAAACCAACGTGGACTCCGCCGTTTCCCCATGTACAGTCGCAGCATTAACATCAGCACCTGTAGAGAAGCGGCACAGCTCAACACTCCTGTAGACGTTCAGTGAATACCACACTGACCTCACTAAAGAGACTTTCTCTATGATCAAACCAAAAACAGCAAAACCTTGTTATTGACTCACTTAAATGCACATTATATTAGGAGACAGTATGATTAATAAATTATTATTTTCTTTTAACTTATGGCTATTAATCATACAAAATCATTGTGCATTAACTGGTAACAAATTCTCAACACCAACATTGCTCACAAACATCTCTACACTAATTTATGAGGCCACTTTAGTCTTTAGCTACTTTTACACATAGACCCCAGAAAAAAGGTGAGATGGTGATCCCACCTTTTTTCCACCATTGACTGATTTACACAGCCAAGCCAAAAGAGTAACAGAGGTGAGACAGGCTGGACTTTTACACAGCAGACCTGCGTAAAGTGGCGGTGACGCAATGCAGCGTATAGTGTGACGTATAACTTGCACGTTGGAAATACCCCGAGCATAGCGGTGTTGGCTCTCAAAGCAACCACACTGTTCCACAACTGTTAGCATGGATAGAGTCCTCCGCCCAAAGTGACAACAGCTCGCGGATCTCGGAGTCTCTGCAGTTCGACATCTTTCTGGTTGTGTTGATATGTTTGTTTACTGTACAGTTTGCTGTGCATCCATGTGTCTACCCCCCACCCCCTCTCAATCTTTCTTTCCCTCTCTCTCTCTCTCTCTCTCTCTCTTTTGCTTTACTATTTCTCTTTAACCCTAACTGGTCAAGGCAGACGACCATCCTCCATAGAGTTGGGGTCTGCTTGAGGTTTCTGCCCGTTAAAAGGACGTTTTTCCTCGCCACTGTCACCGAGTGTTTGCTCCTGGAGGATTCTGTTGGGTTTCTGTAAATTAGCTTGAGAGTCTGGTTTAGACCGGCTCTACATGTAAAGTGTCATGAGATAACTTCTGTTTATGATTTGGCGCTATATAAATAAAATTTGATTTGATTTGATTTGATACTGTACACGGCCCGCGCTCATTTTTAAATCCCCCCGGTGCAGGGGTTGCACACGCAGTACGTGATCAAAATGTCCCACCTTGGTTGTGGAATGACAGGTGTTCCTTTTACATAGCGTTCCAGAATCATGACTCCACCTTTATCATGGCTCTGTTACTACCTCCAGAGGTGTTACAGAGCCGTGACAGAGGTGGGACCAAATGATCCACCATTTTGTTTACACAGACGTCGTTCCGGAATAAAGGTGAACTATTCCCGGAACAGAAGTGCTGTTGAAAAGGGGCTTTTGTTTAAAAAAATGGGTGAATGTCCTGACTCATGTCCCTAATATAGGTAATTTTCCTAAAACATCAACTCCTATTATTTTCATAAAGCAACTGAAAAGCATTTTACCTCAGACCATTTCTGGCTGGTAACACGTCTCTCCATTTTAAGCCTCAAAGCCTAAACCACTGATGTCGATGATATCAAATTGGGCAAATCTCCTCCAGTCATACATAATGAGTAATGATCCCAAATTATGAGTGAAATAGGCAAGAATTATATATATATTAAAAAAAAAATAGTCAATAGAGTAATAGCTCCAGCTACTGATAGAGAATGGCAGCTGATTCACAGAATATGATCCAAAGATGAGCAAATTAGATTAGTTTTCACTAAAAAATGTTTTGGTGACTGTACATACTCGACTTTCCAGTACTGGAAAAAATGTCATGACAATTTAAAATTAAATATTTCTCTCTGTCTAACCCTGTCTGAAGTGTCTTGCTATACAAGCGAGTTCCCATGTCTACAGGGTCTCCTCACTCTAACATACAGAAATATCAGTCGACTGAGGAGACAAATGGTCACTTTTGTCTGAACCACAGGCTTCGCTCTGTTTTCAGGTAAGTTAGAAACTGGATGCACCTGACTGCTTGTAAGAGTTTAGTTTGATCTAAGAATGCATGCAGGTGGGCGGGTATGCAAATACACAGGATTTTTAAAGCAGCAGTTCAGATGTGAGGCTGTTCATGAAAGTAGGTGAATGACTATGAATGGACAAGAAGGCAAAGTAGGGATGAAGGGTGTTTCACAGTCATTACCTCTTTGAAGAAGAAGCTCAATGGTCTCTGCGTTGTGCACAGTGAGTCCATCGCTGCTTGCCATGGCATGGAGCAAAGGCGTTTTTCCTTTGGAAAAAGATCATTCTTAAAAAATGATTTAGGGAAGAAATATTTGTCAAATGTATTAACTTTGAGAAGTAAATATGCATGTACCGTGTTTATCCATTGCATTCACATTAGCACCCAGGTCCAGAAGGGTGAGCAGGCAGGGGAGCCTTTCGGACTCCTCACTGGCGAGATCCAAAGGACTGCTCTCATGGATCTACCAAGTAACAGATACAGTTGTACTCATAAAGCAAATCAGAGAGGTTAGTTATTTATTCATTCATTATACTTATATTTGAGTTAGATATATACACAGAGTTAGTTTACCCTGTCCCTCTTTTCAATGTCTGCTCCGTGTCCGACCAGAAGCCTCACAGTGTTTGGTTTGTTCCTCAAAACAGCTACATGCAGTGGATTGTAGTACGAAACCGGGTCTGGAGAGTGGAAAACCAACAGTTACAGTATGTTAACACGTCATATCTACTGATTCTTTATGACAAACACTGAATATACACTTAATCAGACAGATGGAGATTTCTGGCAATAACACATTTTCAGTTAATGTTTCTGGGCAAGACAATTCAACCATCTATATTCTGAAAGCTTCAGTGGCCAAGAACCACCACATCTACAGACAACAATAAAAAGACACTCAAGCGACAATATAAACAGTGCAATACACAAGCAACCACAGATTTTGAGGTAGAAAACAGCAGAACTGATTTGGGGCTACGAATTAGTGAGTTGATACCTGCTTCATGTGATATATGTAACACATCCCATCCCTGTCTCACTTCCCTGGGGATCAGGAACTGATTTGTTTCTAGTAGATTATAGTGTGTCTTTTCCTTGTAAGTAACTACCACAGTTTTGCTCAAAGCACAAAGTCTGTCTGACAGATGGCACATAACCTAAAAAAAGGCAAAGGATAGCAAAAACTTGATAAGCTTAAAGAAACTTGAAATTTTTGTTTTTAAATTTGTCAGTGTTAACTTTCTTGAAAAAAAGTGTTCAAGAAAATGTGAAAGATGAATGAAGACGCTGCTGCCAGGATTCACTAATTATGTCCCTGGGGAAAGAAATATCTACAACCAGCAGAGGTCACCAAAGCAGAGTGTGGCAGAGCCGTGGCAGGTTTTATCTCATTGACAGGACATAGTGCTCTTTCCATGGACAGTTTGCTTTAGGGAGTCTTATTCCCCCAGTGTATATGAATGACAAGATCATCATTATACATATGCATGTCCGTGCTTAAAGTGGAAAAAGTCACGACCACTCCAAGCTCCAGAGTGTAACCTGTCATCACCTGTTCTGAATTGGAGAACAAATTGCTGTATTAGAGACTCATCCTCCCACATCAAAATTTGGAAAAAGATGGGAGCTTAGACTCCAGTCATCTTTCCAAACATCCTTGAAACAAAAAAAACAAAAAAAATCTGTAAAGAGTGGTTTGTTGTGGCTAGTGAATGTAAAATAACTAATATGTCAGAGGTGAAAAAGTAAAAAAAGTGGCAAACAGTCCCTAATCATTTCTCACCTTCAAAGTTCAGATCAGCTCCGTAGCGTAGGAGGATTTCAGCAGCGTACACCAGTCCTCGCTCTGCCACCTTAAACAAGGCATAGCTGATGCCTTCAACAAACACCTCTGATTGGGATTCTCGCTCCAGAAGCTCCACTAGAGCTGTACACACACTGCTGTCTTCTTCTGGATTTATGACTCTGGGGGTAGAGAACAAAATGTTATTGACCACGTTGTATTTAATTGTTTTTTGAAAATCACAACTGTGCTTTATTAGTGTAGTGATGAGTTGTATAAACTGCAGTGACAGTAAAGCTTAGTTATTCTGACGTTAATTCCCCACTAATAATTACAAACTGTATGGAGAGTTCCTATTAATAATAATAATAATAATAATAATAATAATAATAATAATAATAATAATAATAATAATAATAAT
>JAPQRQ010000028.1:17918974-17941428 GCA_037367365.1 Apogon talboti | reverse complement strand
GCAGTTTTGTATACGTATGTATTTTTGGTCAAGGAAGAGAGTAGTGAAAACGGCAAGTTGATAGGACCGATATTTTGGGAGATATTAGTAATTTTGGGATACAATAACCTACAGTAGGCAATCACGTTGCCATGCCCAGAATCATAGAACCATCACTGAAGTAGGTTACCTAGCAACAGATAAATAATAGGGCCATGTTGCTATGGTGTCAAATTTCATGTGCAGAAACAGACATGCCTTCTGAGAGGTTATTCAACTGAAAATGCCAGTGGAATTTTCCAAGACAGTAAAGGAATGAACTGTATCAGACGATCTAGAACCCATGGTTCCCCAGGGGTCAATGCCCTAGTCTGTATAATAAGAGTCAATTTAAGAGCAGATGAAATATAGAATTGAGGACACGTTTCCTTCAGTTTAGTCGATGAAGGGTTTCCAAATGCGGTTGAATGTGTCAGTCTTAGAATGTGCCAAACATGTCAAAAAGTCAAGTGGAATGTGCTCCAATATTAGTTTTTCCATCTTTAAAAATCATTTAAAACATTAAAATTATTACATGTAAAACAGTATATTTGGATTTTCTACAGAAGGCAGTGGCTAATATCAAAGTTTGATTTGGCTGTTTTTGCTGTTTTTGAATTCACTGGTCATGGTTTTTATTCACAGTAGATGGCTTTAGTTGGGTGCTGAAACAGTAAAAAGCAGCTGCCCCCTCACATTTCACTCCAGCCCTCATTTATGGCACTGATCCTTTGACAGTAATTGAGACCATGACATGACACACTTGGAAGGCATGCTAAGTTATATGAAATGAAAAAAAGTACAAACAAGCAGCTGGGAAGTGGATCTTTGCCCTGCTGGACTGCATTTGATTTCTATTGCAGTTTTATTTTGTGCAATCTGAGAGAACCTTGAAGACTGCTGTGTGAAGAGCCTGTAATTAGATGTTCTGGGACTATGGCAGCCGCTGAAATTCAGAGTGATGTAATCTCGGCTCCATCCCTAATTGCACATGCCATGTGCAGGATAGCTAATTTAACCAGCAACAAAAAGAAACCAAACGCTTTTCACCAAGTGATACTCTCCAGTGCCAGAGGACAAGGAATCAGTGAGGAAAAACATGATAAGGATAGAACAACTAAGCATGTCAGGAATTGTACTTATCTGGCCTTTTCAAAGATTGAGGCTAGTGTTTGTCTAAGAAATACGCAGGATCTGACCTGCATGTCAAGACGGCAACTTTTACCGAATGAGAAATATATTTGGGGAGAGCTGACTAGAAGAGAGAGGTGGGTTGATCTCTGTGACAGTAGTCTTATGTGGATGAAGATAGATGAGAAGTTAAGAGGAATTCTCTTGTTGTTGTGATATGGCACAGTAAACATGAACTCACTTCTGAGACAACAGAACAAAACTCAAAACACAAGTACAAACCTCCCTTACACAAAGTACATAAACCCAAAAGCGAGGTATACAGAGGAATACTATCAATTATTTGATAAGGAATCTAGAGTCGCACACAATTTCAGAGGAGCGAACTTGTGATTTATTTCTGGTATATCTCTTCATGTTGTAAGAAATAGAGCAATGCTGTAACAACCAGGCAGTGGTGATACAGAAACAGAACCATATGTCAAGCATTCAGTCATATTAATGGTAGTGGTATGACTAAACCAATGAGCCACCTTTTCACACCGACTGCCCAGAGATTCCTTGAAATCCCACCTTCTGGCTGAAATTACCTCAGTTATTATTATTATTCCCTGAAATAACCAAATTACATGAAAATACCAATCTAACGTAAACTGCTCTTTATTTATAGAGACTCATTTTGTCTCAAATGCTGCTATTCAAAGACCAGACAGCCATAAGCAATGAATAGAGTTGTGTGTTGATATAAAGCTGTGTGTCCAGATGAATTGGTGTTAGAAACAGATATGTGTCATTTCCTTAAAAGCTCCTCCTGACAAGTTCACTGGTTTTACTGATTTTTCCGGTACTTCTCTGTATCATGTCACTCTGCTATTTATGTCACACAGTCCGGCTGCAGTCCACTATAAAACTCGCAGCCATCTATACCTTCATTATCCCACTCCTCTTCAGACCACTTTAGAGGATAAATAACGCCTTCCAGCTCAGCCGTGTGGAATGATTGGTCGTCAGTCACCTGAAGAAGGCTTTGTGGTTTCGCTGACGGATGTTAAGATGTTAAGCCACCGACTCATCCGTACAGCCAAAGTTCCATACGATTTCATGCTGTGTTGGTTTATGAATAAGGCAAATATATCCTAAATACATTAAATTCTTTTGTCTGGAGCAGGTAAAGAAACTCACAGAACTGGCTGCAGTGCCAAAAGTTTATTACATATAACAAGGAAATATTTTTAGAGGTCAAGATCATGTTTTTCTCTTCAATTGTGCTTTTCAAACAGCTGCTTCAGTAATAGCTTTAATGAGATGTCACTGTCTTCTACTGGGCACGGTACGCAATTTTAGTAACACCGCTGACATCATGATGTTTTCATAGCACATTTCCAGTGCAATGTCTAATTTATGACAGGAAACAGCTGTGTTATAGATTATATTTTATATTTTACACATCAAAATAGCATAACCTCAGCTCTGTTCTGGAGGCTAGGCAACTTCTCTGGGGCTATATAAAGTTGATAAGGAATAGATGATAACATTTTTACTGTTGTTACTGTAATGACATAGCTTGTGGGAGATGTATAGATGTTCCAGGTGTCCTTTTCATGAGTAGAGATTCAATGGATTTTCAAGGGCTTGATCATTTGGAGACTATTGTGACGGGCAAATCATACTACGAGGTGACTTTTTTGACCGTTTTGGGATTCACTAAATATAAAAAGACATCATGATTTGTCATCAGTCCATAAAATGGACAAGGTGTCAAATCAGAGGTTTATGTGATCTATATGTGTGTCACTTACCACAGTATATTTAACTTTATTGACGTCGTGCCGTGATATAAAGCATCACCTTGTGAAATGTACTCACTAATGCGTCTTAAACAAGCACACAGTAACTTTGAGTCCAAGGCCATAGCAAAGTGGATTCACCAGCTGCACTTAATGTGTATTAACAACCAGACTGAAAAACTCCCAAGAACATACACAGCATAGGTAGATACTGTACTGCAGATATCAAAACCTGATGTCCTGCAGGCCAGCTGGGGCTCATCAAAGCTTTCTATTTGGCCCACTGAATATTAAATTCAGAAAATGTGAGGAGGAAAAATTGCATTCGGGTATTAAGAATTCTTATACTGAAGCAACCTTAAAAATAGCTGAGATGAAAATAATTTTGTTAGGAATGATTTTCAGACTTCAAATATGTGTGAGTTCAAAAAAATCCATCTGTAAGCTTATTTTTAGTGAGTAGCCGACACCCTGACGCAACCTTCTCCATCACTCTAATACCTGCCAATCATTACTGGATTCTGCAATTGTATTTCCAGAATTGCACATTTGGAAGCATCGTTTCTTAGTGAACTTCCTTGTTGGTTGAAGTCTGAGAGCAAATTCTTGTTTTTGTTATTTTTGTGTCTTATCTGACTTGAACAAATATAGCTGATAATGCTGTAGATATCTTGCAGTCATAACAAAACCTTGTCTCTTCATCAAGTATTTATGGACACCGTAGGTCAAGATCAAATGTGTGTTATGACTAATGCGATTACTTATTTTATGTAAGTATTAATAAGACGTTACGGTGTGCTTTTGTGGTCTGAACTGGTCACCCAGCTCTGGCCTTTTTGTGTGGACTTGTGTGGTGTGTTGCTGTGTGTCTTTCCTCTGGGTGCTCTGGCTTCAGTACATGCAGTGTATTTGGTTCATTTGTGACTCTAATTCACCCGCAGGTGTGAATGTCAGTGGGAAAGTGACAAACTGCTGACCTGCCCAGTGTGTTTCCCACTTCTTAGCCAGTGTCAGATACAAATGCCACTGGCCAATTGCAGCTCTGCAAGAACAAGGGGTTATGCATAATGGATAACTGGACGATCACATTTTACTTCACCTTTTTGAGACTACACAGCGTTAAATGAACACTCGCAGTCTAACTATTAACAGGAAACACTGTAGTGCCTTTGCTTGGCATTTGCCTGCAGCTCTGCATCCAACAAATGTGTGTAGAACTAAAGTTATGATAAGGTTCTGTTTGTGCACCTATTTAAGATTCTTTATTTGTCAGTATTTAGACACACACCACACGCAGAAATTAACCGTCTGCTTTGAACCCGTCACTAGAACATGCAATGCACACACTGCAGACTAGGAGCAGTGGGCTAGCCATATCAAGCGCCTCTGGAGCAAATGGGGGGGGGGTTAAGTGCCTTGCTCAAGGGTACATCAGCTGACAACGTTTCTGCCAGTCCAGAGAATCAAACAGGTAACCCTACAGTCACAAGCCTCCAGCCTAGTCCACGGCTGCCCCTTATCTGACATCTTGACATCTTGTAGTCTGTGGTTGTCTCTGGCTAGTCTTAAGATTCCTGCTGACTAGTTTCCTTGTGTCTAGAGTGAGTTGCTGTCAATCACTGTAAAAAAGTTCTGGTCGGCAGCTGGGGAAGAAGGCTTTAAAAACAAAATGTGCTCTGCATTACTAGTTGGTAATATTTCTTTAGAACTAAGAGAATTTGTCGGTGGTGTGAAAGCACACTGCATTTTTTTCTCATCAAGTCTGCAATAGAAACATTTTTCTCTCTTGCGTTAATAGCTTTCGTACCCCTTCCCCAAAATAGAGCTACTTGTTCGTGGAATTCGTTCCTATTTTGACAGGTTTTAGGTTAAACTGCAGATTTAAAGCCAGTCCATCTGGAGCCACAACAAAAGCTCTTTTCAGAGTTGAACGAGGCAGTGCAGGATAAATGGACACTAATTCTACAGAGGGAGGAAAGAATTATATATTTTTTTAGGTCCAAAGGATTAAAGATCTCAGAATGTGTATATCATTTTAAGCTAACACTGACCCCACTGCAGAAACACCCATCACAACCAACACCGCTAATAAGAGGATCAGAGGATCTTTTTTATTTTTATCTTTGCACAGGACAACAACCTCAATATATCACTGTCAATTAATTAATTGCATTTTGTGTTTTGCTGTGTCCTTTGGTGCAGTTGTGCAAACAGAAGAGACGCCTGTTTTCCTGCAGGAATAAAGCGGTAGATGTACAGCATGTTTATGTAGAGTGCATTTTTAACTGTAACTCTTATCATTGCAGTCTAATAATGGTGAGCATTAGTGGAACATTGAGTTTGCCATAGTAACATATTGCTACTCATGGGAACAAATTAGGACCAGTCCTGTAATTTATGATTGGTGAATGCAGTTACAAATAGGATCAAGTCACTGACATGTTGTTAGCTTTGACCTAACTGATATAATGTTTACCTTCAATGTTAAAATCTTTCTAGACATGCAAGACTGATTATTTTGTTCAAGTCAAGATGAAGTTTTAGAATGGTGGAAACTACCAAACTCACAAACTTTGGAAACTTCTACCACTTTCTAGGTTTGAGTATGGTGCTGACAAGAGAAATGTATTAATGTTGTTGTTCCATCAGCAATATGCAGCTCCTCTATTTCTCTTGTGCCTTGGATTGTGGGATAAAGATGTCAACAGAAAGTAAAGTAACTGATGTATTGACCTTCACAATTATACTAATGATGTTACAGTCACAATTAGCAGTGGTGCATTGGATTATTGTAACATAACTCATGTTTTTTGGGTGTCACTTGTCACATACTTGAAACTAGCCCTTATTATGCAGATGTCACTTATTTCATGTCAAAAACTTAGTATGTTCTATAATATGAATTGTTTAGAATCGTTATGTAATAAAGATGTAACATTTTCCAGACAATTGTGTACTATTTTTGTTTAACTGACTGCTGGAACAGAGTGACTCACCAGGAACTCTTTGATTATTTTCTACCAGAGCTCTTTCTCTTGTGTTTCTATCTTTGTGCATAGATGAACTGGTGTCATACAGCTAGGATAACTCTGAATTTCATGCACAAGACGATGTATTTTCAATTTTAGCTGACAAATCCTTGCTTCAGTTTCCCCCACCTCATGTAAATCTGCACCTGCACCACTTGCTTCACATCATTCTCTTGACTTCGAGTGTACTGCTGCCTTCAATTTTTTGCTCTGCAATTTATCTGAATGGACTATTCAGTTTCAAAAGACACCCATTTAATGAGTGTCGCAGTGTGAGGTTTATCCTATCAGGGTCACCTATTAGCATAGTTATCTTCTATTCATTAGCAGAAAACACATAGTCCCATGCATGAGAACATGGAAAAGGGAGGTTTGACAAAAAACCTGCGCAGGATTCATAAACATCGCCTAGCCAAAATTCATCGCAGCATGGCTGCATTTATAGGAATTCAGGCTTGTCAAGAGAGCTCCAGGCTGAATTTATCATCCTACACTGTGAATGACCTTGGGGAGAGTAGATTTGGGGAGGGAGCAGGGTTGGATAAGAAGGCACTTAAGAATGCAGAGGCACAGAACTCTTTCATTTACTAGCTCTGTTTTTCACACCTTGTTATAAATAAAGGGATTTGAGGCAAAATCTGCCGTCTCTGTAAACTGATTTAATCAACTTGCAGCTTTTACCACTATGATTCCATGATTCCACAGTAACGCAAATATGTATTTAGTCACTGTCCAACACATCGGTAAGAGTCTACCATTGGATAATTTCTGCAGTGAATAATATGTCTCAGCAGACAGGAAGTTATTTAACCCTGACTGATACAGATAGGGTTAAATATGTAGCCTCTCATTTCTCAGTTTGTCAGGGAGTGTAAAGATTGGACTCTGGAGACATGGAAAAAAGGTCATGTGGTCTGATGAGTCCAGACTGACCCTGTTCTGGAGTGATGGGGACTTCAGGGTGAGAAGAGAGATGGATGAAGTGATTACCCATCACGCCTATTCGAGGCCAGTGGTATGATCTGGGGTTGCTGCAGTTGGTTGGTCAGGTCTAGGTTCAGCATTGTTATATGTACAAAAAAATTAAGTCAGCTGACGACCTCAACATACTGAATGATCATGGATTGGCCACCACAGACGTGAACCCCTCTGAGGATCTTTGGGATGTGTTGGAGAACAGGTTGCACAACGATCCGACTCTTCATCATCAATACAAGATCTTAGTGAAAAATGAATGCAGTAATTGAAATGCATCCCATAATCAAAGTTAAAGGTGGTCCAACGAAACATTGTGTATGTGTGACTTTTTGTTTTGGCCAGGCTGTGTTACATACTGTCTAGTAAACATTCTGTCGTACCTAGAAGGAGAGTAACGTGTTACTCTGATTGACACCCACTCACATTGTCAGAAGCAACCTTTTTATTTTCCACAGACATCTGAGAGGCATAGTACTTCAGTTCTGTGCTACAAAATTACAGCACTGCCTGTGATAATCAATCTTCTTTGCTGCTTGTGTTGAATATTTTCTAAATTGTGATTTCCTTTAGTCACCAATTTTGGAGCGGTGTTAAGATGATCACAGTTAAAGAAGGTAACTTTGATCATATAATAGGAGGAAATGTGGCAAAAGTACAAAGTGTACAGGTCTCTATTTGCTCTGTAATTGTCGCATTATTTCTAACCAGTGGGTATTTGTTGGATTTGTGTCCACTTGTTTCTCTGTCCTAACAGAGCTCACTCAACATTTAATGTCCCTCTGCACTCACAAAGAGGCCGACTGACTCTGCCCCGCGGATGCCTCTGTATTTAGCCTGATTTACGATATCGTTTTGCAATAAAGGCCAGCGTGAAGAGAAGAGATTCATTAAGGGGGCCCAGTTTATGTTTTAGAGAAGTCCGGAGAGGCTATGGGGAATACTGATTGGCACACAGATATGTGCTTGTCTCATCTTCCTAACACAAGCCAAACACTCTCAGACCCTTTCCCCTCTAGCCATGTGCACTGGATGGCACAGAGGAGGTGTTGTTCTCTGCCCGCAGGATGCCCAGGGTTCTTGCCACTCAGTTTGCTGTTCCCTGCTGTGATAACACTGGTTCAGACATATCGGGGCCCCCTCGCTGCACCTGGAGGCCCTCCTCAGCATTCTTTAATGACATCCCCACTGAACTTCCCAGTCACTAAGAGCAGTGCCTATTTGGGTTTGTCTATTCCACCCACAGCTTTACCAAATAAGCCAGCGGCACAGCATTGCAGTGTTTACTCTTCAACGGTCGATACTCTTTAATCCCCGAGATGATGCTTTCTCTCATGAACTCAAAATAGCTCTTCCTCCTCCCCACTGAAGCCACAGGCCCATTACTCTTTATTAGCTCTTAGCGTCTTAAACATGGCCATCCATTAGAGGCGAGGCAACAAACATCCCCGGCAGGTCCTGCAGCAGAGTCGCCAGCATACACACTCCCATAGACTAATTTAAACTGACCCTTAATCAAGAGCAATTATTGGCCATTGAATGCAGCTCATCTCAAAGCTAAAGAAGAGACACCTGTGAAGTACATTTCCTTTGAAAATCTTTAAAGTTAACTATTCTGGTTGTAACCCCCACCCTGTTATCAGATAGGTAGACTGCACACACTCCTATCTGCCTGAATGATTCCTTTTCTATGGAGGCTGACATGGACTAATACCATACTGTGTCATGTATTGATTCGTTTCCCAGTCCCTCTTTCTCGAATTTCTTGGTGACTCAAAAGCATAAATCATCTGCAAATGATCCTTGAAGGAAATATTGTATTTATTATTCTTGACGCATGGGCACAAATTCAATAGTCCTTATTAATTGAACATGGTGAGAAATATGATGCGGGTAATTCGATGGGCCTAGAAAGCTTTCTCTCATCCCTCTTGTTTAACACTGTCCTGTTTGGCATTCATGGCAAAGCTCAGAATGATTCAGGGTCAGAATGAGGGTCAAAATGAGTGTAATTGTAAACCCTGACAAAGAGCGTTTCTTGGTCAGCTTTGCAATATGATTTGTTGTTTTCTGTTTTTCAAAAATCACATCCGGACTACAAATTTGCAAAAACCCCTTTGTATTTGATCTGAATATGAAAGAGAAGGTGAAAACATGAATCCAGGAATCAAAGTACCACAAGTCCACCTTGTTATTTATTACTCCTTGTTGCTCCTTGTTCCATCAACCTGTGCTACTTCCTATTGAGCTCTTTGTTCTTGTTCCTTATTTCTTGTCTGTTTTGACATGTGTGACGAAGCGAAAAGCCAGGCAGCTGACCAGGCAGCCAGCTAGGAAGCCATTCACTTCTCCTGTGTCCACCCATATTATTACAGCCAGGAGTGGGCAGCAGGAACATGGCACCTCTCTCACTGGACTCCTCTATTGTGGCTGTTCATTTACTCAGCCTCTGTAAGTGTGAAGGCTGCTCTTCGCTCCACCGGTGCTATTCCAGCTCTACATATCCTAGTGTGGAACCCCGGCGGTGGGACGAGTGAGTCTGCATGAGGTTCGGTATAGGGGGTGGGGTGCTGCTTGGCTAGTTAGCACTCATCTGGGACCTGCCTTTCCCTGCTACACACACCTCTGCACAGCCATGTCTGACAGAAAACTTCTGACTGGTCAACTCAGAAACTGAAAAACTTAAATAGACAGTGTACAAGGGACATCAGATAGTTTTTCAATGACAACCAAACTATATGCTGCGCTCTGTATTTTCTTAGAATCAATATTACTCTGAAAATAATTTAATTCTGACAGCGGTTGCAGATCTACTGGCTTAAATAAAGTTTAAGATTCCCCTTGTAAATAAAACCAGAGTGCCTTCAAGCTTTCATGCATAACCTGTAACTGATTTAAAGGAGCTGTGTTATAGTCTGCACCAAAGTGCTCCCTCATAAAATACATCTTCCATTGCATCCTGCAGGTGACAGATGACAGGAAAGACTAAATGTTTCATGTCAGTATCAAACAGTGCTTTCGTAGTAACATATAATAATGAGGCAAACATTGTTAGTGTTTGTTGGATGCTTTTATCACTGAGGTTATATCAGGGAGCTGCTCTGTGAAGGAAACACATCCTCAACAGCATTTCTATGCAGAAAGCCGCAGCAAAAAGCCTTTTTATTCAAAACCGAAAATGAAGACAGAGATTCAAACTTGTGAATTTATCTGGCTCAGCATAATGCTTGGCGATCTTTTTAGAATTTAATGCCACACAATAGGCAATTTAATTATACATGATGTGGATCATAAAGTGTATGCTGAAATAGACATTTTTCTCAGTCGAATTATCATTATTTTCTTTTTTTTCTGTGTTTCTTTGGCAGTTTAAACTTAACAGTCTTCCTCATGTTTAATGCGTCCTTTCTTTTTAAGTGATATGACAGGAAAATGTGGAAGTTTTAAAGCTGCACTAATCAATATTTTTATACTAGATTGCAGGGCTGTATATGAAAAGTGTCCCTTGTAATGATGAACCTGCAGAAAATTATTACTGAACTCTCCGATTTCCCTCAGCTGTTGCAGTGTTTTAGGGGCTTTTAGCTCGATGCAGGTTTTATGGCTTGTATTTCCACTGTTCCGGTTCACTTTGGACATTCTCATCAGCCAAGGAGACAGCTAATAAGCTCTGATAAACTGAGTGTTTTCCACCTGCTCCTCACAGACTGTGACTATAACTGGTGAATATAAGTGATTTGCTGCTAAAAGTTATTAAAATATTTTTAGTATAGCCCCACATATGACCACAAATGAATGCTGAAGTCCTTTTCAATTCACATTTGTAGAAGTTGTAGGTGTTACACAAAGACATCGTGTCTTGTCTCTGCATAAATGGCAGTTGTAGGGGTCACAGCTGGAGAGGGCCCTCCCAAATTCCAAAAGGATTATTTTATTTAACAGTAATGCCGAAAGCAGTTTCTCTCTTCGTGGGTCCAAATATCCAAGCTACATCCCAGCTGCATATAAAAACAAAGAACTACTGAGGACTGAAAAGTAGGTCCATACTGTGTTTTCCAATTTCCCCTACTAGAGCAAAGGAGGGAGTCATTCATCTTGAAGTAGCTTTGTATTATTTATCAATTTCAATTCATAACACAGACTGGATGATTCTGATTGTGTTGGATTTGGGTTTGAAATTTTCCAAGCTCTATTTGGCTTCAGACATAATTATTTTTCCACTTCATGGATTCAGTATCAGTGTCAGTGTTCGCAGGTCTTAAACTAGGTTTGTACGTTTATACTGTTTGTAGGTGATCCGGCATACACACACACTCCTTATTTCAGATTTCCTGAACTTTAGTACAAACCAGTTAAAGAATGTTTAAAACGCATCTGTGTCAAATTAACATTATTCAGAAACGCACATATCACTGAGTGTAAAGGCCTATATATGATATTCTATTTGACACACTAATAGTTTTGACTCAGACATAATTTGTATTGGATTTTCTATTTTCTGTTCCATTTCCTTCTTTCCACTAGAATAGACCATTTTATCAGGAGACGACTGCGCTTTTGGATTTTGTTTGTACACTAGCTTTGCCTCATTGCTTTGTATTAAATAGAATTCAAATAACTTCATTGGTAGATGCTCTCAGTAGTTTCACAAACCTCATTTTCCCAAGGTCTTTCATCAAGGATTTCTATTTTAAAAAAAAAACAAACAAAAAAACCTTCCTGCTTGCTCACATGTAACATCAGTACTTGTTATTATTATGAAATATATATCTATATATCTATCTATCTATATATATTTATATTATTTGCTTCTGTTAGATTTGATTCTTATCATAACTAATGTTGTTTGGATCATAGCCTGACTAGCGGATGTTTGGTCCTAATGTGTTTTCCCATCTCAAAATGTAATTATTTTATTTCTTTGTGTCCAAATATTTCATTAGCCTCTTGTTGCTGCCTGCTGTAAAATGTGACTCAGTTTCATAAATCAGTCACTTAGTATGCATTCTTTCATGATTTACTAATGAGGGGAGAGCAGTGAGCGATGCATGCAATCTTATTTTCCAGCTTGTGTGAACAAACACATGTGATGGCATTTTAATCCTTTATGGCAGCTGTGAAACCAATAAATCAGGTTACAGTGCGTAGAGATGGTCGGGTGTGTAGATGGGGCTCACTTTGCTTGAACACGACGGCTCGGACATGAGAGGGGTCACATTACTACCCGGAGACCAGAAGATGACTTTGTACCTGAATGTTTTCTCTTGCTGTGCTTTTACTGGACTATCAAGCTGTTCATTTGTCAGCAGTGTAATGCTGCGTATACAGCAATGCCTCTTGCCAACAAACGACCCAAAGCTCCTGCTTGTTCAGGAAAAATACAAATTGCTCTGTGGTGCTCTGTTGCTCAGAAGTCTTTGTCCCCTGTCGCAAAGACGGCGTTTACTCAGAAACAGCTAAGTGATTCTTTTAAGGAGAGCCGGTGCTGTACCTGGTTTTGAAGATTCGCCGTACGCTGGCGCCCTCGCATCCCTCTGAGGGACACAACCGTGGGGTCAAGGAGGGCGCCGTGAATCACAGATCTCTGTCTCATACGTCCGGACATTGATTTACACTAGTGATCAGAGGAAAGAAATCCAGCTAGCATGAAGTGGGGGAGTGTTGTGGGAGTGTAATCACACAGCAGATTGCTCTTGAGAAGAAGGTCAAAGCCCAAACACATTGTGATTAAAACCTTGTATATGTGTGTTGTTCTGTTTCCGTATGAATTGCGTGACCACAGGAAAATGTTTTTGAAATTTGTCCCTGAAAAACCACAGATTGGCAGATTAGTTGTAATTGTGACACACATTTAGTTCTTTACCAAGCAACAATACAATCTACTTGACTGCACATGAAAACATATGTTACTCAGTCACTGTGTTTCTATTATTAGACTTTTTCTTTACCTTTCATTACAGGTAAAACAAAAAAAAATAACTAAACCTCACTAAAAACAAAGGCACAGAAAACTAGTGATAGTAAATCACATTTTTATGGACTTGCTTTTATATGATTTTTGTAATTTTTTTCTTTTTACCATATTCTTTTGTTATTTTGTATTGCTTTTATTAAAATTATTTTATTATTTTTAGTTCTTTTTTAATTTTTGTTCTCTGCTGTTGTGTCTCTTTTTCTTCTCTTAATAGCTTAATCATTACTTTTGTTGTTCTCATTCTCTTTTTAATGATTTGTTTTATTTGTTATTACTATTGTGCACTTTTCTGTCTAACACCTTTTCCTCTTTCAACATCTTACACTTTGCATCTTTTCTTCCCTTGCATCAGTTTTTCCTGAACTTATGCCTTAAACTCTGTCTTGATCTTGTTTGACCCAGTGTTGTGGCAGTGTTACGCTCTGTTGTTGTATTACCTCTTAGCTTTCTGTTTTGGCTTTGTCTGTCAAAACACTGTGTAAAGTGCTGTTAAAGTGCTATATAAATAAAGATTTTATTATTTTACATAAAAATGAAATTACAACAAATGATCCTGTGGTGTGGTTTTGCTAACTCGTGTCTTTTTTTTCTGTCTTCTAGTAACTGACTGCCGAGTCTTAGAGGGATTGCAGAGATATTCCTCCATCCCCACCTACCTGCCGGTCAACTACCAGGTGCTCAACGCTGACTTGGTGTTCTTCCTGAAGGAGGCCAACCAGGACTTCATGAGGAACTCTAGCTTGATGTCACGGACTGAGCCTTTCTTCATCTATCAGGCCAGAAGTTTGCCCTCTGTGAATGCCAGTTATGGGCCTCTGTCGGTGGAGCAGCCTGTCCCCTTAGAGCTCCTCCAGGCCCCGGGGACCTTTCCACACTCTTCCCTTTTCACCTTCAACTGGAAAGTGCAGACCTTTATCATGAATACTAGGATTCACCTGGCAAAGCCCAAAGTCCAGGTTCTGTTCTACGTCGCAGGCAGGGATTGGGATGATTACAGTGCTATAGACAAGCTTCCCTGTGTGCACATGTTTGCTTTCCATGAGACCCAGGAGGTCCGTGGAACGTGCCAGCTGAAGGGGGAGCTGGGCCTTTGCGTGGCTGAGCTGGAGCCCTTGGCCAGCTGGTTCAGCCCGCCCAGCGTAGTGCCAGGACGCCAGAGGAACCCTGAAATATCTGAGGGTACTCCTGTGGAACTCTACTACATGTTGCAGTCGACAGAAGCAGGGGAGTGTCACTCAGAGGAGGCCAGGAAGGAAAACTTCATCCGTTCCAGCCAGGAAGGGCTGTTTGGTTCCTATACTGCCACCCCTTTGAAGAGGATTGGAGGGGTGAGGCTTTACCAGAACCCTGCTCCTCCACCACTGACTGAGCACAGGCTGGATAATAACTTCATGGTCATGGTGCCAGCCATACCCATGAGACAGAGGGAAACCGTCTCTGCTTTTATTGGTGTGTCAGCCTACTCTCCTGTGGAGATGTTTACTCTCAGGTAAGACTGAGACTTTTGTTCCTTTTATGAAGTCTCCAGCCTGCAGACATGTCTTTCAGTCTCAGCAGCCACAGAGTTTAGACTTTAGTATATTATTAAGTTAGCGTTTTCTTTTCAAACCAAAAGACAATGTACCCAGTATGATTAAATTAAGTGTCCACACTGCAATGAAGAAAACAGTGGGAGAGCTTTTAAAATATTAGTTCCCCCTCACAATAATCACTAACTGCGTTTCACTTTTCCACTATAGTGAATAGAATGACAATGACGCCACAGTCTAAGTTAAATGAACATCAGTTAATACTGCAGTGAGACTACTGATGACTTTATAGAGAATATATTGATCTTTGCTGTCACATAGAATATACAGTAAATCCACACTGTTACCCATAAGTTTGGAATTCAATAATCTTACCTCCTCTCATAAAATGATTATTACAAAGTGATTCATCCTTCATAGATAAAATGTAACTGGGTTTCAGTAGGTAATCATTACACCTGGTCAAAGGTGATTACTGATGAGTATAAATAGGATCAGAAAGAGGAATTTGGGGATGTCTTCGTGATTATTTTGCAAGAAAAATATTTTCAAATGTAGCCAACTCATTAGGACTTGGCTTAGAATATGATGAAATCACATAAAAGAAGTGATAATGAATAATTTAAATTTTTTTTTCTTTTTCTAGCAACAAATTTTGTAATTTCAGCTTCATCAAAGTCTGGATTTTCAGATTTCAGACATGAATCTGAACTCACATCACAACAAACCAGGGAGTTCAGTCTCTTATAACTTAAGCTTTAAAGTCATTTTCTTGTTTTTGTCTGGCATCCTTAACCATCATAACTTCAGTCAGGTAACAAAATAATTCTTCCACAGCCAAAGTGCAGAGTTATCGCCTGGAAATGGCTTGATTCAGTGGAGCTGTTGATAGGTACTAATTACTGAGAACAGATGAGACAAAATGATTTAGATAATTAACATGCAATGCAAATGAGGATGTCATTAATTAAAATGCATGTCCATTAGTGTAATGACTGAAACTGATCTTAATCACACTGGTTAGAAGATTCAAAAACCTTAAGAAATGCCAGAACAAAGGGTCAAGCCAATTTATCAACTTGTGTAAATGAAAACAGGTTGTATACAGAATAGGAGTGTTTTCTGCTGAGCCTAATTGAAAAGGCACAAATGTCGATTTTTCAATGAAACATTTTAATGTTCATATACAAAGCTGTTTTGCTGTTATTTTCTTTTTCCACAAAGATATTATTCCCAGTTTACAAATACTCAGATTTTGCTTTAAGCTCAAAAATTGGAGCCAAGGTAAACAAGGGCACAATAGCTGTGAAGTTTTAACAAGCCCAAATAAATTTGCCAGACTAACTGTATGTCCTTCTGTGCTACATTTAATTACAGACTAGTTGTCCTGAAGGGATAAGGCATTTAAAACTTTTTTTCTTTTTTTTCAAAACTGAGAAACTCAGAATGATTTCTTTCATCAGTCAAATGAGCAGGCCAGGCTGGCCACAGAGGCAATGCCTGTGGTGTTTTTATTTGGCAGCGTCGCACGTGGCAGGCGCAGGTTGGCCATCTGAGAGCAGCAGATATGGAAAGGCCTCTGTGTGGTCCTAGGTGATAAGGCTGTCCTCATACATGCATTTGTTAGGGCGCTTAATCAACAGAGCGGGAAGACTTTGATCTCTATATTCACAACATCATTATCATCTGTGTACTGCACACTACTGCGTCAGCCATTGTTGGCTGTCGAGCACTGAATGCAGGACGAGACTATGATCCTGTGAAATCTGTCAAGCAGACCTTCCTTTGCTATAGTTTAAAATGTTTATTAGATTCCTGTTTGGGTACATTTATAGCAACACCAAATCCTTACTATTCCTTCACTTAGTTGTATTTATTATTATATATTTAATTAGTGTGAGCATGGGAAATAATATTAAGAATCTTTATTTATCAGTATTTCATACACACATACAATATATTATCCTCTGCATTTAAGCCATCACTAGCTGAATACAACACACACTGACTGTACATTAGGATAAGTGGACTGTCATGTCAGGCACCTGGGGAACAAATGAGTGGTTAAGTACCTTGCTCAAGGGAACATCAGATTCTGGACCAGCGAACCTTCAGTCTCAAGCCGCTTCTCCAACTTTCCAGACCACGGCTGTGAATTAAAAAATCCTGTGCATGTATAGTTAGATGGTGAAACAATAATAATACTCATCATCATCATGATATAATTCTATATTGTGATAGAAAACATTATCTCGAGATAAATTCCTTTTTTGTCCTTAGAGTTTTTATTTCTATTTTCTATTCTATTATTTATTTCCTTTGTTACTTAAGTTGGTCATGTACGTGCACATATTAGATGTTGACAAAGTGTTTTATTTATCTTTATAGTTGTTTTGAATGTCCTAGCCAGACACGTGAAATATTCTACTGCTTGGCGAAAGCTTGTCAAGTTGTGATCAAGAAAAATATTGAATAAATTACAAATGTCCAGGGAGCCCCTCACTAATTCTTCCTTATTTCCTCTATTCAGTTTCTACCTTAGTCTCATCCATTATAATGAAAGCTCATGCTGTGATAGATGTTATGCAATGAAAACTAATTTCACATATTTTTAATAGCCAATCATCCAGCCAATTTATTGCTTTGTGGATGCCCAGCATGGAATGGCGTGCTAGTGTATTTCTGTCTTGACATGGCACTTTCAATTTGATGGGTTTTGATTTGATTTGACCTCCTGTGTGTTAATAGGTTGTGTCACTCAGAAATGGAAAAGTTGCACTTATTTCAGTTTACTTCCCATAAATTTAGAAGGTTTTTCAAATGGACCAATAATTAGTTGCTATGTTTAGCAAACTGTCACGGGTCATTCTGACACAGTAAGAACAGATTTCTAGTTCTCGTCTCTTTTTTTCCTTCGAATTCAATGCTGTCCACTAAAAAGCACTAGTCATGTAGACGTGAACTGAAAATAAAACCACCCGACTTTGCGTATAAAAACGATTAATGTGTGTTCTGTTTATCATGCATCATCTCTCATTACACAGGTAGATGCAAGGCTACAAATCTTGGCCAATATGCCCACGGTAGTATAAGACAGAGAATAGTGCATAAGTGTTCTCCAAACACTCCTAAGCTGATCTTGTTTTTATTTAATGAAACAAGGTACACATTACTGTGATTTATAAAAGGTGCGGAATTTCTGCAAGCGCTTAATATCAACCTGTTAAGTTTGATTTTGCTCTAAGTAATATTCCCTTGGACGATCTAATAAATGAGGTTTATGTGAAGTTCAAGTCAGAGCAGTTACAATCGAAACAGATAATAACTCAGAAAAACAAACCTATTTTGAACAGATTGTCCAGAAAACCTGTGTTCCCTTGCTTACTTGCTTACTATATACAGTAACTACATGATTTTCACATCATACATATAGATGTCTGTCTACTCAAGGTTAATTTGTTCCCAGGAACATTTGACTTAATGCAATCGTGCTGCTTCTCAGAGTCCCTTTGTGCTTAGTCTGAGCGTAAATGGAGCTAAAGGCCATGTTCTAGTCTAGTTCAACTAGTCATGACATTTCCAAGTGCAGCGGTGACTGACAATAATTAATCCCAACGATAACGTCTTTTAAAATGTCTCGTCCAAGTTAAATAACATCCCTTGAGTAAAAATATTTGAGATAAAAAAAATCAAGTTAGGAAAAATGTGGTGTATTCCTCTGTTGTCAGACTTGATCTGTCTTTGCTTATTTGGATAAAAAGAAGAGTTATCAAAAACAGGAGCTATTCAATGTATTGTCCTCAAAGAATAAAGACATTTCTGCACACCAGCAGATTCTTAATGCAAGGGAGTTGAAGGAAAAGACATTGAAAAGACAGTTTAGACTCTAAGGCTGTTAAATGTAATATGCAAGTGATGTATAAGGTGAAGTCATTAGCATAATATGTTTTGTGGTATCACTGTGTGAGCAGTTTAGATTGTTATATGTCATTGGTAATTCACTATTATCTTTCACTCTTATATGTTTCATATGCAAATCTAATGCAATAAAACAAGTGATTTTAAAAGATAACTTCTGCTTGCAGTTCAGAGAACGTGAAACCCAGAGCACAAAAGGAAATTGGTTTATTTTGTATTTTGGTGCAGCGCTGCCATATACAATAGCATGACTCATGTAAAGTGAGGGTTATTGTAAGAGCTTTTCCTCAGAACCACACACACCCATCATTGAAGCAATGAACTGATTCAAGCCATACAACTTTCGACAGCAGAAATTCTCGGGATTCCTTAATTGTTTATGTATGTAGATTTTTTAAATCATACTAACAGTTCACTTTTTGCAGAAGTGATGCAACAAATGAGAACACACACACACACACACACACACACACACACACACACACACACACACACACACACACACACACACACACACACCACTTGTGACTATTTTGCTTTAGTTCAATCAACAATTTAACACTACTGCTGTGTTCAAACTCAATGGTTCATAATTACTGATTACACGAATGACCTAATATTTAAGTCTTACGTCTTGTTATATAAAGCAAGATTTTAGTTTTATCTTATGCATTTGAGTATCATTTTTGTTGCCCTTCAAAGGTGCTGAAATGGAATAAAATTGGATGAAATGATACAAAATTCTGTGTTGCATCAGTTTGAACATAATAACAGTCATTGCTGTGGTTGTACTTTCATCTACATTTTGTACGGGTGTTTGTGTGTGATAAAGAGTGTGCATTCTTTATGTGAGTCTGTATAAGATGCAGGTGTGTAGTGTGTAAACTTACATGACACTGTTTTTGTCAGTTGATGTGTCTGCCAACCAGATAAACACTGCCGCTCTTTTGCATGCAGTTTGTTTAATCATTTGCCTCCCGTGGAGAACATTCTACCAAACATTTGTTTGCAAACAGATTTCAATAAAACTGTCTGTTTGCAATGACATTGTGTATGGATGTGTTTGTGTATGTAAAGCAGTGCTTGTGCATGTATGCTGACATGTCTGTGCACGGTCCTTATGATCATACTATGAATACTAAAAGTACTGTAAGAACAACTGCAATGGAATCAATTTGTCTTCTCTTTAAAAGGCAGTGCATCAGTGACCAAATTATCTATCATTATGCTTCATTATGTGTGATGATGGACAGCAGTGACTAATGTAAGCAAGAAGTAACTGCATCAAAGGCAGAATAGAATAGAATAGAATAGAATAGAATAGAATAGAATAGAATAGAATAGAATAGAATAAGTTTGGGGTTTTGTAACAGACCTCTACACACCGATCTGTCCTAGCTGCTGATTTCAGGCTGTTTTTCATCTTTACAGATGGGTCCATAACTGCAAAGAGCAGAAAAGTCTCAGATTGCATATCTTTAATTAGCAGAGATGGGCACACACTGAGCTGTCCAGCATCACAAACTAACTTTCATGTATTTTGCTTCTTTTGCTCCTCTAGTATTTCTCCTCTGAAATTTTACTGAAATGTCAGTCAAAATAATTTACATCGATTAATGAGTCAAGCAGGACTGAAATGTTGTTTCCGGTGTCACTGAATGAAAAACCGAATCTTGCAGAAACATCAGAACTGTTGTTCTGTTTACTGACTGCTGACAGCGTCATGCAGTATTTGTGTGTCTCAGTGTACATGCATGCATTTGGCACACCAGCAGTAACTTCATTAACACCAGATCAGTCAGGATTATTAAGTGGAGTTTGTAATAAAGCAGCCTGATCCCCAATAGTGCTGTTAGAATGTTTATATTTGTAACTCTGAAAGTCCAAGCTAAACCCCAAACCATCTGATCCGCCCCACCCTCCCTGACCAACTTAAGATCTCAATCAAAGTTTTGAAGAAAGTGGGACGGACAGTGTGAGAGCGAGTTTTAAAGCTTATGGGCTAAGAATGTTCAAGTAGTCTCTAATTCACATCCCACTCAATTGACACAGGTGCACGATGTATATTATATTATATTATATTATATTATATTATATTATATTAGATTAGATTAGACTTTATTGAGCCCACAACGGGGAAATTCAATGGTCAAGACAAAATGTGAATGCATAAAGATAGTGCAGAAAACAATATAAAATAATAATAATAATAATAATAATAATAATAATAATAATAATAATAATAGTACTACTACTACTACTACTACTAATAATAATAATAATAATAATAATAACTACACTGACTATGCATATTTACAACAGAGTGGAATTGCAAAAAGTCAGACAGTACAGATAAGACACATACAGGACAGGGTATACCACCATTTGCAGGTGCTTTGGAAATCACATGCTAGATTTTTTGTCTGATTTGCACCAGTTTAGTGACATCAAGAGCTCAGTAATCCTTGTGTGGATCTGGCAGTAAGAATTATAGGCCTTTGTATTTATCATTCTATATCTCCAAATTGATCGTGAAGGATTACCTTTAAATAGTACAAACAGATGACAGTCTTTGCTCTATGCAATCAAATAATTTAAGTAGGCTGAATGTAGAGAATAAGAGATCTAAATTAGCTAGATAAATGAATTATAATTAGGGATAAAAACCTGTGAAAGTGTGAATGCCATCCAGTGCTTGTCAATCACTGACGCTCTTGTGTGCAGTGGCTGCTTAGTCCTATGCATGTACTGCAGGTGCCTTACATTGTGTTTGTACAGCTGTTGAATATGTGTGTGAGCACTGGCAGCATACACTTAAAATCTGTGCATGTGAAATAGGAGAATGTGCTTGTGAATATGTCATATACCGCAATATATGGCATGAATATAAAAGTATAATTATCAGGAAATTCCATTTTCCTTGTGACACATTGAACCTAAGCTGGATAGACATTTTGATTATTTTTATGCTGATTCACTGATCAGGTAATCACAGGAATACAGTCGCACATGCAGCTACGGGGGCTGCATCCACAAAAGCACGAATGTACACAATGCCATCCTGACTAGACGGTTACCTTAAAGTGTGTCCTCCAGTAAAAACAAGGTGTGACCTTTTCTTGATTTACTAAGTACAATATTTTGTGAAACTGCAAAAAGGCACAAAGAAAACAGGAAGCACATCAGAGAGTCTGATCAACATGCAACTCCAAACATGCAAAATAAAAAAAAAAAAATCTAAATCACTAAACAGCATACCAAAGATAACAATTTATCTTCAGTGTGTTCAAAACTTACAGAGAAAATAGTGGCACAGAAATAATCCAACCGTAGGAGCAATGCCAGTAGGGGTAACCGATTCATGAAATCACACAATGGATGCTTTTATATTTAAGTCAGAAGAATGCATGTTATGAAATACAAGCACGTGTGTGTGAAATGAACACAACCAACAGTATCCGCAGGTGGAAAATTATCCTTGTGTTGTAGCATTTCAGTTCTGTTTGCACAAATGCAGCCCTACAACCGTGACGCTGTGATGAGTACGAGCTTGACACTCCCTATGGAATTACATCTGCTCAACATTCACTCACTGTGGCTGATGGCTCTTCTGTGTGATTGTCCACTTTCAACCGTCTCTGATGCTCTGACCCTTTTTGAGACAATTGTCAAGAAGAGAAAATCATTGTAGTGGGAAGTGGTCAAACTGCTTTAGCTCAGTTAAGTATTTTGTTAGTTGTTTTCCAGACCATATTAATTCGCATTAATTGCACTGGTTTATACATGAGATTAACCCATAAAGACCCACTGCTACTTTTACGTCAGGTCCCAAATGAAATTTTCTATATGTTACCTAACCTTTCTTAAGTGATTTATCACCATTTATTTAAAATATTATCCTCTGTATTTTGTATTTTATCAGTATAAATCAAGTATTTTCCTATATTTAATTTACTGATCATGAAGATGTTCATAAAAGCTTAGCTTGGCTTGTGCCATGTACAGCACCTCTTCACTTGCCTTGTAATTACTTCTTTTTTATTATTTATTTCTTTTGTATTCTATGTATTGTCTTTTTAAACTACTGTTGTAC
>JAPQRQ010000028.1:17899361-17918510 GCA_037367365.1 Apogon talboti | reverse complement strand
ATAATAATAATGCATTAGATTTCTATAGCGCTTTTCAAGTCACCCAAAGCGCTTTACATTATTGATGCATTATTCTTGCACTCTCACAGTCACCCTCTGGTGGTGGTAAACTACGTTTGTAGCCACAGCTGCCCTATTATTATTATTATTAAAGTTGAGGGTTATTATATCAAAAACAGAGAAAACTGCAGAAAAAGTGACTTTTTCAGTAAACTGTATCATTAACTGAACATAAACCCAGTGTGTCCATCAACTGTCACTGATCCAACTCCATGGGTTTTACTGGTGAATCACTGTTGTAGAAGCTGACGGTGTTTCCACAGTAACTACAGAGCCTCTGAATGTCCAAATGGGTCATATCTGATGACCACGAAAAGACGACAAACGGGATTTTACATCAATTATTTACATGTATTGATAGGATTAGTGGATCAACAGGTATTGAACAGTTTACATCAGTAGATGCATTTGGTCGTTGATGGATGTTTGGGTCTTTATGGGTTAAGCAAGACAATGCATTAAGCACGTCTGCTGCAGTAGTTTTCATTTCATAACCAAGCCCTGAGATTCAAAGGCAGGTGCAGAGGTAGTACTGTACATCAGCTTGCATCTTCTATATATACAATATGTAGAACTTGCAACTCTTTTTTGTTGTCAGTTGGCATTTAAATAACCTTACAAACCTCATTCTTTAAGGAAATGTTGGGATAAATGTAATATAACAAAAGGAAGAAATTATCCACCTCAGTGAAACCAAAGAGTAAATCAAAGGTCATGGTCAGTATTCAATGCAACCAATCAAACAGACACCAGACACTGTCCCACCAGCCCCCACAATCCCAAAACTGCTGTTCATCACAGCACAATGACTGTGGAATTGCATTTGTACATATGGAGCTGAAACGCTCCATACGAGGATGCTTTTGAGCTCTGAGATACTTTTTGTGTGCATTCAGATTATGTGCACATTCCTGTCTTTTACAGTATAAGATTCTTTAATGGCTTCACAGAAGTTTCCTTGGACAGAAAATAGCAGGCAGTAAGCTGCTGACCAGTAATGGCTTGTCAACTGTTGCAGAAACTCCCATCAGAATTAACGCCCAGTGAACACTAATAAATAACAGCGCAGGTTGATAAATTTACACAAACATAAATCGTGGCTGGCTTAAGCCAAGTGGGAGTACCTTTTTCTTCACGAGACCACAGCACACAGATCATCTGTGGTCAGATACTCATATCAGATTCATTAGAGTGCAATCTCATTTGAAAGCCATCATCGCTGGCTATAAACAGATACTGAATCAGCAGCCACTGGGGTGCTTCTGCAGAGACTATGTGATGAAAGACTAAGAAAATGCCTTGTCATTTATTGGCAGGCATTGAGGCTATAAGCCATTTTCCCAAAATGGCTCCTCCATTTTAAAAGAGGAGAAAAAAGAACCACTCCAGGGAGCAGATATAGATGATTAAGACTAAACGTATCTGAGAGCAGGCTTCAAATAAGTCCTAAATAAATCTTGTCAGATGTCTTCTAGTCATTATGAATAATTCTTTGTAGTTTGTTTACATTTAGTCTGTGAGAGGTTTTTGGTATGATTTGGCGAGTGGGTGCAGATTGTGTGTGCACTTTGAAAACAAATAGTCTTCTTCCTGCTAAAAGGGGCTAATTTGATACGCATCAATGTAAATAAATAAAAATAGCGCATAATATGCACCTATCTGTTGCAAGGTAATTGTAAGCAGCCCCTCCCATTTTCATTAAAGCAGTAGTGGTGCTATAAGGTGTCAAACAACAACCTCTGCTATGCTGAGCTGGCTGATTTAAATTTGTCCCATTATGTTTGTTACATTTTTATTAGCTGGTAGATGTACGTCCTTGCCAGCAGCTCACTGAGGTCTCGCTAACAAAGACTGCTGCCAAAAGGCAGGTACACCGAGAATCTGTAATAGAGCAGAGCAGAGTGCTGCATGGCGTCCACATCTACCCCAATTTCCCTGTACGCTGCTCAATGGGGGGCCCTATCATCTGCGCGGGCTCCTTCTAGTTTCTTCCTGAAAAAAACAGTGATATATACCAAGAGGCAGCGTTTATCTCTAAGGAAATGGCCACATTACAGTATGCTGCATGTTTTTCTTTGTTAACTGGTGCATCTATTGAAGAACTGAATTACATTTGAGTGTCATTTTTAAGCACTGGAAGAATATTTTTAAATGCACAAAACACAAAGAGGAACTGTTATGTATATTTCAGGACCATATTTTTATTCTATGCTTCATTTTCTATTTCTATTTATTTGCTTCATACTGGTCTGTCGGAAAAAAAAACCCTGTTCTGCCCACTGCCTGTGAGCACATTCTTCACTGGCTCTAGAGAAGAAGAGAAAAGGAATGAAATCTTTGCAAACATCCATGAATCTTCCTGAATCTCATGAGGACTATGAAAGTAGACAACATGAAAAACCCAAAGGTAGTGGGGCATTCTCATATCCCCTGACATAACAGTACATTTAACCTTTTAATTAAATGCAATGAATACATTTGCCTTTTTAAACACTTGGACATATGGAAAATGTGGCAAAGTTATAAAAAAATGTATTACTTTTACATGAGTGAGACTTTAAAAACCTTTAGGTGAACCAACAACAGCCTCGGTTGCCTACATCCATGATAATAGCTACAATACACTGATTTCTATGAGGTTTCAGGATTACATTTTCCTGCAAAACTCCTTGTGATCTCTAAAGTTTTCCACTTTTCCACTGCAACGGGGTGCAACATTAACTCCTGTTAATTTAGACATGCAGTTGGTAATGTCAAAATACATCCAGCTCATAATATCCTAACATAATTTAAGTTAAGGGTTTAGGTACAGGTCACAAAAAGCAGAGTTTGTCCAATACTTCATAATTACATAAAGCACACAATAGTCCTCTCATCCCTTTAATCGATACTTTTGTGCATTAATAATTTATACACAGAACATTTACTGTGCCTCAAATACTTTTCTGGCTGCATTTGAAAAAAAAAAAAAAAAAAAAACCTCACTGACTCGTCCTTAAATTCCAGCATTTGTCTAATGTCTAAATATATGAAACACCAATTATACAGAGCTGAACTTATGGTCCATCTTTCTGTCTGTCTGATTCACTGATTAGATTCATAACCATCCTGACCCGCCGTTACAGGTAAGATTAGCGTGCTAATTGAATGTTGACGAATATTAAATATATCGAACCTCACAATCAAATACCCAGCTGCAGGCTAATAGAGGCCAGACACTCTCTCCTGATGAATATATTGACAAGAACAGAGCCTCAAACATCACAATATATCCTCCCCACCTTTCTATATTATACATGCAGTGGTAATTATTTCTTTGTAGAGTGACTGAATTAAATTTCAATAATTCATTGTATTTAATGCTAATTAACAGGTCAGCTTATTCAATCGCTAGTGTTTTACTTTGACTATTTTTCGCCCCACACACTTTTATTCCCTTCTAAGCATAAACACGATCAAAGACTTTCTCCTATAATTAATTACAGTCTCTAAGCTAGACCCGTGAGCTTGCTGTTTCATGTTTCGTGTAGATTTTTACAGGATAATAATTATACTTGTCCATCCAGTGCTGTAGGTCCAACTAAAATATTAATATACCTTTATATTTTAATATGAATTGCCCCTTATCACACAAGTATTCACTTAATAAATGAATCATCCTTGAGTTATTTTAGTATTCTTAATATCAACCCAGACACTTTGGCTCGATTTAACTGTAGCATCTTTAAGACCTTGAGTGATCCTTTGCATATTAGCAGCCAGGGAGTCCAGACGTATGATTTAATGCTGTTTCTTGGAGGGAACACAATAAGACCAAATTGAATGGTTTCCTTATTCATTTTCATAGACTATAATTTGCCCTCACAACTCTGTAATTGCCACTGTAACGTCTTGTCGTATATCTTCCCTGATGCTTGTAGCCACTTGTTCACTGATGATGGCTAATTACCTCAGTTGCTTTTTTTTTCTGTTGTGGGTAAAATGAGAAATAAATAAATAAATAAATAAATAAAAATAAAATAGAAAATCCAAAAGTAGTCAGCAGTTGAAAACATGATGGTTCTCAAGGGCTCCCTCGCTCCTTATTCTTCTGACATTTAGATAAGAAAAGGCTCAAAGAGAAATAAGAGGATTATCTTTCCACCACATATAAGCGCAATCACATTTATCAGATAATTAATAGCTTGAGAGGATAGGAACGCAGTTGTGTAGGTATGTGTTTTGTCACCTTAGATGGTTTATCACTTAATAATCCCCATGATGCCTTGCACAATCTCGTCTTTTCCAGTTAACAGCTGCTAAATTAAATTAAAATAAATTAGATCAACTTAAATTATTCAAATGAGAACCTTGTATCTGTTGTTCTTAGTGCGCATTCTGTTAAACACATGATTTTTTTTCATTTAACACATTAAGTTTGTGACCTTTTCCAACCTGCTCTAACTAAAACATCACATTTTCTCAGCTACACATTCAGCTCCGGTCACTGTAAAAAGATAAAAAACGCCTCCATATGCAGGTTTTAATTTTCATTGCCGCAACCGGGCTCCGATGTAAATTTGACTTAGTGATTTGGCCTTTCAGGAGGCATTATAGCGTGTAATGTATAAAAACCCAAGGACACAAGCTCTACCGGGACCAATGTAATCAGCCTCAGCTTTAGTTCTCTATTGATTTTAAATTCAAGAAAGCACTGGAAATCCGGCCAAAAGGCAAAGAGGGACAGATCGCATTTATTTTCCCCACTTTAACTTCGCTGTGATGATAACTCTATTTGTGTGGCTATAAAAACAGCGTGTTACACAGTTTTGTACACCATCACATTTTTGCTGTACCACTTTGCATGACTCATCTGGTCCGTACTCAGCCAGGGTATTTAGAGCTGATGTGATGTCTTTAACCTTTTATGATCCTCAGGTTGGATTTCCTCGGCCTACAGGTTGCCTTGCCAATCCACCACTTTAGACATAATCTCTGTCCTGATTCTGATGACCTCTGCACAAAACCCTCTTGGACACCACTTCAAATGTAGGATTTGCTCTGTTCATCCCCACCTTGTGCGTCAACTAGTGTATATCTGCCGTGTAACACCTCGGCTTTCCACAGGCAGAGATATAGCCGCTTGTGATCGCAGCCTCCCCCCTTCCTCTTGTGCAGCCCCTCCCTTTCACCCCCGCATCAAATCAATGGTTTCAGGCTGAGCTCCATTATACCTCTATACAGTACCCAGATTTCCCCTCTCTTTGCCCTGATGCAGCAACAAATAGTGAATGCATGATACTGACGTCGGTTTATGCTATAGCACAGAAATATGTTTCCATCAGAGGCATGCATGTTCACTAACTGATGTACAATATGCAGATGTGATACAGTTCAACATTATTACAAGCAAGGGTTATTGATTTTGGTTCGGTTTGTTTCTTTTTTATGTGTGTGTTTGTTTCTTTGATTGTTAACATTTCAGCGGAAAAACTATCAGTTGAATTCATACCAAAATTGGTTTATAGATTGCCAGTGAACCAGAATAGATGTCATTACATTTTGGGAAAAGTAGGTCAAAGTTCAAATTTTTTATGAATTTTTAAAATCTTCCCATTTACTTATAATGGGAGAAATATGTGCGAGGGGCGGGGTTTGTTTTACCTGTCACCACTAGTTTGGCTTTGATTCTGATTTCCAACATGCAAAACAAAAGAATATGGTGCAGTTCAATAGATGTAATTTTTCTGTGTTATGATTTAGAGGTTCAGTGTGTGAATGATGATTGGATTCAAGGACACTGAGCAGGGAGGCTTAAAATATACAAAATGAAAAATTCTGCTTTTATTTGTTTATTCGTTTCTGCACTGGCTCTGTTGGAAGAAAAAAAATCCACATTTCAAACTGAGTAGAGACCTGTGCATTTTAATTCACTGCTATTACTATGCAAATAAAGTCAGTGTTGACCAAAGTACGTACAATATGACTTTTTTCTTGCAGCCCTAACCAGGGCTGGACCTCACCTTAAACCAGTCTTTCTTTCATGTTCTGCCTCCAGTTACAGTTTTATATCAAACATAAGACTACCTAAAGGACCTAAAGCTTAGTTTATACTTGTAGGAGACACAACTGTGAGAATTGGCCAGTGGCAGCTTTGAAGGAGAGAACACACTGGTTTAGAGCTGAGGTTTACAGACTTTTTCAGCTCAAGACCCAGAGGATAAATGTTGTTGTTCTATTTACTTTATTTTTTGTCCTTTGGTATTGTTTTCCTTTTGTTACCTCATTTTGGTTTATGGTGCGTTCGGCTTTTACACCTATTATTATCATTTTTATTTCTCATTTTTTATTATGTTGAAATTAAGATTTTCTCCAGCCGTGGCCTAGAAGGTTATAGAAGCACCTTGTGACTGACATTGCACACTTTCTTTCTTTCTTTCTTTCTTTCTTTCTCCCTTTCTTCCTCTGCTCTCTTTCTTTCTTTCTTTCTTTCTTTCTCTCTTTCTTTCTTTCTTTCTTTCTTTCTCTCTTTCTTTCTTTCTTTCTTTCTTTCTCCCTTTCTTCCTCTGCTCTCTTTCTTTCTTTCTTTCTCCCTTTCTTCCTCTGCTGTCTTTCTTTCTTTCTTTCTTTCTTTCTTTCTTTCTTTCTTTCTTTCTCCCTTTCTTCCTCTGCTCTCTTTCTTTCTTTCTTTCTTTCTTTCTCCCTTTCCTCCTCTGCTCTCTTTCTTTCTTTCTTTCCTTCTTTCTTTCTTTATTTCTCTCTTTCTTCCTCTGCTCTTTCTTTCTCTCTCTCTCTCTCTCTCTCTCTTTCTTTCTCTTTCTCTGTCTCTCTTTCTTTCTTTCTTTTTTGATAAGAGACAGAGATTTGTAATCCACAAACATTTTCCCCTACACCCTATTTTCAGTGTCTTTAAGATTGATTTGTAGTGACGGCCATGCAATGGGATTAGAGATAAAATGATGATGACTAAACACACTCATATTATGACTTGAAACATTCCTTTGTGAAGAGAATTACACATTACAATGGCATGAGCACATTTTTTGGACTTGGATAAATTTTACCCCATTGGTAGTTAAAGGAGTTTTTTTTTCAGTGCTGTCTGCTGTTACAGTAACACATAGCACTAAAGCAAGAGGGTACAAAGACTAACATTTACTTCACACATAATATGAATAAAAGTGGATACAGTTACGTATGAAATTAATTTGGAACCTAACTGAATTATCTGCACTGAACCAGAACCAACCAATACAAGTGTTATCATGTAAAACCTAAAAAAGAGCCACTTACCAGTAGAAGAATAAAATCAGTAAACTATTATACTATGGCAATAGGAAAAATGAACCACAATAAAAGCCACATAATTGAATAGTATTTCCAACTAGTTATGATAACCGAAAACAACAGGGTAATTTGTTAGGACAGGATTTACACCACAATGCTTCAGATAACGACGCCAGAACGTCTTGTTGTTTTCAGAGTCATCAGCCACATCAACAGAACTGTAGTGGATGAAAGTTTTAGTAATGCTTTTCCATCAGGAGAAGCTGAATGGTAAAAGCACAGATGTCTGCAGACATATTTACATTTGTATGTTCTATGTACAGTGGCCTTGGTGTGGCATCTATTCAGATTCCAGTGCAGATACGTACCATTTATTTATGTGGGTGCGTAACAAAAACGATGAGTCACTAGCCTTGCGCTGAAAAGGCAGAGTTATTAATGTCACTCATTTTTGGCATCAGCTGCTTTTTCCTTCCTACATGTGGATGTGTCTCATCGTTGCTAAATGAGTCTTCAAACTCCTTCAAATATTTCCTTTTGTGTATTTGTTTCATGTTTTTTCATTAGCTTTCTACTAAGGATAAAAATCACCTCATATATCATAGCTACTTTCTCTTGGTTATATTTTTTCAACTGGTATATTATAATCTAAACGGCACCCATACGACAGATATATCGAAAAATGAAGCTGAATCAAAAAGTGGTGGCACGCTGTGAAATTAATAATCTTAATAAATATATTAGCACGTATTCTGCTGACATTGCACGAGTTTCCTCCATTTCCCCTCATTCTTACTGAAGCATTCATGCAATATGCAGCTTTAATATGTGCTATTTTCAGGCTTTTATTTTAATGCGCAGCGTGGTAGAACAGTATAGATTTACATTACTCATTACACACAACTTCAATGCACTACATCCTTCTCTGTGGTGTTGCTGCATCGATTCAGCCTACGTCTCTGTTGGGATGTGTACTTTTTGTATTCCGTATTTCATTGTGTGTTAACATGTTCCGACCTGTTGTTAGGAACACGAAAACACGAGACCTGTTGTCAGGAACATGATAGACACATTGTTCATACGCACTGGTAATAAAGGAAATCCGCAGTTCTTTCCTCCTCCTCACATCTCTGCCGGAAAAAGTGATGACTTTAGAAATAATGTTAGCAAACTTTCCTCCTTTTAAATATTTAAGGGTGGCATTTTGCTCTCATTTAAAGTCCAATTTGTCAAAGAGGCAGCATATTGTGATTTTATATGGAAAAGCACTTAAAAATATTGACCAAGAATATGTTAGCTGCTAAGTGAAATACCTTTTTGGTCTGTTTATATGGAAATAAATCAGTGGGTATATCCACTTATCTTTCATCAGAGTATATTATTTAAATAATTTATCTCCACAATCAGCCTGTCCTATTGTATAGAATGCTGCAGTATCAAAATGCATCCCCCTTCTTTACATTTCATTCTCTTTTTACTGTAATAATCTCCGGAAGAAACTGTTATTAACCTGAGGAGACCTTGTTCTCGTAAAAGGAATATAGAGATAGAACGTGAAATGACTTAAAGATTGGATTTTATGCCAGGAAGTTGCAGTGGGATAATGTAATATTTGGCTTGAGTTCACAGTGGTGTGTTTGAGGGGCTTGTTTCAATGAGTGATGTGATACCTTACCTTGATTGAATGCTATCTTCTAAATGCTAATATACATACGGACTGAAAATCAAACAGTATTATTTTTTTTTCTAATTCTTCAGTCTAGTTGAAGTGTGTTCTGCTCAGTATTGCTAAGTTGTCTCACTGTCTCCACAACACCTTGGGATCTGAACACTCAGATGCCGAACTCTGGCATTTTACATGCACTTCTAAATTTGGTTTTGTTGTTCGACTGTCTGGCATTTCCAAAGGTCACGACCTTTACTTGTTCATTTGGTGCCACTGATGTCAATGTTTCTGTGTTCAACATGAGTTTTTCCGGGGCAGATGTCAGAGGTCTAGACCTTGTTAGGGCTGCAGAAGGGGCTGATGGGTAGTACCAATCAATTCACAGCGGGTCCTCGGTGATCTTTTCTTCCTGTCACTCCTTTACTTGATTTCTTAGGCCTAATCAATGCACCTAGGGTTTACCCATCAGGCTGTAGAATTAAAATTCCAGCAGATCTGTCGAGTGCTGTGCCTACACATAGCGTGGCGTCTTTGACAAGCCTGTTGGCACCAAAGCGAGAGAAAGCAACATACTAAAACAGCTGACCCCAAGTTTCTTGCTGTCAAGTTAAAAATTCTAAATCACTTGTTTTTGTCTCGGTGTAGTTCACCCTTTTAAAATACACTGTGTGTCTTTCCAGTGGAGTGCAGTCCTGTCCTCTGCAGTAGGTACCTTGCATAGACAGGCATTAAGAATATGACAGCTCCTTCTGTAGCATTAGGCACCAACTGACAGTGTGGAGGGAGAAGCGCAGCAAAGTGGTTGGTCTGAGTGGCTAAAGACTGAGAGAGATGAACCGCGGTGGCCTCTTTCTCTTCTGTAAAAGGAGACCATGGGCGCATCCTGCAGCACGAAGGTTAGGGATTCATCATTGACCAGAAAATTCATGTGTGTGTGTGTGATCAGGGTGGCTGGCCCAGTGCTGGGCTAAAAGGAAGACTAATGGGTAGTGGGAGCAAACCTGACGGGCTCTGAGGAGCCCTGTTCTCTCTCCCTCTACCTGTCATCCATCACATTTCCAGCTGATACTGGGAGATAGCTGTCCCACGCTGGTGGGAGGGGGGGGGCAGGGCCAAGGGAGCAGGCTCACGGTGTGGGGTGGGGGGGAGCACCAGCTGGTTGAAGAAAGGGAAGTGAGACATGGCTACTACATGGTATTAGGAGCCATCACTGCTAAGCATCCATTCCCATCCACAAATTGATACAGAAGGATTAGATCATTCTGTCTGTTTGGGTCAGGATGTTACCACAGGCGGAGCTCTGACTGAAACAAGACAAAGTTATGAATCAGTGCACTCCAACCACATTCAATGCACAAACTTTGAGCTACTTAAAAATATTACAGAGCCAGTTGTTATGATGAAACTCCAAACTAGGATAAAATGACAGTACCAGACAAAACCAATGAATGGCTTGGTGGCCATCATGACTGGGACTGAAGCTTGCATAAGTAGATTAGATAAGTAGACTCCCTCATTGTTAGTATAAAAGACATAATGGCATTCATAAAAGTGGTTTAAGGTTCAGATGTTTTTATTCCACTGTAGAGGCTTCACAAGAACCTTTTCACATAATCATGTGTTTGCTTTTTTCTCTGTAGGACAGAGGACACACACATGCGCACACGCACGGATACACACAAAAAAAGCCAGTGAAATGGCTTTTGAGAGTCTTTTTATATCAGCTCAGATTAGAGTTCTTTTAAAACTGATGTCACCTTGAGGGCAAAGAAAAAAGATTATAGATTTTTTTAATCACCTCTCTGCATAGAGCCTTTTACTACAGCAAAGCAAGCAAACTCCCCCAACAAATTTGTCCTGAATTGAATAGCTATATTCAGAAAAAACATCCCTTAAAGATTAATATTTACCTTAACAATGTGAATAGAATATGGGAAACAGATCAGAAGAAAATAAGTGGTGATGTTGTGTGTTAATGTATCTGAATTGCAGTGGTGAGGTGTTTTTTAGATTTTTTTGCTGGTTAACACAATTTAATAGTACTGTACAATTTTAAATTTATTTCAGTAATTACTTTGCTGTGCAGCCATTGTTGTGCCATTAAGTTTATCGCTGCCTCTTACTGCCTTCTTTTAACATATTCAGCAGTTTATAGCAGTGTGTTGCTCTGAAAATTAAAATGTCAACATTTTATAACAGATCTTTTTTTATTAGGAAATAAATTCAATTGTTTTTTTGATGTTGTCTACACTGACAGATTGTGATAAATGTATATGTAACAGCATGGTATTACTCTTTGGTAGTTTAACTGTGATGGAAGCAAAATTAAAACTGTATTCTGCTGTATATACCAGAAATTTTCAATCACCTATTTATTCTTTTTTGCTCCATGTGTGGATTCTACTTTTTAACTTTCTGAAAATGTAAGTGTTTATGCCATTGTCATGAACAAGATATATTAGTTTCACCTGCAGGGAATTTCTATAAATGTTCACCCGGACTCAAGGATGAACTAATGAATTTTAAAGCACTTTTTTTGTGCTTAAATCTCTAAAGTAAAGGTTACTGTGGTGATACATTTTTTTTTTGTCATAGCTTAGAAAGATAAATCATATGCTAACTATAACAAAATTTGACACAAATGCACAATTGGTTAAAATGATGAAGTGATGACATGTAATATAAAAAGGTCAAAGGTCAACTTCACTGTGACATCATCATCATGTTCTGCAAAAACACTCTAACGACCATTACTCAGTGCCATAAATCAGGAGCAGAAGGCGACACTGTGATCATATTTCACCGCTGATTGTAAAGATAGTCTGTCCTGCCGGATTGAAGATGTGTGTGACGCAACATCGAAATTGAAGCGTGGTCTGCTGTCAAGGCTATAACTTTGTGCTCTGTCAGAATCAGCTTTATGGGTCAAGCTTGTAAACGCTTCCAAGGACTTTTTTTTTTTCTCATTGACTCTTAATACAGCAGACATACAACAGAACAAGAACAATGTTTATATCTGCTGTTACAATGAAATATTTATAATTTAGGTCTATTCAAACAACATTAATCAATTATTTACAAACCAGAGACTGCAGTTGTATGTATTCATTAGTAGTATTTGTAATAAAAGAGGGCAACAGTTGTATACTTTTAATATCTACTTTAGCTCATGACTAATTGCACAATTAAGTAAAAGAGAATTTCATTTGGTGTCATTGTTTATTTTCCCATTTAAATGTAGATTTGAAGGCTGTATTTTTACTTTTAAGAGCTTTATCTAATTGTTATTAAGTAACTAAAACCATAGAAAATAAAAAGTAGATGGTTACTCAGTAAATGTGGTTGTTCTTTTCCTTTTTTTCTTCATCCAATCAGAAAAAAAAAATATTTAAACACTAAACAGGGTTTGGGACAAGGTTTTTGGCAATATCTGAAGAAAAAGATAAAAACAATTGGATTGGTAAGTTGCCTTCACCTCCCTGCAGCCTGTCACTTTACTTTCTTGGCCTCCTGAAAATAATTGGATTGAGCAGTTAATTATTTGTCTCATCTTTCATACCTTGAACAGGCTACTCAGGGAAGAAAAATTCTAAATCACCCAATGAAAGACTTTAATTTCACAGTCCTGATTGAATAAAATCCTGATTAAATTTAACCAGGCTATTTGTAATTTTGGGGCACAGAACATTTTCAATGCAATCGCAAAATAAAGGCCCAGAGTTAGGGTTCTGATGAGATGTTTTACGAAGAAGAAGAATATACATTTACCTGGGTTCACAAGTAAATGAAATACCTACCTGTGGGTAAAGATGGGTAAAAAAGGACTGAAAACTTTAAGTGATAAAAAAGATTTTTTTTACTCCACATACTCCAACAGTTGCTTTCATATATGCAACAACTGTACTGCAGTCATTTAGTTCAGTTAATAGAAGTTAAGAGGGGGCAGTAAAATTGCAAATGGATACAGTAAAAACTTATGTGATCTATTTCCTCGTCTGATTTCTGCAACACACCAGTTTTCATCAGAGTCTCTTCACATATTCTCTCCCTCTCCTTTTCTAGGTTTTCAGTGTATCATCTTGTATGGCAGTGGTTCTTGACACTTTTGTGTACTGTAGCTGTTAAAATGCAAATTTCACAGGATTCAGCTTTCCTGTTCTGTTGGCAATTTACTGTGTGACGTCCCCATCTCCTTGCTGCTGAGCAGAGGACGTGAGTGTCAGCTATATCCATCCTCCTGAGCCGTACAAAAATGCCACAACATCTTTCTGCAAAAACTGCAGAACTCCTCTCCCCCTGCAAAGACTGATACCTTCACAAGCAGCTCACTCCAAGGTTTATTAGTCTGTGAGGCCCTGGCATTGTTTGCACATCTAGTGTATGTGCTTTATGCTGATGGCAGGTCAGTGAAAACCTTGAGCTGTGTTGTTTTCTTTGCTGCAGACAGACTCTCGATATTGTGTGTAAACATTGTGGAAAACCAAATTCAGCATGTGAAGCGACAAAAGATATGCACAAAGGAAACCTTTTGTATTCATGTCACAGTGTTGTGTAAAACATGGACATTGTGGAAGATATGATACAACAGGGTTTTTGTAGCAACAAAGTTTTCAATTTAACCCAGATGGACTGATGAAACATGTAGAAAAACAAAGACTTATTTGTTATTTGCAGATTTTGAGATAAAAAAGGAAATCTATTCCAAAGATAAAAGTGTCTGAAGTGCACTTTTATTTTTTATTTTTTTTTACCTCTTGCTATACCTTGTTAAATACATGCACGACAGTAAACAGGGAACAATCTCTGTGTATAATTCACTGTTGCCGCTGTGGAGAATTTCATCAAAGAAATTTCAGCAGCGACAACATCTGCACTTTGTAAACAAATGGTATTAATTGTCACAGTCTCATTAACTCACATTGTATGCCAAGTAAACAGCTTTAACTCAGGTGAAATGAAGCATACTGCAAATAATATGCACTTAGCACTCAGAGTGGAAGAGAGTGTGTATGTGTGTGTTGAGTATATGTGGATGTCATTATGTTTTTACTTACAGTCAATTGGTTCAAGGTTGCTTACAGACAAGCAAGTAATAGTGACAACTGAATGTTAGAGAAATAAGGTTTAAGAAAGATGAAGAGATTGGATGAATAACTAAAAAAAATGAATGGTAGAAGGACACAGATTGAAACTCAAGACCGTGAATAAGAGGGTGGACTTTGAGCAAGTGTTTTTTTTTAATTTTGTTATTTTTTTTCCCCTCTTTTTTTTCTCTGCCCCAATATGACATCCTCTGTCAGATGATCAGAAAATTAGCCTTTCAGACATAAGGACCTGCTTTTGAGTCCTTATGTCTGAAAGGTCCTTAGTGTCATTCATTTCCTTGAGGTGTTATGCAGGTGAGAGGAGATGTAATTTATTATGTTTGTTTGCAGTGACCTTATTAAGACCCTTTTCCCTTTTGCATTTTATTCTAATCTGTTTTCATCATACAACCTGTTTGTTGTTGTATGATATTCACCAAAAATGTTAAATGACTACATTTCACTAGTGAGATATTCATGATTTTGCACAGACGCAGTAACAGAAGACAGATATAGCATCGCCGTTACCATGGTTAATTTTCGCTTCCATCTGCGTGCACTGTTTTCTGTTCTGTTACATATTTTTTTTTGTATCACCATTAATTATTCTTTATATTCTCTCAATGTTGTCTATTTGCTCCATTAAATTATTTATTCTAAAGTTATTTTTCACTCCATAAAAATAAACAGGCAAATCAGTAAGAAAGTAAGAATGGACCAGTTTCTGTCACTGCATGAAACACACATTGCCTGTTGGATTGATAACTTGAAATAACATTGAAGTTATTGATTGATACCTTGAAATAACATTTACACATTAATAAGATGAACATTATTAATGGTGCTGTCACAACAGTAACGCTGGCATTAACATTTACACTCAGTTGGGTTGATTTCACCTGCAGCTCTCATGGTTTCAGAGGCTTCTGGTTCAGGGTCTGGTTGGTGCAGGAGCGCATGCACACATGATTTTGTCATAAATTGTGGTTTATGTGGCTAGTTTCATATTCATTGTGGTGTATTAAAAGGTTAACAGCGTGCTCCAAGGTTGTCCCAAAATTCTTCTTTAGCAACATGGTTTAGTGAGACTCTGCTCTCCACTATATTTTCGGTTTCATTCTAAGACTGTGGTCAAATAAAGCAGACGATAGTGGGCTGTCACGGTCTGTATCATTAATGGGAAACATTTGCTTTGTTGGGTGCAGTGTAGATTAATATATGTTGTTAAACACCACCTCCCTCTTTCCTCTCCCTTATCAGACATGCAGTATAGATCTCGTATTAATTATTGGATCAGTAAAAGTACTGAATAATGTATGAATTACGCTGTAGCATGTATATAAATGTGTTTAATGCACGGCTAAGACAGGGCTCAAACTGCATAATGTTGCTTAAGTCTTTAATCTGTAGTTGCCTTTCCTAGAAATATTAGCAATGAACATACAATTTATTTAAAAAAGCAACATGACTAAAAAATGTACACAAATGAAAGGGTAATATAATGTACTGTATAGGCTATGTAGAAGAACAAAAGTCATTATAACAGTGTTCATCTTCACACACATTTATTCAGTCTCAAGTCCTGCTCACACCACCGTGTACATTAGCGATATTTCATGAATTAAAAATGAATCAATTTCAAAGAAATAGCTTTGACATGCAAATTGCGATTTGACTGATAACAAACCCCATTGACAGTGCTGACCTTTGAAGGAACAGAGAGATCGCGTTTCCAAAACAGAGGAAGCTTTTGGGGCTTATTAGATAGTTGAGCCTTCCCATCTGGCACAGACTATGCTCCTCAGAGGGTACATCGTTTCATTCATTTATTTAATTCATTTATTTATTTGTGGAAATTTTTGTAGCTGTTTGAGAGCTGTTGTGAGTTTTATGTCACTAAAATTGATTTTGTCTGTGTCGGGGTTTTAATCATGAGCTAATTTACAAATTGCCTTAATAATAATAATCATTTACTATTGTAGTAAAAGAATAATACATGTACATTTCTGAAGCTATTATTGTTGGTGGAGAAAAATAACATCTCTCTGCCTTTATTGTGGTGCAATTCTCTTGCTCTGGTCCTCAATAATGTTGACCTTTTATGTAACATTTTAAATACTCTAGAGCAGATGTTTCCTTCTCAGCATATTTAAGACCTGTTTTGTCATGCTTCAGTCAATTTGTACAAGACAAAACTACTGATGCATGTCACACCAGTCTACGCTGAGCTCACCTGTGCCCTTACCATTAAACTGCAGTAGGCTATCAGTGTGTGTTAATGTGTTATGTGTTAGTGAGGATCCTGAAGGACACTCATCCCCACTGGAATTGAAAAGTGCCTTGTTCTTTAAGAGCTCCAGGGCTAGCGCTCTGACAGGTGAGTGCATCAGCTGCCCTAAGTTCTCTCACCACATTCACAGGACAAGGACGTAACTATTGCTGCTGACTTCAATACGGTGTCACCTAGACTGTCATTGGCTCTGTCACCTGCCAGTCACAGCTGAGTAATGTTTTGCCAAGTGCAGAGGCCAAGGACATGGCCAGCTGTGCTCATAATGAACTCTGCAGAAGACCTTTGAGTCATATAATAGAGGTCAGCACACCTCCTGTAATTCTGGTGCTAAAAAAGAACTGGTCCTCATGAGATGAAGTGTGATTAAAATGACATACATGGAGCCAGAGGACGTACAGTCGTAAGAGGGATCAGTCAATGCTTCATCACTTCTTATTAAGGAAGGTCATTCTGAATTCTGTGATGCAGAAAAATATTCAAATTGTTCAGAATACATTTTTAGAATCTATTCAGTCTTCCTGGTATCATAATGGACTAATGTACTTGCAGAGGCAGAATTGAAGACATTATATAAAGAAACCAGAATAAACTTTGAATAGATTAACACTGTTGCATCCTTGACTGGAGCACATTTTCTTCTAAAGATTGTGAATTTCCAGTGGTCAAAAGCACAGAGCAGGAAAAATGTTATGATATTAATACATTGCAGCTTTACAATTTTGCAAATTTAAGTGGCTAACCTTTACATTCTCAGTGTTGACAGACTTAAGAATCACTATAAACAGACCCACAGTAAGGCTAATGATCAGTGATGCAGAGTGGTGAAGCCCAGACACCATGAGTAAAAGCAGCTGGTGGGATAAAGATGACTTTCCCATCTTAACTAAGGTAAGTCATATTTAACAGGATGCACCTTAAAAGCCAGTATGAGGATGATTGTCCATACAGATGTTAAGTCTGACATCACGTTGTTGTTGTTGTAAAACTCATTTCCGGGTCCAAATCCAGCAATTACGGCTGTTTCCTACTCACTTTTTGATGTCAGTTTTTACCTTCAGTGAATCACCATCTTAGGTGTTTTAAATACTGTTAAAGCTCCTGGTCTGTTTACAGCAGCGCTTTGATTTACTTCATGCTTGCAGTGCATTGACATAAATCTTTACATTTAAATGCCTACTCCTGAAAGGGACAGCACAAGTAAAGGGCTGATGTGAAACAGTTTTGCACTGAGTGTTCATTAATTAGCATTGTCCTCATCAAATAAATAAAAGTGTGATTCTAGCAGGGAAAACCATAAAGATCCTGTTAACTAACTTATACCTTCACTCATTAACATCACCCACTTCCTCTGATTTTTGTCATCACATGGAAAATGGTAGAATGATAAATGTTGTATAAGTTTTATGGGGTCTGGGACACAGTACTGCAGCAGAATGAATATAGAGGGATGAAGAGAATTGAACTGGAGGCAGGAAGTGACATCATGGCTTAACAAATACATTATTAACTTAAATGTGATAAATTGAATATTTGCACCCAGCCCTAATTTATGTCATTATATGTATTGCATTATGTTGCAAAAATATCATGGCCAAACTAAGCAAAAATACATTACTTTAGGCTCATTACATAACATCGTCATGGTTACTGTAACAATTACACAATTATGGTTGGGATTAGGCCAACGTGAAAAATGGCGTGACAGAATTAAAAACAGCATTTACCTTTGGTGTGAAGCAGCACATATACACTGTAAGTTTGTTATTCCACCATGTCCACCCCTAACAGCCTCCTTCTAAGGTTTGCCCCCGTTAAATGATGTCACATGACTGGTGTTTTTTTGTTTTTTCATTCACTTTCTCATACGACTGCGTAAACGCTGGTTGTTTCGACCCCTTAAAAAAATCCACCAGTCTTGTCATTTTCTCAGTGAGGTCGGGCTGATAATGAGGGCGCATCACACTTTGATAGATAAGTCCTTAATGCTTCTATGTAATCCTACAAACAAACATCAAAACACGAACACAAAAACCCAGTCAAACAGGGCGGCCTTTCTCCATGTTCAGACAATTTTATTCTGAGCAAAGACAATGTCCTTAACCTCTGTAAATCACTACATAAACACGTACACCAGTCAATAGATAACAGTTTGTGCTCGGAAGGTGCCAATTCCACAGATACGATTTGAGTCCTTAATAGGCTACGGTGCTGCCTCTCGTTGCTATATTAGACTGTTAGTGGCTCTCTGTGGTTTTACATGATTTGAAAACTTATGTTGTTACATTAGCAGCCGGTGTCTCTTTCTAATCCCATTTGCCTTGTGGTTACAAACAAGGTGCCAGCAGAGCCACTCAGCTGAAAGAACAGGGAACCATGCTTTATAAGAAGCAGACCTAATTCAATTGACATTACTGGCTGGCTTTAATGGATTTTACCTGGTGAGTCTGTAAATTGAATATTTTAAGGCATATCAACTCCTTCAGTGTAATTGGGGGGAAAAAAAGAAGCAATTTTCATTTTGTGGGCATGTGGTAAGAAGAAGGTGACATACAGGAGATTCTAATCTATTTCTTGAGTTTGATTTGACTCGTTTGATTCCTCTTCTATAAAGAGCTGTCCCCTCGCTGCCGCTTCGGGCTTTTATCTCCCTTGAGCCATTTTGATGCCCTTAACCACTTCTGTTCATTATGAGAACACACACCCTGATACACATCACACACACCGCATACATAGAACTACCTCCCCTCACACACTTCGGCCTGTCCTGTCCTGTCCTGTCC
>JAPQRQ010000028.1:17863103-17889609 GCA_037367365.1 Apogon talboti | reverse complement strand
CTGTGTGTGTGTATTTTCCATTTGGAAAAAATGAATTTCCATCAAAAGACACAGAAATCTAATTTTCCATGTGTTTACTGTCATACATGTAGCTACAGAGGATGCACACACTACACATTATACTAGCAGGTGCTGTGTTTTGATAATTTGATTGACTGGTAGAACATGTGAAATTACTCACATGTTTAGACCAGATTTCCCCCAGAGGAAACCAAAAGTGTCATCAAAAACAAGGTAACAGCTGGGACTTCTTTTGAAGATAAAACAGAGCGGTGAACCATCTGGATAATGTATTGGTTCACAGAAAAAAAGCGTTATTGGCTGCAGCTGCTATGCCATGCAATGACTTAAGGAAATGAGGATCATCCTATGAACAGAGGAGAATGATTCTATCTTATCAGTCCATAAACCTGCCTTTTTTTGTCTGTCCTCTCTGCAGAGTGAAGTTGAAAGAGGGGGTGACGTTTCTGGGTGCTCGACCCAGCAACCCCACTCAGTGGATAGTCAGCCAGGATGTGAGGAGTGAAGGCCACCGCGTGGTGACTCTGCACTGCCGCAGGAAGGAGTCCAGCTACGATCAAAGGTCAGCAGATAAGTGGCTTTATTTTCAAGGAGGATTTTAACATCTTCAAAGGGTCACCCAGTACTCTGTGTCCTGGCACATAATCATAACATAACACCACTAGCCTAAAACCATCTAATTAGCTGTGTTAAGTTGATTTTTGTCATACTTTTCATTTATTTAAGATTCGATTAAGATCCTTTATTATGTCAGTATATAGACATGCACCACACACCAGAACTGACCTTCTGCATTTAGCCCATAATGACCCAGTGCTACTTTTGTGACTTCCCAAATGATTTTTTCTCTCTTTTTCACTATTTATTACAATTAGTATTTTGCAGTTTTTTCAGTGAAAATCATGTATTCCCTGTATTTAATTGACTGACGATGTAGCTCAGAGTAAATTCAAAGCTTATTATATCAGAAACAGAGAAAACTGGGGAAAAAGTGACTTTTTCAGTAAAGATATCAATAACTGAACATAAAAACAAGTGTCTCCATCTAAAATGCATCCATGTAATGCATTTTGTGTTGTGATTAATGATTTAACAAAACCAGTTTAAGTGTCTTGCTCAAGGGCACATCAGCCAACGACTTTCTGCCAGTCTGGGGAATCAAACCGGCCACCCTTTGGTCTCAAGCCAATTCCCCAGCCGACTCTGCAGCCTTCTAGGCCACAGCTGCCCTCACATGCCCAGTATATTTTGCTTTGAGAGGAGAAACTCACATATTTGCAGTTAATAATCAAAAAGGCACTTGCTGAAAAAATACAAATTGTTCTGGTTAAAGTTATTATGATGTACACATAGAACCAACAACACTCTTAACATACAGGCCATGCGGTACACCTGCTGTGGCTACTAGAGCGGTATCCCCTTGTGTTTCCCCATCTGTCCTCACACTCCCTCTCCCTCTGCCGTTTTATTTGCATACTTATTTTCTCCACTGCCTCCAAGTTGTTTTGCTCATGTCCTGTCTGTATTCACGCCCTTAAACTAATCTGGCAGATACGGCTGTGATCGCCAGCATTGGGGAAAAGGTTGCTGTGTTAATTAAGTACTGATTGAAGGCCTTTGTGTGTTTTAATGGCTTTGCTTCTCGGATCAGAAAGTACTTTTAATAAATCTAACTTTCTAGTGACAGGTGTAATTTTACGGATTAAAGGCCGGGATTGGGGATTGAGAAAGCTCTGCGTATTTGGTCTTTAGATTTCGTTCCACTTAGTGCATTCTAAACCACTCCCCTAGAAAACAGGATGCTTGACAACATAACTACAACTTTATAATCAAAGTTGCGCTTGGTTTATTTGAGTGTTGAGGAATCTATGTGTAATTTGAAGTTGTCAGCCCAGGGATTTGTATGCTGCTATAACTGTATAACTATAGTTTGAGTAAATGCTAAAGCCCATAAAATAAAGATTACTGTGCATATCATTAAATGCTTATTGGTGTATCAGTAGGGACTAATAAAATGCATTTAGTAGACATGGCTTACATTAATTTGCTTTATAACAGTGCTTGTTGCAGTACATTTAGTGAGGCTCAGCCATTCTGCGCTCCATTATGATGGTTACACTCAGATCTCAGTGGCATGTTATACGTGGGTTTAATAATTCCACTTTTCAGACTGCACTGTACAACTTTATTTGACTTCATGAGCAGTGAGTTTCAAAGACAAGGAGCCCTAGGAACACAAAGTCGCCTCCGCAGCAAAACTTCAGACCTTCCATTCCATTCGCTCATAAAATAAGTTTTAACAACTCAGTCTTATAAATAGAAGGGCTTTGGCTGCCTATAAATGTACAGCAAAATAAAATTATGTGATAGAAACTCAATATTTTACAATGTTTAATTTTACATTTCATGTTTTTGCTTCCTTTTAAACTAACAAATGACCTGATTTTTTTGTAGCTACTCTTTTTTTTTTAATCAAAATTGATTTGAACTCAAAGATACACTATTTTAGCAGAGTAGTTGTGTCTTTTAAAGTAATTATAAAAATGGATGCTGGAAGCCAAGTTTATTCTCTTGGGTGCCTGTTTTCTTAATTCTCAGAGAGATGATATTTATACTAGGTGATTTCATCTGGAATAAAAATAATAATGATTCCACAATACCAGTGTGAGGATGGTTAAGTTTGTCTGAGTTGAATTCTTGGCTTTTTTAGAAATAGCATTCCCACAGATGTAATACAGTATGCTGTGGTTATGCGTGGCTGCAGATGGAGCTACAGCATCTTTAAGAACATAAAAAAGAGCTTTCAGCAAACTGCACAGCACTTGGCAGCTGGCTTCTCCTTCCCTCTGGAGTCATCCTCCCTTTTATGCAGGTATTATTCTCAGTGTGCTCTGTTTCGAGACCTCACCTTCACTCCCACACATGCCCGTGCTCCGTACTGTAGTAAAATCATGTTTTATTGATTTACTAAGTGAAGGCGTTAGAGACAGGAGTGAGCATATTTAGTCTAATCCCTGCTGTTTGGACCACGTACGATGGACTGCTCCTTAATCCCCACAGCTGTCAATGTCACTTCAGAGAGAAGACCAAAGACGCCCCATGATGGCTGTACAATACACAATGCTCCAATTTTTCTTTCATCTTGTCTTCCTCTATCCCAGTCACTTCAATGAAGCGCTTTTAGAAACGGATTAGACGTAGCTATCTCATATGTTGAGCTGTCGTTCAGTCTCCTTTCTTGTCTCTGCTCCTCTCTTCAACGTAGGTGTGTCAAAGCTTTAGGTCAAACAACTTTCCTCTCTGTTTTTTTTCTTTTTCTTTTTTTTTAATATTCAAATTAAACTGTCCACTTTGTCCTGTTAAAAATACGTCCAACACTTACTAAACAGTGATACTTGGAAAAACTATCTGTGCACCCTCCTGTTGCTCACTCAAATTTAATTCATTTCCTCTTAAATTTCAGCAGCTTTTGTACATTTTCTTTTGCAATAGTTAAAACTTTGTAAATAACTTGAAACAACATTTTAAGTGTTGACCTTCTGCGCAATAATTTACACAAAGCCTTGGAAATTATTAACAGATTGCCTGTGTTTGTATATAAATTCAATGACAGCCCTTCACCATGATCTCATGATATCCTCTTCTTTTTCTTCTTATTAAGTGACTGCTTTTCAACCTCTGATGGTATTAATTAAAAGTTATGTGTTCTTGAGTGGTTTTTAGTTTAAATACATCTTATTCTTTGATTTCACTGACTTTTAAAAGGGTTATATGGAGTATTTATAATGCAAACTATTGACAGCAAGGTGAAGTCATGTAAAAGAACACACTTACAGCTACCAAAACCACAAATGTATCAGTGCTATGTATCCACAGACAGTATCACTCACTCAATAAAGTATAAAGCTCATTGTTTACACACATCTGGATTATGATATCATCAAGTCAAAGTAACACTGTGTCTTATAATCTTCACATGCTGCTGACAGTTTACATTATGGCTTTGTTAGCGTAGCTCAAAAAATAGCAACAGTAAAACCACAAATCATCTCTCTTTTTTTTTCTGTACGGTTTGTGTTGTCAATAGCTGCACTAAAGATCATTACGGAATCGTCCAAACAAGATCAGAACAGTTTAGCCAGGATCATGGATCAACAAAGTTATTAGCAAAGATAATAACACCATATAATAACTTTATTCCATCATAAGCCTCATAATTAAACTCACTTGTGTAGAGGAAATGCTGCCATTCAGGGTTCAACTTTATTCTTTTCATTTAGAGCTGTATCCAGTGATGAAACCAAGAACAGTGCTTCTACCTTTTATCACTTTATCACTTTCTTTGACTGCAAAAGTTGTTTCTTAGCGGTTCTCATTCCATCTGGACACTTTCTGATGCTTTGGTCAAAGGCCCCAAGGTCTTGGTGACGCACTACTCCCTCTAGTGGTCACATCTCTGGGATATTTGCTGTAAATATACAGTTCATATCTCTACAGTCAAATACATTGGGGTCTTTGGCATAACTTCAGAGCTCTTTATTGTCTATTGTCTGATAATTTTAGGACATTTTTTAATATATGGAAGTAGAAATACTACATATAAATCCTTTTAATAATTGCAGTGGTTCAGTAATTAATTCCAAAGCTGCATATTTAACAAGCACACAATAAAAAAAAACAAACCAAAACAAACCAAACCACAAGAGCAACTTAGTATAGAACTTAACTCAGACCCTATTTGTTATGCTTTATGTCTCTTTTTCATGTGTGACTCCGTCGTTAGTGCATGCATCAGAAAAGCTACTAGATTGTTCCATTCTTGTGTCTCAGTGGGAATTACGGTTATTATTGTGTATGCATGGTTTGCACATCAAAAGACTACTCTCGGCAGGCTAATGGTGGCTCGGGCATCTGGTGCAGCTGATGGTACGTAAGTTAATGACAAATACAGCAAGCATATATGAGACTAGCAATGGCTCTGATAGTTGCAGTAAAGTTGGGTTTTCTCCTCAATGTAAACACACTCCAGGACTTAAAGTGGGGATTTGAGGTCAGATTGTCAGCTTTTCCACAAATGGCTCATTGGCCTTGACAGTGGACCCTCGGATTGTGAACTGTGCTTAAGTGCTATTGAATAATGTATCTAGGACTGCTAATTGAAAGCTGTGTGTGTCGTAATAGGAGCCCGGCCACACTGTGAGCATTAGACCAAAGCTTTACTGATGGGTCAGGTGTACTGCATGTGTTGGTTCACACAGTCACTTGAAGCTGCTCACCCCGGCCAGCTGAGTCACCCTTTACCCCCTTAGTCACAGCTGATGCTCCTTCCACTCCCTTTGCTCCCTGAAAACCCATTTCAACAAAATAAATAGAAAGTCATTGCCTGACATTTGCCTTCTCTTTCTGCTTGCTTACACAGAGGCTTCAAAATGACATGTCATCTGCTTTATAGCCAAACGTAACATCCACATCATATCATCTGTTGTCATATATTTGTCCAATATTATGAATGCGTGCTAAAATCATCAAATAGCACCTATTCTTTTTGAGCTATGACATGTTTTGAAGCTGATTTTCAGCCCCACAGATGTTGCAATTTTCACATAGCAATGCAAACCTGCACACTGCCTGTCTTTGACTGGAGGCATCTGGTACTGAAGTGACAGTTTTTAATCAACGGGGGCTACAGTGTAAAGACAGGTCAAGCTTTTGACAGAAAAAAGAACTGAATTCACCCTAAAGGAAATGCTGCCATGCATCTGCTGTCAGCTCTATTTAATTCAATGATGGAACTCTATTGAGCATGCAATATTGAGTTAATAGTTGTCCAGGATTTTGTCATGAGATGTTTTAATGAAAGGTTGCATCTGCTTGCTATATTTAATACCTAAAAGCTGAAGTCAACTCTACGGGATCATATGGGCAAGTCAGATGTAGTACCGAAGGATATTTTTATAAAGAGCTAAATGTTGGAATCTGATAAGTAATTTGTTAGGACTGAATTCATAGAAGTTTGGGTTAATGGTGTAGAGCAGTAGTTCTTAACCTGGGGTGCGCGCCCCCCCAGTGGGGGGGTGCAAGTTGTGAAAATTATATTTCTGCATGTAAAAAAAAAATACTTATGCACCTAATAAGATAATCAGAAGTCTGTATGAACCCACTCAAAACATATTATGTCTACATTTAAAAATATCAAGCTATTTAGTAGCCACGCCCTCTTGACCCCCACAGCCAGAGTAACAAGAAAGAATAGTTAGGAACCACTGGTGTAGAGAGCCCTAAACCTTACATAACCAGCTACTGCCTTTTTTTAATTTATTTTTGAGAAAGGAACATGGCACCCTTCTTTCGACTGGTTGAGATTTTCAGTAATGGCGTCAAAGTACATCAGAGAAATCAAAATGCTTCCCTATAGAAAGGGACAAAATTGCTATGTGGAGTACACATTATATTGGTCCAAGTGCACTCTGGTAGATTGAAAAGTTCACTTTGTCACCATTAAAGGCGAGCCCATTCAAAACAAAAGCAGGCCTGCTTCCTCAGCATGTCATAAGCCATAAGCAGCCGGCCTTGGTAAAAGTGCCATGTCTGGACCGCGCTAGTTCATTAAGACTGTCTGGGTGCAGATGGATCTCCCTTCTGAGCCACCACTTCATTAATCCCCCACCCAACCCCCAGCAGCGGGACAGCAGGCAGTCCAGTCATTATAGTCCACTCCATGAGGGAGCCAGTCCAAGGGGGGGGGGGTAACCGGGGTATTTTGTATGTATATTTCTGTATGTTTTGTCAAATTTGCCATCTTCAGGAAGCCTAATCGCGGCCTCTTTTACATCGTCTGAATCAAATATGCATAGCGTTGGGACTCATGTAATTCAATTCAACGTACATTAATTTTGCCATAAAGATGCATTACTTTTTGTCTTGTAACACTTGTAAATCTCTTAGGTGTGAATGGTTAAGATCTCACCGAGGAATAATTATACAGCTATGTAATAACGGGTTCGACCTCACAATTTATCTCAATCTCCTCGTCCAGAGAACCTTTAAGAACCTAATTATTTATAGTTTATGACATTTACTGCAAAACTAAAATGACACATGGGAACCTGGATAATTCTTTTTAAGTCACCGAGCCCCCTGAAAAAGTGTAAAGAGTATTTATGCGTAGTTGTTCATTAACATTTTTTCTTTGGTGTTGAAAAAGTTTGAAAATTTCAACCTCTGCACTTTGCGCTGCAGAAAACTAAAATTCTTTGGCTCTGCCCATTAGGACAGCAGTGAGAGACCATGGTTATTAGTGCAATTTCAAATGTGATTTTAGAATTAGACGCTACCTTAATCTTAATTTGATGTTTTTTTTCCTTGTTTTGGTGCAGCAGCTTTGGAAATGAGCCACATGCTGTAGGCTGTAATGCTGTAATGCTGTAAAATGCTGCATAAATCAAGGCTCAAATGAAATGGCCTAATTACATTAGGGCCAAATAGGAATGTTAACTTGACAGTCTTAATGCTAACACCCTTAATAATGAATCAACCCCAGTGGCCTTTATTTACTGTAAACACTCTCACTAGGGCTTCATCGGCAGTATGTACCAATACACATCTGTCTACACTATTCACTTTTCTTGCTTATCTCTTCATAATAACACTGATACCCAATCATTGTTGTTACAGCTCAGATGTGTCACAGCTTTTTACTGGTGGCCTATTTTTGGTCATGACCAAGTGGGAGTATTATTATATGCCATAATGTAAGGTTGTTGAGATGGGAACATTCAGATTTGTGTTTGATAGAATAGTAGATGTGGTTTGATTTTCTTCATCAGAATGGGAATAGAGATGTTGCATGTTTTATGTCTCCCCAGGACAATCATTAGATCAGAGCAGTCATTCCAGATTACATCTGACTGTTAAGGCTGTTCCTCCTCTCAGCTACCCAGGAAACAATTAGGGAATATAATGCCACAGTGTTCCCCATTCCACTTTTTTATAAATTCACCAACCGCACAGTAATAACATTCATTTGGGAAGATATGATCAGTATGTGTCAAAACTGGAGTGATAGATTTTTAAGAGCTAATACAGTAACAATGATACTTTGGAACAAGGAAGGACGATCAATATCAAATGAAACTAATTGAAAATCTGAAAATCTGTAGATACCTAAATAGATTTCTCTGAATCACTGAACCAAGCACGGAGTAATGAATCAATACATGGGGGACTGATCATCAAACTTATTGTAAAAAAAAAAAAAATCTAGGTTGGAGCAGTTTTTATCATTAAAGCTGTTACACTGTTGGCCAGGAAGTTGGAATAATTCTATGTATACATATTCCTCTTTTATACACATCAGTAATCACCTTTGACCTGGTGCAATGATTACATACTGAGTCCCAGTTACAATTTATTTATCAAGACTAAATCACATTTTCACAGTCATTTTATGAGAAGAGGTAATAATATTTTAGTCCAACTTTATTGGCAAAGAGCGTATATTCCCTCAAAGTCCAGATTTGGCCCTGACTTCTGCTGATACACTTTATGAAACATTGTTGGGGCCGATTAATCAGCAAAAATGATGAATCAGTCTATTTCTATTCGACCCCAGAGTCTGTGACGTTCATAAACTTAGGCACTCACACTCCACATCAACTCTACCTGTAATGTACGGATCGCATTGTAGCTCTGATTAATGACTGATGTCGTCCATTAGAATCTTGTTGTATGTGGCCTGGGCTGTGTGGTATAAATTGCACTCACGGCCAGCCGTGTGCAGCATGGGAGAGACAGATTGAGGTTTGCATGTGTCCCAGTGAGTTTATGGCTTTCAGATTTATAAAGGTTTATGAGTGAATATCCTGCTCTTAGAGATTAATCCCATGAAGGATTAGATTGTGACGGCCAGTGTTTGGAGCGTTGCATTACAGTTCAGTTTTTTTTTTTTTTCTTGGTCAGTGCATAAAAAGACACATACTTTAAGAATTTTTAATATTTCTGTTTTGTTGTTCAGTTTTATTGAAGAGAGGTTTTTATCCAATCCAATTGTTATGTGAATGGACGCAGACTTTCATATGCATTTTTATCATGGTGTCATTTTAGATTTTTTTTTCATTTACATATCACAGAAAACAGATACTTTTTATAAACTGCATCCGAGACTATTATTATTTTCTTTTGCAGGCTTATATAATTACAAAATAACCGAACTGCTTTTCTCTCTAATGTATTGCCCTTACTCATTATGAAACAGTGGTCTAGCTCCTCTGTTTTGTTTACATCCTCCCTGAATGAGGAGGGTTTTTGTATTTTTTTTATTTTACTTTCTTTCACTTTATTGTTTCACTGTGGAACAAAGGCCACAAATAAGTACAAAATATGGATTTCTATCTCCTCTATAAATAAATGTATAGGGGACAGACAAGGTTTTAGTGAAATTAGACCTCCAAATTGTTGCTGTCTTTGCTGCAGGTGGTACTCTACCAAGAAGACAAAGTGGGCTGAGTTGTAAACAATTGTCTACAGGCATTCTGACAAACATACTGCCTGTTTGTTTTCCAATTATATTTTTGCAGTATCTACTGAATAAATACTCAGCTTGGATTGCTGTGCAGTGAGGTTTCCCCCTCATTCAACACTGTGCCTCTGATGATCAGCAACAGAGCAGTGTGGATAAGCTCCTCTTGTCTCCCCATTCAGATTTCACTCAAAAACTTCTTCCCCACAGATTTACCTAAGTGAATAGACAAAAGCAACCTTGGCCTGCAGTTGACTCCAATTAACCTCGGTTTAGCTTGGCCTTCAAGATGATTGGCTTTTATTCCTAAGCCTATTCCACTTAAAAGAAATGTCCGGTGTGGCAACAACACTGGCATTTCTTTCACCTGCTCATAGGAGGTATTTAAATTAGCCCATTAAAAAAGGCCTTTAACCACTGAGGAAGGTATAGGAAGTATAGGTTACACATGTACAAAGGAGGAGTGCTGCAGGAGCACAAATTGGCAGCTTGGATTGTAAATGAAAGCAAAAGACAAACAGAAGACGGTCACATCCCCTCATGTACACTACAGCATGGCGCATGCTAACACTGACAAACAATCTTTTGCTGTCCTCTGTTATCATTTATAGCTTAACAGGGTGAAAGCTGAACTGTGTCTGGCTGATAACATACAGCGAGGGGTAGGGTGTCACTGTTGGCGCTCCTCTCCTGCAGCCGTCTGCCTGTCAGATGGGACTTACCAGCCCTGACATGTAATCAGGCGGTGTGTCCTCCTCAGTGGGCCATAGTGGGATCAGAAGCTGAACCGTGAGTGCCCGAAGGCGGCAGGACTGGTGGACATGTTCATACCTCCAGATGAGATGCCACACTTTGTACTTGTCACCTTTCCACCTTGAAAACACTGCACAGATACATCGATGTGCAGCAAGTTCATGTGTAAGTAATTCAAGCTTGGTATGCTTTGGAGCGGACAAAGCTCCAAAAGTCGTCCTTGGCTTGTGGATGTCATTGAGAAAACAACAAGCGCTCTGCAGTTAAACAATAACTTCACCAGCGTCTCTTCACTGCTGTTAGCGCCAAACCACATTCATGAGTAATGCCACTGAATGATCCTGCCTGTGTGTTTCTGTCAGTGAAGCCAAAGCCACAATAATGCTGTAGTCGCGTTGCAAGAGAAGCTAATGCTGATGCAGTCAGACATTTCAGACACTTGTCGTTAGTCTATCATTGTGTGATCTAACTCGGCTCTCCACAGCTCCTGGATCAACCTTCCATCTCTCTCAGGCTGGCGTCAGTGAGCAGCATTGAATCACTGTGCTGAATATGCAAATGGATGCCATTAAAGCTCTCTTTCTTTAATTAGTCTTTAGATTTCATGACTGAGTGCTTCCAATTATGGATCAATGTCTCATTTCTACACACAGACCCCTGGGTGTGTGAAGGCAGTTTTTCCGTTACAAAATACTTTATAATTTCTGCACTGCCACCACGATCGCTCAGATCACGCTCCCTAACTGCTGATCACTGAGAAATTCTGCTGCTCTAATCCTACTGACCTGTGTGCTATGTTTCGGTAAGATGATTTTTATGAATATGATCAGATTTCAACAAACGTGTTGTTAGATTTATGGAATAGGCTGTCTGTATTTGGACTGTTGATGTGTGTAAAGTGATTTCAGTGTGTCTGGGAATAGGGCTGATGTGTGTGTAATTGCTCTGGTAGTAATTTAGCACTGAGCTCATTAAGTGGTGCATAAGAGGGGGCTAAATTCTGCTTAATACCTAAATGTACTCCTGACTGGGAGCCGGGCGTATACAGGGAGACGTGCTGATATAGCGCTTTGAGACTGTAAAATGCTTCTCATGTGCTTTAAAAAATGGCCATTAGGGTCCAGGGGTTCAGCTCCTGCAGCCCATGATAGCTGCTCAGGGTTTTGTGTATCTCAAATGTTAACTAATCTTAGTGCTAATTGGCTTGCCACGGTCAATGTGTCCACACGCAGTGCTAATGCGTATACTCAGGGGGATTTCAAAGGCATTTGCAAAAGAGGAAGCCTTCCAAATTTTAGTTTTTTGACTTTATTTCTGATGCAATTTACTGCGAGTTCACCAAACTAATCTCTAAAATCTGGAGCATGCATATATTGCCCCAAAATTCTACACTTACTGGTCCTATTTTCCAATTATGACTCTGTTTCCTAAATTTGCAGAGCACTTTTTTTAAAAAGATAACTCAAGGTTAATTACCTCCACCCATGCGATAATATATATAGTTACCAGGAAATTTTTATTGCTGTTTATAATATTGCAAGGTAGGGCGTTTGGGTGAATTTCAAGACAGAAATATACACAAATACATGAGACCACCCTTTGAATCGGTACCTCCTTTTCCTATTCCCTACTCTTTCATCAAGTTTCATGAGAAATTACTGCAGTATATTTGGGGTAAATTGCTGACAGACAAACCAACTAACAAATGCAGGCAATTACATTACCTCTGTGGCCAATGAATGGGGATCCTTGGCAAAGAAATGCCCTTGTACTTCAGTATCTAATCAGAGAATAAGTTTTGTAATAAGCGTGCTCTTACAGTAAATTATCAGTCACCTATATCACTGTATACTTCAAAGTAAGTGCAATTAGACTCTTCTGTGACACTGAGTAATGGTCAGCACAGTGCTTTAACACTAATTTCATGGTTTGATAGCAATATAGAACAAATAATTTACATAATCAGCAAGAAATTCAGGGCAGATTTATTAGGACAAAGTTTTTTTAAAAAAAAAAAGGGGAGCTGTGAATAGATCTCAGAGGCCTGTAGAAAAAGCCGTTCTGAAGCCATAAAGAAGATACTTGCACTTAAGGAAAATATGTCATTTCCTATAAGGGCTCCCCAGAAACCAGGAGCAATGCCGGTAGTTGACTCCTCACCACTATCTCTCACCTTTCTGTCGATTGCAAAAGTGCATTAAGACTCAGATAGAAGCCAGTCATGCCCACACAACTTCTGCACGACTGCATCACCAATGCTGTAATTATCACAAACAAAACAGCTATGTTTACACATATGTTCTGATTATCAAACAGTGGGAATGCTGCTAAGTGTATGCGTTTGAACATAAGTTTCTGAAACCTTTTTTTAGTGACTTTAAAAAGTACTTTGCAGTGGTTATGTAAGGTTAAATGGTTTGCCCGGCCTCTGCTGCTGTTACAGCAAATCAGACATCTGGATCTGTTGCCTGTATTTAACACCGACCTACTTGCAAAACTCATGTGGAAATAGCACAGTGATGCTTCTTTGACACTTTCACCTTTGTTTTTTTCCTACACAGCTGGAGTTTAACCCTGCGCATCTTTCCACCAGGGGGGTTAAGACTAGGTTGCAATAGAGTACAATTGATCTGACAGCCTGGGCCCCTTTCGGTCAATGGCTCTTGTGTGATCTCCAGGTTCTGTTGCCATGCCAACCATGGCAGAGCTGAAAGGGCCCAGGTTTTGTGGGTCTTTAAGGACTTCAGTGAGGAGGACAGGCACTCTCAGTGTCACAGCACCTGCAGGTGCAAGAGCAGGCCCGGATGGTCACATGATGTCACCAGCAGATCGACCAGGGAAGCCCGTAAGGGGGGGGTGCATGGAAGTGGTTTGTGGACACAAACATTTGTGCCTTTGCCTCAGGGCTCTCAGTGTCTGCTGCCCCCTAGTGCATGTGTGGATGAGTTATCAGCACATCATCATGCTTTTGTGATTGTTCTTAGTCATTGTCTGTTATCCAGTCTTGAGATGAGGAGAAAATTGAGTATAACTGTCAAAATACATAGCAATTTATTATCTTGCTATTGGCCCTCTTTACTACTATGATTGAGGCTGATAGAGGGTGCAGCTGACTAGGAAGTGATGTCAGATGCGAAAAGAAGTCTGAGGTCAACGGTGATGATAACTACCGTCATTAGGGATCCATTACTCCATGAAGCCTAACCCAGCTGATGGCCTCTAATGATGTTACACTGCAGAAAAGCATTTAGTTATGATTAGACAGTTGTTGGCATGGTGCATTTCATTAACTTCAAGATGAGATTATGATGTCTGGGATTTGATATGGTACAGTTTGAGGCCGGGAGAACGGTTTCCTCAAGGCAATTTAGTGCAAGTTGAGAAACAAATGTAATAAAGCGTATTCCCCTCCTTACACTCCACCTGCTGTCCTTCTCCTCCTTATCCCCCTGCAGACAAATTGACTTTTAACTAGCCCGGTCGTCTGGAGAAATAGAGTCTCTGCTTCTTTTTTTTTTTTTCCCTTCAGTATATTATTGCAGTGATGAAATGTATGATTTAATGTCCTTGTATCAAAGCTGACAAATCTGTCAGTTAAATAGTACACTTTATGATTGGTAACTCCTCTTGTGTTTTGTTTTTGTGTCCAATTCAAATCAATTTAGAGGAGAATTAGATCGACTGACTCTATTAGTGAGTAACAGTTTGCATGACTTAGAAAAGAAGCAAGACCAGCTGACAAGAGAACAGTGTCTGTGTGTGTGTGGGAGTTGAATATTTTAGCTGATGAATGCTGCAGAACACTGTTAAGCTAATCGGAAATTTGATCCCCTTATAGGGTTTGATGCACACAAGCCAGAAGCTCTGGGTTTGCGCCCATGATTCATTATAATCGTATAATTAATAGTACTCTGCCCTATTCTCTGTGTGCGGTAGAATAGGGTAAAGAATACATGATTAAATTAAAGAGAATCTGATGCTTATTAAAAGTGGGTTTTAATTCTGGGACTGTAGGTTATTTGAAATGTAACAGCCAGATGTTTTTTAATGTGCTCCTTGAGATGAAGATAAATGGAAAGTGCAGCTCTGGAGGACATTCCTTCTCTATTGAAAACTACTGAAGACTTTTGTATGGAGCCTCTTTTAAGCATTTGTCATTTGTCAGCATTTGGTACAGCATGTGTTTAAAGTACATGTGTCTTAAGGCTAGCGTTATTCTTCATTTTATATATTTTTAATTACCATAACCAGAGATCGAACCTGCGTGGCATGTTTCTTTGTATTGAACAGGGTCACATAGTTTAATAAATATTTACTGCATTAGAAATCATCCCATCCCCAATTACCAAAAATTTTTTTTTTTTTAATTCATGACATTCTGAAGATTTTTGTTCTAAGTTGGAACAAATAGCTTCTGACAAGGTAGGAATGTTGGAAGTATAAAATATTGAATAGCTTGAACAGTAGTTTCAATCAAATGCACAGTAGTAACAAAGAAATACAGATTGCCAAAAAAAAAAGAATCTTACATTATTTGGTTAATAATCTCCTAAACTTCTAAAATATTTTTACTGCACTCATTCGGTTTATTAGATTAAAAAATTTTGATTTAGTAGAAGAAGTCATTGAATTGTATAACTGAACCAGCAGAAAGAAATTACTTACTCTATTGTAATGGCATACCCACCTGAAGGTTAACTAAATTGCCCACTATATTGAACAACATAATCAGTATTTTAGGCTACTTTCTCTTTAGTTGATTTCAGTAGATACAATGAAAAGTGTATAGGATGTACTCAGCAAATACTCTTATGTTATGGCAGAGAGAAATGTGCTTAGGTGAGTTTATATGTGAAAACAGAGATGTGCTACAGGATTTATGCTTCCTTAAATAAAACCTACTGGGCCCTATGTTTCCATGACACTGTATCCCCAGTCCAACCTTTAAAACTTGACGTTTGTTTTAACAGTGCAGTTTAGTATTTCCTCTAGAGGGGTGTAAATGAATGTCAGTTGACGCACCATAAATCAAAGTTATTGGTTTATTATCTTGGAGGATATGATAGCAACATGAGGGATGCTTCGGATGGCTTGATTGTTTTACCAACCTTTCACTGCATCCTTCATGTGAGTAACACTTCAGCATGTTTTAAAGACAAGATTCACGCCCTTCAGTTCTTACACACATGCACATCTACCTGCACATCCACCCACGTGCGCGGAGGATCCTATATATGCAGAGGCAGCTAGGTTTTAAAGTTTAATCAAATGTAAACTTGTCATCAGTTTGAGTGTCATATTGACAAGTTAATGTTGGACACTGGTGGCTGCACCGTGCCTCTGTCAGCAGGGATTTCTTTAGCTTACATCCTACAGGAGGTGGAAATAGCACTCAGATTGTAGGAATGCATTGTTCAAGTCAATCAAAAGGCATAAAAAGTCCTTCTCTCTTTCTTTCTGTTTGTTTCTTAAGTGACACCAACATATACTTAACTTCAGCTAACTCCTTAAATGCAGATGTGTTGGTAAGAATGCACCAAACACCTCTAAATTGCATGTGGTAAATTGACTTTTCACTTTTATCTGCCACAGAGGTTCAATTGTAGACACATTTATTTTTAGTTCTGTATCCCCTGCGACTACAAGATGCGGTATATGTCTGCATATCCATGAACCTTCGAAGTCAAAGAGGCAGCTACACCTCGCTGACATTTATCACTATTATTCTCAATCCTGTCTTCTTTTTGTTTGACAGTGTTTCAGGGGAGTTTATACCTATTTCTCTTCCTGTCACAGTCTCTCTTTCTATTCTGGACAGGCAGAATTGAAAAGGTCCACTGGGTATAGGAGTCTGAGGGTGCTTTCCCCACCTCCACTTCCACCCAGCTCCACACAACCTCCAACATCCATCCCTTCCTCGCTCTACTCCTTTTCATTCCCCTCTGTCCCCATGTGTGCTTTCACAGAAAAGTATCTGGCTGTAAAGACCGTTTTGTGATATAAAAATACTAATGGACTTACCATTCATGACTTTATCTTCACTTTTCCATTCCCGTCTATATTTCTACACTACATCTGCACTTAAAATCACCAGTGAAGTAACCCACATGATAAATACCAGCTATATAATCAGTATCCATGGAAACGATACATATGCATTGTCCAGTTTCTCTTTAAGGCTGTTAGTTTTGCTTTTGACTGTATCTGTGACTGCAGTACTATAAGACACTGATGGATTTTCTTTGATTTCAGTGCAGCTAATCATAGGTCCATGAAAATATGACTTACGATTGCTGGTCAAGGATTGCTCAGCGCAGTGGTTGTACTGTATACTGTGATCACTGGTGTCATTTCACAAGTTCTGTGTCAAATGTCATATGAATAATCCAACTACTATTGATTCAGTCCTGTTCATGTCATAACATTTAGCGTGTTATCTAACTCAGCCTCCTCTCTAGTTTATTAATATCTAGTTATAACAACAGGAAGAATGATTATGTTTTCATTTATAATTAAAAACTGGACATACAATTTAGTTGTATAAATGTGAACATCATTTATGATAGACGTTGGTATAAGATGCAGTTCCATGCTTTGACATTGAGGTTATTAATCAGAGCTACAATAGGAAACCCATTTTCCTGTTTGTACCATTGACCCGTCCGTCCATTTCCTGAAACATTTATGGGTCTAGGGCTCTGGGTATTCATCACAGGACTTACCACTGACCCCTGAGACCGGGGCGTCAAACTCATTTTAGTTCAGGGGTCACATACGCTACAATATGATCTCAACTGGGCCAAACCAGTAAAATAATAACATAATAAACTATAATGTCAACTTTTGTCTTTGTTTTAGAGTGAAAAAATGTAAAATTACATGTACAAACTATCCTTTAAAAAAGTGAATAACATGAACAACTGTGAACAACTTCAAATTGAAGAAAAATACGTGCAATTTTTACAATATTATGTTTCAGCTTATCATTGACACATGTACAGTACATTACAGTTTACAGATTACAGTGGATCTACAAAGGGACTAAACATTTAGTAACAGACAAAATATTGTTACAATTGCATTTATTTTTCTTAATAAATCTCAGGTTGTTCATATTTGTTCAGGTTATTCACATTTTTTGTGAAAATATTGTTTGTAAATGTATTTTCATGTAATTTTACTTTTTTACACTAAAACAAAAAGAGAATCATTTGGAGTTGTGATTATTTATAGGTTATTATGACAGTACTTTGCTGGTCAGACCCACTTGAGATCAAATTGGGCTGAATGTGGCCCCTGAACTAAAATGATTTCGACCCCCTAGATTGTTAATGTCTTCAGTGAAATTTTTGCATTTTATAAAATCATCCAACGGGCCAGATTGGACCCTTTGGTGGGCCAGTTTTGGGCCACGGGCCGTATATTTGACACCCCTAACTTAGACGCTAAAAGGGTAGGGGTAAAAGGGAACCAGGAAATTGAATTTAAGATGCAATGTGCATTTGTGCAAACTTTAAAAATTGTTGAAATTGTATTGTTGAGTAGTGTGTCAGCTCCAAAGTGAAGCCAATGTGGGAGGATTTCACAGTTGTGATCCAACTGACAGCCGCTGGTACATACAACTCAAAGGCCACCTCTGACTTACACTGACCTTCTGTCTAAAAATAGTAAGTCAACTTTTTTTTTCTAGGGAGTCATTCTGGTGTCATTCATTTTATTTGGTTTAATAAGCGGTCTGGCTCATCTTTGCCTCTAAATTTTGCCTCCATTAAACAGACCTCCTCTGTGCACTGATTTCAGGCTGTGGTAGATACAAGCATTTAGCAGACATTTTCTTATATAGGCCAACAAGAGAGAGACATAAAATTCTTCTGTGTTTATCGATGTTTGTATTAGGACCACACAACCTTTTGTTGTATGAGTGATTAAGTCCACACTGTTTGTTACTACATGTATTTGCACAGAGTCATGCATGCATGCTTCTCTAAATAACCTGTTATTCCCATACATGTTTGCACATAGAACCTGTGAGTGTGTGTGTGTGTGTGTGTGTGTGTGTGTGTGTGTGTGTGTGTGTGTGTGTGTGTGTGTGTGTGTGGTTGTGTGTGTCCTGGCTTTATTGTGCTGACTGGTTTATTGCTGTTCCAGGTGGTGGAGCATGAGAACAGCGGAGTTTCAGGGTGCTGTTTTCAGGCACCACTGAACCCACAAATTTGATTATTTTTTTTTTCTTCCACAAGTACTTTAGAGTTTGCATGAAGGCCCCACACACTCACACAGATGCACACACACACATTACTGTCTCACACTGTGGTGGACAACATCTCCTCCAGTTTCACCAGCCCTGCATTATGCATCTTCATCTGCCATTCTGTTTCCATTCAACATCTCTTGTTTAAGTGAATCAGCAGCATTACGTGCTGCTCTTCTGAGGTTTGTCACAGTCCTTTGTGGCTTGTTCATTACTTACTCACTCGATGTACCTTATACATAAAACATACTGAGGAAAAAAAAAACAGTTAGTCTTCAGCTTCAGATATTTTGCCAGACATATGGGACATGGTATTCTCCTGTTCTGATGTTATTGTAATACCACAGGGTATCCAGGAATACTTGAGCTACATGTTGAAAAATGAAGAAAAAAAAAAAAGAATACAGGACCTTAAAATGTCAGCGGAGATACTTCTTTTATTCCACAAAGGTTTTCTGTTTCTTTATCCCTTATTCTCTGAACTCCACTGGGTGAAGCAGTGGACACATGGATCCTATCACGTCAAGGGAAGATTAAACATGGAGTGTCACAATGGCACCGAGAGTTTGATAGTAGCACAATAGAAGTTCTTTCAATTATAGCTGCTTCTCTAGAGAAATCTACAAAAAAAAAGAAAATTCCTCCAATAACTTTGTCTGGTGTCTGTCTGTTTATCCCTTTTGACATTTAAATCTATCTTTCTTTAACCTTCTTGGAGGCTGAATTCAATAGCTCGCTAACATGATCCTATCAAGATAAGATGGAGCTGAATTACCCCCGTAAAAAGCTTTTTAGACTTTGTAATTACTGAAGACAAAAGTCGGACAATAGAAGTTTGAGTTAATTGGCAACACTTTGGAGAGGCTATGTGGGAAACACTGAGAATATAGTGCAAAGAAAGGAGTTCGATATCATTGCAAACCCAAAAGCCATACGCTTAGACATGTTACTCAAATTTTTTATTTTTGAGGCAAGGGCTAAAATAATTTGTCAAATTATAGAGTAGCTGGCGGATAATCAGCAACACTTTAATTATAGCCTCACTGCTTTTCTTAAGTCAATTCACTATCTTTAAAACTCACAAGGACTTAAATGACCAACGGCGACCAAAAGCATCTACTGATCTAAAGTGTTAAGTGTTTTCTGAACCACTAATCCTATTAATAGAATTAAATAATTCTGGTAAAATGCAGTTTATCAGCTCTTCACCAGTATTAGATATGAGCCATTTAATGTGGAAACGCCATCATCTGCAACATTGATTCACCAATAAAACCCATGTAGTTTTACAAATGGCAGTGGTTTCCGGTTTTGTCTGTTGTGATTTAATAACCTTTGAATTTATAGAGCGTCAATCAAATAGATATATTGAGCTTTTATGAACATCTACATGATCAGTTAATTACACATAGGAAAACACTTGATTTTCACTGAAAAATTCACAAGAGGATAATATCATAAAAAATGGTGATAAATCACTTAGGAAAAGTTAAATGTGGATTTAATTCTAGTACTTTAGGGATTAATGTTGTGTGTTATAATAATATTAAAATTTGGCAAATTTCTGATGATTTCTGGTGACTTCTTAGCATTTTCTAATTTAATTAAATAAACAGTAGTTGTACATTTTTAATAGCCTATATTTTAATAATGTGAAAACTTTGCAAATTTAGCTTAAGTTTGCTTAACAAACACACAACCAGCCATCTTTTAATCAGTTGTCTCAACTGAATCAAAGTTTTATTCTCCTTACTTTGTTGTTTTGGAGGAACATTTTCAAACTATACCCATAAAGAACCACTGTTACTTTTGTGGCCCTTCCCAAATGAATTTTTCTCATTATTTAACCTTTCTTAAGTGATTTATCACCATTTATTGTAACATTATCTTCTTTACTTTGCTTTTTTTTTTTCACTGAAAATCAATTATTTTCCCATATTTAATTTACTGATCATGTATATGTTCATAAAAGCTCAGATTAAAGTTAAGGGTTATTATATCAGAAACAGAGAAAACTGAAGAAAAAGCAACTTTTTTGCAAATCTGTCATGAACTGAACATAAACCAAGCGTGTCCATCCACTGTCACTGATCCAACTCTATGAGTCTTATTGGTGAATCAGTGTTGTAGAAGATGATGGTGTTTCCATGGTAACTACAGAGCCTCTGAACATCCATATGGGTCATATCTGATGACAATGAAAAGGCGGCAAACTGAATTTTTCACCAGTTATTTACATGTATTAATAGGATTAATGGATCAACAGGTATTAAACACTAAGCACTTTGTGCTGCAATTTATTGTATGAAAAGTGCTATATAAATAAAGATTGAGTGATTGATTGATTTCCATTAGTATATGCTTTTGGTCACCGGTGGAGGTTTAGGTCTTTATGGGTTAAGATACAAAAAGGAAAAAATATTTGACTATAGATATAAAGTCTCGTTGTGAAACATGGAAAGCAGTTCATTTTAATGTCTCCATAGGCCTACTGAGCCCTCCAGCACTAATAAATACTTAATATAATGATAAATGTTATCACTAATCAGTTATTTATGGTAACAGTTAGGACGGTTAGGATGGCTTAAATAAAGCAATGTGATATTAAGTGATAAATTGAAAAATGTCAAATCATGTTGATTGCTGTTGCTGAAGTAGCATCCTCTCCACCCTCTCTGTGGTATTCACAGTGAGTCACTTGTCAACAGTCTTTGGCAGCACCTTGTCAAGTCTGATTTCCTCTCTAGTCTGGTCTCTTAAGCCAGAGGGCCAGCTGCTTCCAACTTAAGGGCCGTTATCTACTGAGCCCCCCCACCTCCCTCTTTTGCTTTTGGCTGCCCTCCGGTTGTGTGTGTGACCTCAGATTTAGTCAAACTGCAGCTAGTTTACAGATAATTATCAGGCTGAGGCCAGCTGTGTGGCACACGTCCGTGGGCCCTTTGTTCCTAATTGAATTAGACGCCATGCTGTAAGTGACAAAGAAATGAACAGTTTCCTCCAGCGAGCCATATGATTAGCAAGCTTGGAGAGAGGAGGCTGGCAGCAGATGACGTGCTGGTGTATATTCTTGATGTTGGTGACTCAATGCCTGAGTCACATTCATCGTTACACTGAGGTTTCTGTCAGGTTTCATTTTACGACATGTATCAATGGGGGTCAAGCACATGGGACATTCAGACTGGCTTAGTGTGTTAGTTAAATAACCCAAAACATTGCTGTTTATTGTCTATTTTTTTGCCATCTGCTTTACAATTTATTGGCAAGACAGACATTTAACCAGTAGGCACTTTGGTTTTTAACAGTGATCATAAAAATATCATAAATAATCAATATTCCACATGTACATTCTATAAATATAGTAACAGATGTGTGCATGAAAAACAAACATCCACTATTTACTGCTGTTGTTGTCAAACACAGCATGGTCTTAGGGATAGTTTTATTTTAAGTTTGTTCATCTTTTTCTTATTTTTCTACATCTTTGTCTTATTTTTGTATATCTTTTTCTTATTGTTGTACAGCTTTTTCGTATTTTTTTCCTCAAACTGTTTTATCTATTGTGATCTTCTTTGCAGGTTTGATATTTCTGTCACAAAGATGCTAAATTAGCAGCATGTCTGGGGGTGAAAACTGAAGCGGGAGGACTATTTTTACCCTATAATGTATGTTCTCATAACCTCAAGATTTCATTGGCACTTTTATGGGAGGAAGAAATATAAAAACCCTTATAAAATTCATAGCATTTGCAGCTGCTATTAAATTCTGCCAACTGGATCATGCGAGGGGGGAAATATTAGACATCTTTCATGGAAAAAAGCTAATAACATCCAACTCTTCTGCCTGTTTCTTGAGGCACTTTAACTTTCTGAAGGTGTGAGTTTAGTTCTTGTACCTAATAGCGTATGTACAATATATAATCAAATATTTTTGCTCCACAGTCACTTTCATTGTTTTGCCTGTCAGTCTTGCTTGCTGTGTTGTGTGCAGGGTTTGCCACAGCAACCTTTATAGAAAAAAGTCTGTAGTGCCGTCAAAAGTAGGCCAATTCAGCTGGTGGCTGAAAAAGGCCCTGCGTGACGCTTGGTGAAAGAAGAACACTGAAAGTTGTATTTCTGTGCTTTCACTGCATCTGTTAACTTTGTTTATCTGATGAACCTGCCGCTGCCTTTAACTGGTCTGCAGTCAGAGATTAGCATCTGTCATTGTTTCACTGTGGAACTGTTATGTAAGTCCATGTTGTTGTTCCACACCTTCAGCACCACATACTCTGATTGGTACGCTGTTATGAAATGTGACACAAGTTATTTGCTTGTCATCTCAATTATTTATATGCACCTCTGTTCGATGAAAAAAAAAAAAGGAAAAAAATTGGGTTGTTGTGCTCTGCTGTGCAACAAATCTTTCATTCTCTCAGAATAAAACTGAATAAAAAGAGAATGATGTGAAAATAGTGTCAGACTTACATGCATATGAGAGCAAGGGATAAAACATTGTCTATTATTTATTGTTCTCTTGATTTTAGTCCCCATTCATAATTGAAGTGTTATATATTTCTCTGTTATCTTTCCCAGATGCATCACATATGTATAATCTCTCTTTATGATGTTTTTTTTTAATCTAATTTTTTTAGTTACATGAAGTAATGTGCATTTATCTCCTATTGCAGTGCAGTATTTTTCCATGTTATATACACAGCCATTCCTTTCTCCCCAAAGTAGCACATTCATTTATTTACAGTATTTCTTTACCTTACACTGTCTCTTTCCTTGCTCGCCATGCTCAAATTACAAGATGCTGTTTTGTACCGTTATGCCACAGAGACCATGCATGAAATTTATTGGCCTGGAGTCCTGCCATTTGACACGCACGACGTGGCTAACAGATCTTGTGCCATTTCCCATCTCCTCCGGCTCCCGTGTAAAGCTGACCTTTCCTGCCTCCAGGCTATATTTAAACCCAGAACACCAGAGACTTATGGCGCTGTAGGAAATTTTATTATCAATGCTCTCCATTTGTCTGACTTAATTCAGGCCTGCCGTAGATCGTGCTGAAGCATGCCATATTTACACTCTGCTTCAGCAAACAAGGGCACTGCTGACATACCCTAACATCAACACCTTAGTGGGGCTCATGCCTCGTGAAGTGTCCCTTTGAACCGCTCTGAAGCGCAGCTACTAGATTATAAGTGTTATTTATAGTGTTCATCACCTGTGGTAAAGTGTGAGCAGAATTTAAAAAAAAAAAAAAGGATGTGATATTATTCCATGAAGCCGAGGGGTTGACCAGAGAGTCAACCACAAAGGGATTTGACATTTTGAAGAATATCAGATGGTAAAATGTCATAGATTTCAGCCGCAGACACATTAATCAGCCTTTACCATGTGTTGTCATTAGAGCCGACGGTAGTTTTGAATGAGCCCAAATTCACACACTAAAACTCGGATTCATACAGTTTTTTTTTTTCAAACTCTAGTACTCACACTTGCCCATTCATCTGTTTAACCATCCACTGACACTGTTTTGTGTCCTCTGGCAGGTCTGAGATGGGAGTTCAGAGGGTCCTCCAGGTGGATCTGAAAATGGAAAGCTTCCCAGAGCCGCTGGGCAGCCGACGCATGGCCTGGCAGGTGGAGTATCCGGCAACCCGTACCACCACACAAGAGGCTGAGACGGAGATACGCCTGGCACAAGAGGACCTAGCAGGCATTGTGCCCCTGGCCATGGTGAGTGATGCCACTTCCAGCACAGTGCAAAAACCAAATAGATGGCTGCACAGCCCTCATCCTAAAATATGGCATCCTGATCATGAATCGTTCCAATTGTGCATCTTGAATCTTTGAGTCAACATACGCATGGATGCAACACAGTACTTTGCATTGGAAATTCCTTATTGCACTTTTAATCATGCCTAGTGGCATCCTGAAGGAGAAAAATGAATGTATTCATGATTTGGACATATTTTCGATTCGGTGTTAAGTGACAAAATGACAAACATAGCAAACAGGACATCAGCTTTGACATGATGTGGAGCAAAATTGGTTCAGTTCTTTGACAGAAATGCCGGCCTGACGTAACGCAGTGCCACATAGACAGTGGATCAGTTATAGGTATGTGCCCATAGAGTGTATTTTAGGAGCAGGGCAGGATGAGAGCATCTGTATCTCCCAGCAGGCCTCAGATAAAATAGAGGCTGGCTCCGGCTGGAGGGCAGGCCCGGGGCTGTGTGTCTCTGTTAGTGAGACACAGGTACTCTCTTGTGTAGATTAACCAAAGCTCCCTTATAGAAGTTCACATACAGAGTACTCCTGCGTCTCTGCAACTTTGTACTACGACCCAAAGAACATTGCCAATGATTTAGATAAAGAACTTGGAGGTGAAAAATGGGCCACATCAATTGTGTTGACTAAAGAGAAAGACGTGCTTCCACATCATGGCTGATTACAAAAACAAAGCTTGCATTCATTTCTATTTTGGTGCTTCTGATCTGTATGATACAGGCTTGACTGTTGTGTCAGTGTTATTCTCTAAGTACTGCCTGTAGCTGCGTAGATGATAGATGCCTGTGGGTGGCTGTTCCTGGATTCAGAGGAATGCAGCACATCGCACCCACTGATCCATTCTCAGGATAATTGAAGCTATGTGTTTAATGCTGCAGTATTGTTTGAGTTTCTTCTCTCGCATCCTTTTCATGTCAAAGATGCGTCAACAGCTGCTTTGACTTGCTCTAGGAATATATAGTTAGCTCCCACACCATCTAACATTATAAGTACAATGTTGATTCGCTCAACAGGGTGAGAAACAGGATACGATTTTAATAAGATCTTTGTGTAATTGGTTTTATTGTACAGAACCGGCACTTCCAGATGAGTTTTCTATGAATCTGTACATGAGTGCACCCTTTTCCAAATCCCAGACACACATTCATCAATCAGTCCATGAAGTGTCTGCTTTTTCACTCAGATAACTCAGCTCATTTTACATAGAAGAAGGGTTTTATGGCTTGCAATAAATCATGTAACCTTTTTCATAGCAGCAAAAATCCATCTCAATTAACCTGATATTACAGTTATTTGCTAAACTTGGCTAAATCAATTAGGGACAGTATAATTTAGGCAGAAGCGTCACAGGAGAGATAGACGAATAGTAGTTCATGTGTACAGCATACTGTGTGTGTGCAGAAAGGCTCAGTATTTCCTTTCTTACCTTGATTTACTTTTCTGTTCAAAGAGCCTGTCAAGTGAGGCAGTGAAGCAGTTGCTATTATGTCACCGAGTGTGCGCAGATGTACTGAAAAGAATCAGGTTCACCGATCGACTTATACCTTTGATACTCGTATTTCAAGCATTTTCACTCTGAGATGTTTATTGAAAAGACATTGATTTGGGCAATTTTATTTATCTCATACAACACGAAACTGCAGAAAATCCTTCAAATTTTAGATTTAATTTCTAGCGTTGCTACCCAGGGTGCAGAGCGCTCAGCCACCCCATGGTTCTGAACACACAAAATAAACACTTATATGTGCAGAAACATTCAGGACTCCCTCAGCCTCTTTTCTATTCCTGTTTTCCTCACTCTTACCCCCCTCGCATACAGACAGACAGAGGAAGAGAGGGAGAGAGAGAAGCACATAAAGGTTTTGCAATCTGCATGCACCAATATGAGAGAAGCACACAAGCGAGAAAGAGGAAGGCTGAATTAGATTACTTGGGATCACTGTGGCATGAAAGGCCCACAGATAAGTTCCTCTCCCTCCCCCTGCTACACTTCTCGCTGATAGAAAAGAGGAAGTAAGGTAATGTAAAAGCACTGCCGTCAATTCCCCCTCACACACAAACACACACCGGTCACATCACAACACCCCCCCCACCCACCCACCATCACTGCTCTCCCACAACCAAAGGGAAAACACACTGAGTAATTCCAATAGAAAAACAGATTTGTGCACATAGAAATGAAGTCAA
>JAPQRQ010000028.1:17807077-17818886 GCA_037367365.1 Apogon talboti | reverse complement strand
TCCATGGTAACTACAGAGCCTCTGAACGTCCGAATGGGTCATATCTGATGACCATGAAAAGATGACAAACTGTATTTACACCAATTATTTACATGTCTTGATAGGATTAGTGGATCAACAGGTATTAAATAGTTTAGATCAGTATACTTTTGGTCAGTGATGGATGTTTGGGTCCTTATGGGTTAAAGAGGAAATAACCCTCCTCAAGCCTTGTGGCAGGGGGGCTTCAACATTAGAGGTGATCTGTGGTGACGTGTTGATTTCAATCTTTGTCTGATGAAACTAAGAGGAAATATGCTGCATTCCCCCTGGAAATGTCAAATAAGGCTTTACACCTCAACCTTTTTTCCTAACAGAGAGCCAGCGGGTGTGTTTTTTGTAGTATAAATAATTTAGGCTCTCTACTTTGAGTTTGCCTTTAGACTAACAAACCATAACCATAGTCATAAAAGCATTGTGGCAGGCACTCCCTAGCCTCAATGTAAGATAAAGAACAGGTACCTGCAGTCGACATTTTCTGATGCTGTAAAACATTCAACACCAATCTTCATTGCTGTTGAAGCTGCAAACATGCAGTACATACAATATGAGGACACGCAGTTAGAACTGAATTTAGTTAGATATGAAGGTATTAGTGCTACACTGTGTGCACAATTATTAGGCAAGCTGTATTTTTGAGGATTCATTTTATTATTTAAGAACTACAGCGCTCTCGTTCAATATAACATGTTCATAAAGCTCAAACCTGAATATCTAAGAAAGTAAAAGTGAGGGGTTTGTCTTTTTTAAGAGAATATCTCAGTGTGCACAATTATTAGGCAACTGAATGAAAAATTTATATTTTCCCATCTCACTTCATCTGTTAAAGTGAAAATAATGAACTCAAAATTTACAAAACGAAATTAAATAAAAACTCTGTCCGATGTAGCCAGCCTTCTTTTCAATAACAGTCATACTCCTTCCATTCACTGATTCTGTCAGTAATGCTTTGCTGTTAATTTGTTTTCTTCTTTTTGCATATTTTATGACCCTGTTGACTATTTGCTATAAAACATGTGATAATCTTGTGCTCATGCTTCAATAATTCAGCTGTTTCAAGATAATTTCACCGGTCTGAAGGGATTTTTAAACTTTTGACTTTTCACTCTTAGTTAAAGCTTTTTTTAATCCATTTTTCCTAAAATAAAGAAGCTGCCTAATGATTCTGCACACCATAATATGAGGTATTAACATTTTAGGCCATATTATACAAATATGTATCACCTGAGAATGACTAATTCCAATAAGAAATGGAATTTATATAGTTTGGAGTTGGAAAACTTAAATATGATAACATGGTCAAAATACTCATCTGCCTAATAATTGCGCACAGTGTAATTACAGCAGTGCATGTAACTAAAGTACTGACTATAAAAGATCCAGAAGTCAATTTTCAATTTACTATTCTTTAATGGACACAAATATACCAACTAACAATATTACAGTTATTCTAAAAACAAAATAAAATTTTAAAACAACTGAGATGAAGCAAGTATATATATAAAATATGCACAAAAAAACCCACAGGAAATGTCTATTTATTCACACAATTAAACACAAACTAAGATCACAGGCATCACATACCGATCGCTTCCTAGCTTTTATGTACTCTTACTTCTCTCACACAAGCAAACACCGCTCTGTGCTCTCAAAGGCAGTTTCGACATTTCCTTGAGAGTTGTCACCTGACACTATTTAGGAAGCCCTGAGAGTTTTCTTATTTAACTACAAGTCTGTACCTTGTGCTATTCTTAGGAGTGAAGGCTCAAAGAGAGGGAAGAGAAACATGTTTCTCTGTAGAATAAAGCTAAAGCAAATGCATCACAGTTTAATAAATACAATACAAAGCAGAGGCTTATTTTTTCCCACAGTTCTCCTCTGTGACAAAGTCGTAAAAACACTGTTAAATGTTAGTCTTAACTCTCCCTCCAATTATAAAATCTGTGCATGAGGGTAAGCATAACTTAAATTTGTAAAAAATTTCGAATAACAAAGATAGAGTTTTTGTATCTAAAATGTCTTAACACAAGCATTAATGCCATGGATATTTTAAGCGCTAGACTTAAGGTTGCTTAAGGTTAGCTCCTAATTAGGTGTTTGTCAAGTGAGCTCGTGCCTCTGCAACTTGACCTGAAATTAAAAACTGCTCTGAAGTTTCATATTATAGCAGCAAGGGTATTTTTTATATGAGTTCTTATTATTGTGTTCTGTTTGACAGTTTTTATTGGATTTATTATGCTGTGGATATATGAGGATTTATTGCGGGCAGCAGAAGCAAATGTGGGAGATGTTCTTTCAGTATTAAAAAAAAAGACAAATTAAGTTAGTCAAACACACTCTTGTGTGTCTCGTTTACACAACATTTCTGGAAATCTACAATGGTGAGCGACTGAGAAAACATATAACAGCACACTGAGAAACATCCACAAAAAATGCTTCGAATATCATCACATCACACGATATCACATGTAACGCTTCTGTACCCGGGTCATTTGAAGAATTAGTCCTGCCTTCAAGAATCAAATCTGCTAGAAAATTGAAGGAATAAAAATCAACTATGTGTGTGTTTTTTTTTTTAATTAATTAAATACTAGACATTTCTGGCGCTGCACCTCAAGTCAAGTGCAAATGATCAAAAAAGGCATAGAGAGTAAACAGACATGAGTAAGGGAGTGCAGTAGAAATGATTCAAACATGGCTTTTGCATTAATCTCTACACTTTCAGAGGTAACACTCAGGGATGTAAAACAATAAGCAATCCCCACTTTAAGGCGGAGACGAGCTCAAAAAAGAAAACGTTAAACCTCTATGAGTCAGCGTCATGATCGAAGTACCCTCAACCTCTGTAGTATCTGAGTCTAAGTACCGACTTGACGGGGTCTTTGGGTACAGGACAAGGCAGGTATGGTGATGGAGAGACTGTACAAAGGCTCAAGTTGGGGTCAAGAGGAGACGTGACTCTGCCTCCGGCTTCCTGCTCTTCCTCTCTGTTTGTCATACTTGACGGAGACGATGAGGAAGACCAGCAAGGTAACGCCTTGGATCCCCGCCAGGAGAAAGAAGTAGTAGTGCAGATGGCAGTCATTTATATTACCTGGAAAAGGGGAGTGAAAGAAAAAAAAAAAAAGACATTATTGTGATAGAATATTTAACTGCAAACTCCCGGGGAACAGGATCAGCGCGCAGATGATGATAAAACTGCAAGGTACACGGCAAAATGACAAATATGGAAATTTAAGGGAACAAAAGAGTCTGTCAAAACATATTCATCCAGGGACAGCAGCGGGAGGGTTCTTTTATCATAAAATACTACTACATGTTAAAAGAATGCCCAGACAAAGGTAGACGACCACTTGCTTGCAACTATGGCAAGTTACTGAGTTTGTGCAAGGCATGAAAGGCAGCGTTGAAATGAGCATGGCAGGGAAACACAATTCTGTCAGGAATTGAAATTCAGCAGGGGGTGTGTATGAGTGTGTGAGCGTGTGAGTGTGTGTGTGTGTGTGTGTGTGGGGGGGGGGTTACTTCACATCTCGCTACTATAAAACTTTCTAAGAGTTGACCCCGCGCTCAGCTACAGACACTGAAAGGAGTATTGATGATGTGGGACTGAAGCATGTAAACAGAAATATCAGAGCACTGTGGGCCCTCAGCTGTGATTCCAGCCGGGGAGTCTTTCATCAGTATTAAAGGATGGTTTTGTTTCCTCATGGGACTGGATGCAATAAAAAGGAGCATAAAAACATAAATAAACTGAAGATTCCTCTATGATTTGCTGGGACTGGAATCTGATTTGTATACAGCAGGGAGGGGAGGACAAACAGCAAATATAGAAAAGAAACCAAAGGGAACTGCTCATAGTTTTCATATGCTTTACAAACCAAACATGATTTATGAGAGTAGGGTATTAATTATTAAAAAACTGACAAACAATCCTTCCTTACAACAGAAACTATATATTTTCTGATGGATCTGGAGAATTCATCCAACAGCCTTTAAGCTTTCAACTGTCTTTTTGCGGCAAAGTTGATTGAAGTGGTCATCCTCATTCAGCGGCTAAACTCAAGAGGAAAGCTCCAAACAAATCCTGTTTTCGCTTTGCTGCAGCTTTACATGAAGGGCAAAGCTGACAACAATACAATTGTGTCTACGCTTCAAGTATGGAGACAATTGGATTGGCATTAGAGCAGCTTTGGTCCTCTTGACCATGGCATGCACACCAATTGACTTTGTTGTGAACTGCATGAGACGAGGCTGTGTACTACTTTACTGGACAAGCAGATGTTTTGGGTGAGCCTGTCTTTGAATGCACTCTTATGCTGGATTTTCTAATGCTACGGCACATCCAAGAACAATAACTTCATTTATGTAACAGACTATATGTAGGATACGGTACCATTAGTGGGCATAAAACACCTATACATTACATCATACATTAATGTCAAATGAGTAAATGTGAGGCTCCGGAGCAGCTGCCTTCCTTTTGAAAGCTCCTATTAGCCTCTCTATGTGCAGCTGTCATATTGAATAAAAAGGAAAAGGAATGGAAGCAGGCTTGATTTTAATTAAATATGGGGGCGATTCTTAATTTATGTTCTGTCTGTTTACATGACAGGTAGCCTGTTTGTATGTGTATATCAGTACAGTATAATTACTCCTGTTCATTTAAAGCCTTTGGGTTGGGAATGATGAAAAAGTGGAAAGCATTAGATATACTGTGTCCAACAGTTCAAATTCTGTAATTAAAAATATTGACATATTCTATTTTCCAAAAACTAAAGGAAATAATAGATTAATGTAATTTCATTTAAAGCTATAATATAATGCATTATAGAAAACATACAATTTGTTCAGTTAATCAATGCTTTTGATAGTTGTATTAGACTTTTTTAAAGCTCTAATTCTCAAAATATTAAAGGAATTATAAGTAATATTTATATTCCAAAATCTCAACAGCAGGGGGAGTCACGTACCAGAGCACACAGCTACTAAAACCACCAAGGATTCAACACAATGGGTCCACACACTGCATCACTCACTGAATAAACTCTAATATTATGGCATCATCAAGTTTTCTTCTTTTAATAGAAACTCACTGCTGGTTATTTTGAAAGTCGGTCAAAACAACACTGTCTTATAATCTTCACATGTTGTGTCAGCTGATAGTTTACATTATAGCTATGTTAGCTTAGCTCTGTTTTTAGACTGAAAACAGCCACAGTAAAACCACAAATCACCTCTGTTTTATGTACGGGTTGGGTTGTCCTTAGCTGAACTAAAGATCTGTTTGGAATCATCTAAACAAAGTCAGAACTGTCACAGTTAAGTCTGAACCATGGACCAACAAACAGCAAATTTAGTTAAGATAATAACATAACTTTCTGTCTTCATAAGCCTCATAATGAAACTCTCCCGTGTAGAAGACATGCCGCCATTTCAGCATCAAGCTCAATTCTTTTCCATTAGAGCTGTGTCCGGTGGAGAAAACAACAGTGCTTCTAACGTTTATCCCTTCATCAATTCCTTTGACTATAAAAGTAGTTTCTTAGTGGATCTCATCCCATCTTGTCACTTTCTGATGCTTCAGTCAAACACCATGTGATGTTAGTTTCCTCACCGTGGGAGACCAGCGGAGCGACTCACTACTGCCTCTAGTGTTCATACAGATCCGTAGGACCTTCAGTGTGGATATAATCAGTTCATGTCTCTACAATCCAGAACATTGGTGTCTGTGTCATAACTTCAGAGGTCTTTCTTCTCGAAGCTCTAATGACAATTTTATGTGATTTTTTGATATTTGAATGTAGAAATACTACATATACCCCCTTTGAAGGCTTAATAAGTACATTTCTGTAATACCACCATTATTAACTAGATTCGAAGTATTAACTTATTAAGTAACTAGGAATATGGTTCAGGTTATCACTAATTACCCTGTCGCCGAGCTGTTGTATGAATGAAAAGACTAGACATACACTTGTTATTATGTACACATAAGAGGAGATGTCAGGTATTAAATTAGTGACCTTAAGCTATTACAAAAGCTTAGTGAGTGAGATGATGATCTTCAAACATTCACACAAGTCTATTAATGCTCTGAAACTAGACCAGTCTTTCAACAGCTTTGATTAAATAGAGCTGTGTGTGTAATATTCACTTCATTAGATCAGAGGTGGTTGTGTCAATGTATCCTTAGCTAATATTAAAACCTTTGTGCTCTCCTTCATGATTCACCACGGCATCTTTTGCTACTAATCAAAGAGCAGGATTAATTCATTTGAAACAAGTGATCCTAATGGTTTACATGATCACTCGCGATCAGCAGAGCAAATCACACTCCGCAATGTCACAGCGTATATCAGAAATATAGATCACTCTTTTCCGCTTACTCTAGTGTGTGTGTGCTATTGTGGATAATGAGAAGTCGAAAGGAATAAAGGAGAACCATGATGAGAATGAATGCACACAGAAGCAATTCTTTGTCAATGCTCTGTGCACAGGGCCATCTATGTAGCTTGAAACCTTTGATCTAAGAACAGAGAGCTGGCAGACGACTGTGAAGTTCTGCCAGAGCATTAATGAAATGACTGGCAAATGGAAAACCTGACAAACACTTTGACCCCGTCACAGTTTTAACTTATTTTGTTGTCGTCTTAGTCCGGTCAAAGGTTTAAATTGCGAGAAATAGATCAGAAAACTAAAACACTGCTTGAATAATTCATGATGTGCAAAACAATATGCTTGACAGGACAGCATGGGAGTTAAGGAAAGTGCATTTGCAGAGAGCCGGGCCTGTGTTTTCAATCGATAAGTCACTTTAACAGATAGTAAACCAAGAGTCTACTGCTGGGGTTTTAATTAACACAGCGGTACATAGCATCTACTTATTATTACAAAAAACATAAAGGAAAGGCATATTCATCATTTGAGTAAAACATGATCCAAGTCAAAATAAAAGAGAAAGTATGAAAATAAATGCAGAACCCAGAGCAATATATTCACCACTTCTAGACTCAGTTTGTGAATGGACAGGTACTGAAATGTCTACACTGGTTATATAGCAAATCCTGATTTTCAGCCTTTAGATTATTCTGACAGATGGCTCGATCTCAGCCTTTGTTCCACATTTGAAAAACTTAACCTAGCACCCAAGTGATGTATAAGAACACTGGCAAAAAAGCAACAGCCAGTTTTTGGGACGGTCCTGAAAACTGTGCAAGGTTTTAATTTTGTAATGGTTCTGCTCTAATTTCATTATATATGAAGTCAGGCTCTACCTCCTCCTTTTAGCCTTCCTCCCCCCCCCCAGGGGCCGCTTGGCTGCTAAGCACTTTAGAAAATATGGTAGGCTAATTACAGCAGCAAAAGACTAAACACGGACTTCCTGTTGGAAAAAAAAAACACTAATGAAGCCCATAAATATTTGACAGTTATTTTTAGGGCAAATTTAGAGCAAGGGGAGAAATAGTGCAGATCAATCAAAAAGGAGCAAGCACTGGTCTGAGATCATTCCACCTATGTCCTCGGAGATCCCGTCTGTTTGTACAACAGTGAATTAGTAAATGATAAGATTACAGTTACCCTGAATACAAACATGGTCAGCCATCTAATGTAACTTATGAGACAATAAACCTATGAGTGGGTTTGAGCAGGCCATGTGAATCCAGATGAAACGGGTCAATATCAATTTAATGTTTGAAAATGGATCAATTGATCGAGACCATCACTGCAATGACCTAACATTTTAATGCTCCAATGCATTCAGTGCCATCCTCTGCACCAGAATGAAGTCAGAGAGAGAATCAATGCATGTCTGTTCCAGCTATAAATAGAGCTATTTTTCTGCAGGTCTCCTTTTGCTCATCAAACGTTATGAGAGTTCCTGGAGTTTTGTGAACCGCCAGAACATGCTAACTACCTACAATATGTGCCTCCTGTTGCCCTTGATTTATCTATTATATACTCTGAAATCACATTATCTAACAGAGTTCTTTGGGAAAGAATACGGGTTCATGTTAAATTTTCCAGGTGTGACATTAAAGACTTCCATTAAAACACTGACATTTCACCAAGTGTGATCCCACACTCCAAGAGCAGGATGTGCGAATGGCAGCTCACTCACAAAGTCTGACCACGTCCCAGACATCTGATATAAGAACAGTCAGTACTTGACCACTGGTCAAAGAAAAGGCCATTTCCTGTCATGTGACCGTAGCTAACAAAAACCATTTACTCCAAGTGAAAGATACTTAATCAAATTAAATTCAGCAAAAGATATTTTCCAGAAACAAAACCCGTTTCCTGTGTGAACGATATGCTTTTGAAGGAGTAGAGGTTGATCTTTGATTGACTTAGCTTCTGGGATTAAAACGGCTCTGAGCTACCTTTGATGGGAGACAATGAGATGCTGTTATACAGGACTATACAGTGTGAATACCAAATAAAACTGTGATAAATGACTGATCAACCTGAGGTAACCACAGGGGAAAACTATGTGTTGTGGGACCTGAAGAATCAATAATTTCAACATCTAACTATGTTTAAAGTTTAAGAGATGGCATGCTTCAAATCCATAGATGTGGATAAAATATAGGTGTTCTCACCACAGAGCTTCCAGCTACACATGTGGTCATTCATTCATTTATAAATACTTGGTGTCAACACCTCGACACTTGTATGAGAAGTCTTTAAAGACCCAACTTTCTTTTGTAATGATTGATGACCTTGCCAAAGATTTTGAGCTATGAACCTGACCGCCAGCTTTCTGAGCGAGCTGTTAATATAGTAAGACAAGCTGGAGTCTTTATGTGACATGTGCTGACTAACATTAGCTTAAGAAGAGCAGGGGAAGTTGGAACTCCAGCACAACAGGAGAGCTGAGCATCCACTTGTGCGATGCCAGACTAGCTGTGCCATCTTCATGTAACGCTCTAGGGACAGCTTTACTTAAGAGGAGCAGGGCTATGTAATCAGACCCCCAGCCTGTGATTAATGTTCTTCATCTGTCTTCAGGCCTGTGTGGCTCAGTACAACTCAGCACAGCTCACCCAAGATGCTGTTTACAGCACACCATTTTGCCTGCAGCCATGGAAATAAGTTGGATCCATTCCACCTAGAGAGCCATGAGATGTGGTAGATGCTAACATCCAAAAAAACTATGAACTAAAAAAATAGTCACAAAAACAGACTGCATGAACCCTGACTGTATTTAATGCCTGCATTTTTTGCCACGTGTCTTCTTTCAGTTGCCAGGAGGATGTTTTGTTCCATTTATTCAGCTCACCTTTTAAATGACTTGTTTTGGAAAGTAAAAACAAGTCTTACAGGCAATCCGGTTCTAGTTTAACTGCCCCTAAAGTGAAGCAAGGCTGAGCAAAGGATGGATTTATGAAGCGTGCCAAGCATCTTCCAGTGCTAACATCATCAAAAGAACCTCTCTACCTGTCGGGAGACTGTATTAATGAGCTATTAGGTGTTTGTGGGTAAACAATTTACAGTGTTGGCTTATTTACCGCATGCTCAGGGAAAAGTGCATCTGGGTTGGGAGCCTCGTCTCACTAGGGAGCCCATCCATCTGCTGCTACCACTGTGCTATTCATTCTACCACTTGGACAGATTTACACAAACCTTTTGTCGTTAGTCTGACATGTCTATTTATTATAGCAAACGCTCTTAGAACAAGAGAGCTGCAGAGGGTGTTGCCCCCCCTCTAGGTCTAATTTACAAACTCTTTAAGTGGATTTTAAATCAGCACAAGCTATGAACATTCTTAAAGGTTTGTCCCTCGAAAATAAATTTCTGGAATCTGAATCGATACCAGTGATTCTATTATTCCATACATACAGTCAATGTGCAAAGTCAATAAGGGACTCTTTGCACACTCGGCGTCTAACAGCAGGCTTGACATTTGTATCACTCTTTTCAGATGGTGTATTGATGGGGCAAAGAAAACTGTATGACTAATTAAAGATCAATCACATCAGTGCTGAAAATGTTTTCAAGGGAGTTACATCTTTCAGTAAGTTCAATCCTGGACAAAGTCCCTCCTACTTCGCCCCCATGAGTGTGCATGGATGTTGAATGGTTATGGGTCAATAATACACACAGCAACCTAACACCAATTACTCCAACTGGATGTTTCTCTGCAATGTCAGGTTTCATATTGCATAAGGCCAGATAACCAATACTGTATATTTTAATTAATTCTTGGCATTCACATCTTATTATTCAGTATAGCATTATAAATTTAAATGGGAGGGGTAGAGATTGACAATAAATTTATGCCCAGCTTAGTGGTATGTCATATGGCAATGACTGCACATATTTCAGGTGTATAAATTGCTGTATATCTCACCAAAGTCTTTGTGAGATGACATCCAGCCGATCGCCTTAAGGGACACGATAGCCAACAATCCGGAGCCCACAAATGAGCCAATCCCAGAGAAAAAAAAGAAGAGTCCCATGATGGCGCTCTGCATGGACTTAGGAGCCGCAGAATAGGCAAACTCCAGACCTGCAACACAGACGATAAACACATTATTTCCTATTTTTCGGCGGTAGTGGTGAAAAGAGCAACACCTATCCTTAATTAATAACAGGCTTGACAAAACACAATCGATTTTGTTGACAGTGACTATTAGCAGGCAAGTGCAAAATGTTTGGCAGCTAATTTTCTATTTTGAGACTTGTATGTGGTGTGGTTGCCATTGGCAGGTATCTATCGCTATCGGTACTGGACTCAATTATAGCTATTTCAAGGAAGAAAGAAAAATAAAACATAAGTCAGTAGTTAGTGTGTTATGAAAGAAAGAAAAAGACTGGGAAATGGGCAAGGGAGTAAAAAGAGAGATATGTAGGAAAGAAAACATTGAATCTGTGTATGTTTTTGCCTAGAGATCTGTCTGGCTGCTAGCTGACATTGATAATTTCATGGCACCTCAAACATGTGATGTTTCAAATGAAGCCCTATAGCTACGTCTGTCAGGAGAGATTAGGGAGCAGCGGCTAAATACATTTGCCTTTTAAGACCTTCCTTGGAGGGGGACATTGCACAAATTAATGTGATGAACAGTTTTGCTTACAGATACCTGCCCTCGTTATGCAAGAAAAATAGCTTTATGGGGAAAAAGAATGAGATAAGCCTGACAAAGATAAGGTTGTTACTCAGTGGATAGCATACATGACCTTTCCAGTAGTTCACAATGATATGTTTGTTTAGATCCTAAGCTAACCTTTTGATAGTAACTAACATGGGTAAATAGCATATCACAGGGGACTGCAAAGGTTGGTGGACAGCACATACCAGCATTGTGACATTATGTCTAACACAGTGCTTGTTTGTGTGTGACACTACTTCAGGATAATATCATAGCTATGTCCATGCATTGACCTTTCTCAACCAAAAGGGACAATTTTTCAGAGGAAAAAGACCAAGAAAAAAGCTCGGAATTTTAACTGTATATATAATTGTTTCTTCCCCAAGGGCACTGTTGGAGGCGGCGATTTTTCTTTCTTAGAAAATAATGTTACCTTTTAACATTTTCAAAAGAGCAATACATAATTAAAATTACTTTAGGGAATCATTTTGCAAAGTTTTTGTGCATATTCTTAGAGCCTTACAGCAGACAAACTTGTGCAGTGTATGAGCAAAGAATTATCTACCGCCCAACAAGATTGGGGACTGCGGGGGAGGGGGGGACGGGGGCGGAGCAGAGAGCAGCAGAGTGCAGTCACTGAGAGAGACATGGCAGATTTTAATGAATTTATCAGC
>JAPQRQ010000028.1:17792185-17806977 GCA_037367365.1 Apogon talboti | reverse complement strand
GAAAGCAGGGGGAGGGGGGGGTTGATGGCACCGGAGGTTTTAAACATATATTCAAAATTACATGAAGACTAAGGGGAAATATTCCTCTTAACCAGACATATGTTATAATTCTGTCAGCCAATTTTCCTTAAAGTAAGCCCTGTGGGATGGTTTGGAGAGAGATAGAGAGAGAGAGCGAGAGAGAGAGAGAGGAGAGAGAGAGAGGAGAGAAAGAGGAGAGTAAGCTTTTTTTTTTTTTAAAGCTCCCTATAGCTTTGTTATGTCTGGATTTGACTTTCACAGGGGCCTTAATAGTTGTATGGGAATTCTAGTGTTTTATAGAACCAATATGCAGTTCTGATAACAGATTTAAACAAATTTCACTATCCATAGATTTTAAACTTAAAGATGTCAGATGCTCATGGAGCGACTGCCTGAATGGACTGGACTATTCTTGTGCTGTTGTGAAAAATCCTTAAATATTTATGGTTCAATCTTCATTCTTGATATAGAAATAAAGCAAAGACTATTTGGAAGAGCCTTCAACAACATAACCTGTAGTAATAGCAAAATGACTCAATTGTATAGCCGGAGGCTTTAGCAAACTCGAATCACTAAGATAATTGAGGCCTGAAGCCGTTATCTTGACTGTAGAGGAAAAGTGTCATGATTCTCCTCTAGCTCCTGCCGCGCCCTCTCTGTAAACCCCAGTACAAAGACACAACAAGACACAAAAAATCTAAATAGACAGATAGACACAAAACAAACAACATTTCTATTGATTCCATTGCACACTGCAGCATATACTGTAGGATAAAAAAGCACCCTACCAGCCGCATTGCAATTCTATATCGCATTCAGTGCATTTTTCACAGGCCCTCTTTTAATAAAGGAGAATATTGTTGCTGTTGTTTCCACCCTTTTCTCAGATTTCACAGCCACAATTTGATATAACATTTGAGCAATTTCTCACTTTGTCACATTATTGTATTACTGGGGCAATATTACCCTTACTTCTGAATGCTTTTAATGAAATGGCATTTCCTCTTTAGGTCATGGCACATAAAAAATGAGAGCTGGCTAGGCGAGCTGCTTTTGGTTGATACCCACAAAGTCTGCAGCTGTCAGTTGTGCTTATGAACCCCTCTGACCTGCTTTGATTCAACGTTTTTTTGTTCTTAATAATTTTCAGGAAAGGAGCAAGTAATCCATTCCTCTGGGGAAAGCAAATACTGTTAAATTTTCAGTGAAGAATTATGGGCAGCTTCATATTGATGAGGATCTGAATGAATTACCTGAGCAGCAAGAGTAATCCAATGTTCATATTAATTTTTTTTGTGTTAAGGAGATGGTCTGCAAGCTGTAATTCTGAGAGAATGATTTTGCTTTCCGGAAAATTATTTCCTCCACATTTGATGATTGAAGATAAAAAAAACTGCACAGAGGGAATCTCAGCAATTAAGAATATCTGATTAGAGGAACAGGTAACAGAGTTTCATACTCCATCACTTGTTCCTTGCGGTATCTCCTAATGCAGAGAGCTATAGCTTCAATGCTACAAGTTACACTGGTTTACACCACTGTAAGTAGTCTTGCATAAATGTGATATGTTTCATATTTTTTCAGGGTATTTAATTAATTGTATTTGTCCAACAAAATGTTGTACTTAAAATACCACTTCAACTGAGTTAGTATGACAGACAAGAAAAATGTGTGGAGAAAATCAGTATGTGTGGCATACATGGAAATTTCAACAACTTTTGACTTGAGCTTTGGGCTCAGTGCACTTTTTTAGATGTCAACCCAATATAATGTCAGTGACAATATATCAGTTTTGGTAAACAGTTTTACAGTACTGCCCGGTCTGCTACTTAGCTCCTGCAGTTATTTGAATCTATAGTATAATGGCTCTATAAGTATGAGATGATATGTAGAGTTCTTATACAGATGTCTAGGCATCATTATCTGTCTCTTTCAACTACATGTAAATGTAGCTGCCAGCACCCTCAACAAGCTAGGCTGACTATTAACCATACCACACTTCATTTTCTGTGTATTGAAGTGTAATATGTCCGTATGAACAGTATGTCAGCTAGCAAGCATACTAATTGGATAATGCATTATCTTTCTTTGATGTCAGCCTGTGTGCACTGGATTACTGTTATATATGCTGGCACATATTAAGTTGATCATGGTACATGCCAAAAGTCAGGACATGGAGCATTAGGGTGAAAAGTTTATGTCATAATCTGTGTGTTGCTGTTATGGCCATATCCTTGGTGATGCAGTACAGGAAGTACAGGATAAAGAACATGTGCTTTTATCCATTGCATTATTTATCTGTTTAAATAACAAACAGTGATAATGTGAGGTTAGTCACTGGAACAGATGAAAACAGTTTTCATCATCATTTTAATTCTAAAAGGTTACCTTATCCTCAACCTATTTATAAAATGGCTCATTACTGAACAATGTCTTGTGATGGTGTGAGAAAATCAGGATAATCAATTATCAATCGACGTCTAGGGCTATTTACTCTGGACTACAACCCACAAACACATTAAGCTAGTGCAGCCTTGCAATGAATCAAACAAACTGTTCAAAAAGGATTTAGTCATTAGTCTTCATTGCGTTTTATTTAAGAAGAACAGACAAGAGTTTTTAGCCCACAGTCCATTCAGAGTAGCTCACTGTGAATCACACCAACTGAAAACATGAAACAATTAATGTTCAGGGAGCCCAGAACATATTTTACATAAATGCAAGTATGAACTATTATGATCACCTGACTGATGCAGTAAATTAGAGATTCTAACAGTTCCATAATCCACAGGAGATGTCAAACTGTACCTGCAATGCTGGCAAAGATTTCGCTGATCCCTATAAGCACGTATTGAGGCACTTGCCACCATATGGGTAAATCTGCTGCATAGTAGATTACATTGCCCAGCACCTGGTCAATGGTACCATTTCTGTTGACGATGTCCAAGCGTTTCGTCTCCAAAATACCTAAAGGGGCAGAGAATACAATGCACATTGTTACAAATTGGGATAGAGCAAGAAAAAACTGATGTGGCAACATACATATTGAAGAAAAAGTGAACAGGGCATTAGGTTAATCTAAGGGCTTGTATAATTCAGTTAGGATTAAGAAACAGTCGTTAAAGTATTTATCACTCCAAGGGCTTCCATGACGCCAACAAACAGCCAAACATTGCAAGAGCTAGAGGATTCAGTGACAGTCCATTAAGGATTTAGCTAGTTTTAACGCTACCCTACCACTTCATTAACATCACATCTGCATCCTTTCATATTATGGCAGTTAGTAATGGAACAGTGCAAACACTTCAATATTATGAGCCAAGCAGTTGTCATCAACCACTGCTGCCTCCTAAAAGCTTTATTCGATAGCCATTATCATGTAACCAGAGGCTCTTTCCAGATAACTCCCCGAGACAGCCTCCCATCATAACTACACTTAATACTGTATTTTAGAAGAGTTGTTGCCTTGTAATCCGGCTATCCTATAATAGCAGCCGTCCATCTGAGGCAGTGTGGCCACTGGGCTGCCTTGAGCAAGCCTAACACTATAAACACACAGCCCACTTTTTTTTTTCTTCACTAAACATCACACAGCAGACGACCCAATGTGATCCCGAGCAAGAGATGCTTTTGGACACCTAAAAGACTCCAAGAGCTTTAACCAAAGCAGATTAGTGGACAACGTTAAGAGAATTTGATAAAACATGCTCAAGAAAGTCACTTCAAAAGCAATGTCAGAGCAGCATTTGAGAGCCGCCCCCATTCTGAGACTGTTGGACACATAAAAGACAAGGGATCAGAAACCGACCACTGTCCCTATGACTTCAGTCTTCAGCACTGCATGGGAGGTCCAGCTGTCCCTGTGCTACAAAAGTCAGCGCACACTATGAAACCTTGTGAAATATTACTGCACCAATGTCATCATGACAAATTCTAGCACATTTCTTGCATGTGGTGATGAAAGTGATTCTAACTCGGAACAGCAGTGGAGTGGTCAGTGCTGTGGACACAGGGTGGCAGGTTGACAGTGTAATGTGTTGGACTGACTGTTCCCTGGGCAAAATATGCCGCACTTGGTCATTTACAACTATCCATCTGTCAGTCTCTGTACAACATGATTTTAGCTAGTGGACAGATGCAGATAAACACCAAGGACACACCGAACAGCAGCTGATGGAAATGCAGTTCAAACCATAATAACAGTGTAAGGCAGCTCCCCGGAGGCAGTGTGCGTAACTGAAGGAATGTGAAGCAAAGCAATACTGAGGATAAACAACACTTAGGCTCAGCAAATCATTACTGAGAGCATCATATGAACAGTTCTAATATCATTAACAAAGCATATTACTGTACCAGCTGATTTGACTCTTTAAATCCAGGTCAGGCTTGTGTTGCACACTAGTTGTGTATACACCTACTGTTCTGTGACCAATACCCCCACCACTGCACCATCATAAACCCTTTCTCTCCACTCCTGGACTCAGAATTGCTTTTTGCAATATTCAGAATTTATTTTGCTTGAATTCAAATGCAAGGATTGCACTTTCTTTGAAGGCTCCAAATGGGAAAGTAAATATCTGAATAGCTTTTGAGCATATGAAATGAACATGTTGAAGCACCTTACCTTGTAGGAATGCTCATGTCTACTGAAAAGAAAATGTTACTTTAAACCAAAAGCAGACACATTAGATGTGGTTAATAGAGCTTAGAGCACATTGCACTGATTGAATAGGATGTTTTTGAGGGACTAAGTCAGAACTTAATACATCTCAAACCAGACTGTCTGAAACTTCAGCAAACTTCCACACCATCCCTCACGTCTGCATGAATTAAGGCACACACAAGAGTTTGCACTCTCTAATTCACAAAAAACCCAGACACCACAAACATGTTTGCATAGCTATGTCATCTGCTTATTACACAGGACATCTTAAAGTCAATGGTTCACATTTCACACTTAAACACAACTTTTAGTGCATCAGGGAACCAGTTATATGTGATTGTGTTTGAGCTTAGTGGAAATGCTTTACCAAGCTTCATATATACTGCATATGAAAGCATTGAGGGCTTATTTTTAGACTGCATCTCATCTAAAAACTTTTATGTAGCAACCTTTTTTTACACACTAGTCTAGCTGTACTGTAAGATAGTTAACAAGAAATAATAACTGCGATATGCCAATGAAGATGAAGTGTAATCATATCTAAAATGCTCTTCTTAAAATATATCCATATAAAGCAGAACAGACATTTTCTGTATACATATAAAATGATATGTATCTTATGTTTACAACAGTTAAATAGGACTCTTTGGTGCATTTGAAAATATGTGTGAAACAGTCGATACTGAAAAGGTCACCAATGGCAGAACATGCAGACTACATTTGAGAAAAGAGAAAATGCAGTGGTTACAGAAAATATAATGTCCATTGATTCTCAAGAGTGTTACTAATTTGCTTTCTTCTTGCCTCAAGGCTTGTCTCTCTAGCACTCACATTTTAGCCAGGACATATCAATGCCGGTGAACTAGCTGACAGGCTGAGCTGAGACTTTATTTCTATAATAATCCGCAGGCTGGAACTCAGTAAGTGGAGCAGCAATGCCACATGCAGGAACACAGAACCAAAAGCCGTAGCTTCCTATATGCCCTACAAGGCGAACGCTCGGGGGATGTTTAATGAGTGCCACAAAACAAACAGTGAAGTGATAGGAACTGTGCTAGAAGCTAAATCTATTATGTTTTAGAAAATTAGATTTAGTAGATCATTTTGATCATGCCTAAAGATGCTTAAGTAACAGTAATTCATATCGGTATTGGCGTCAATCTTGTTGATCCACTGACATACTATTATCATGATTTTGAAAACCCTGCATAAACATGGTAGTACTGAAGTACTGATGTAAGAAATCTACAGCTACATCATTCATTGGGTTTTGTGGATTGCATTTGGTATTTGCCACAGCTCCGAAGTGCTGCTGCTGTTTCCTCTGTGTTTCTCTGATTTCTTTGTTTACATGGCAGCATAAGGGACGCATATCTGATAAAGCACTCACCGGCTGCCACAGCTGACCACATAACAAAGAACATTCCCACCGCAATCCTCTTCAGAGAGGAGGGCAGCAGGCCACGGCGTTTCAGCATGGGGTCAACCACTTTGTCCTTAAGGGGAATCAGCATAAGGATGAGCACGGCATCGAACATTGTGAGCCACGCTGCTGGGAAGCGGAATGCCATCTGAAGAGAAGAAAGATGAGGTGAAACTGTGCAAAAAGTCACAAAGCATGAAAAGTAGAGAGACTGTCAGTGCATTCCAACACTGTTCACCAAGTGTTTGTGAGCATATGAATGTGTGCATAGTGTGTGTGTGTGTGCGAGTGTGTGCATGGTTTTAGCTTAACACTGCTTTGGCACCCCCAGGTGGCCAAACCCAAACATAATGACATGACAAAATTCACTCAGTTTTATTGAAGAAAAATAACATTTAAATCAATCTTAAAAAAAAAAAAAAAGTTAATCATGAAAATATTATTAGACTACATTACTGAATAACAAATAGCTGTTAGCTTTCCTATTTTTATTAGTATAATTCGTATTGTTTTAAACATTTATTAAATGGCCAAGTGACTAAAAGAAGTCTGCAAATCAAATCATCCATTATTATTAAGAGTAATTTCTGAATTAAATAACTAAGTTGCCCAAACAGCCTGGATTGACATATCATCCTGATAAAAATCTACTGTTAGAAAACAAAGTATCTACAAGTACAGGCCTTATCTCATTGAGTGAGTAATGAAAGATTGTAAATTGGTAGATATGATTTTTGCAATTCAAATTCCAAATGCCATCCAGAGATCCCCATGTGTCTCGGGTTTAGCACTTCTGATAGCATCATTTATTCTCAAATTGAATTTCCATTTCTTCAAGTAGCCGCTGGCAGTCTAAAACTCAGCCCCGAAGAGGGTGTTTTCCCCCCTTGTTTGCACATTATCATATTTAAATTGATAGAAAGTGCTAAGTGAGACTTCCTTTGCCAGAGATATTCTGGCATGACAGAGGTGTCCCTGCAGACACAAATCTTAATGGTAGACACAGTGATTTCATACTTCCCCAGATGGTCTATACTCTATATTATTGTGGGATTATTATTAAAGCACGACAGAAGAAACCCGTTAATTTCTTTAACAGTGTACTTATCAGTGGTTGCAAAATAACAGGTAGTTTTATTTCCTCTAGCATCTAAAAAATGTTTTTTTAAGAGACAAACTAAAGTCACTCCACACATGTGTATTACAGGTTAATGAAAAAGTAGTTTTTCTTGAACATTACTTTTTAAATTTTATTAAACCAATAATAAAGCAAAGAGTCAGGAATTCAATGTGCATTCACAGCTGCATTAAATGTATTCTACAACAAGAGACATGTAATTTCAGGACTTAATCTGACCATAAGTAATTATAAAAAAAAATCACTCTTGTCTACTACAATCACAGGAAATATTATTAGTATGAGGTGCATTTCCTTAAAGAGTGTATTTGATCATTTCTCCGTCATTGAAATGTGTCAGGTGAGGTGAGGAAGCAAATCGTAGAGGCATCTAATCTCACTTCCCTTTTGATGTTCAGAAGTGTCAAGGCTGGTAGCAGAAAAGGCTTAGTTCCGTTTTTGATAGAGATACATTTTGTGAAAAAAAAAGATTCTCAAGCAGTCAGACTCACAGAAATATGAGTAAACAACACAATGTCAGACAGTTTCTCAGTCTTACTACACATACATCAATTTCAAACGTAAAAATAAACCCATACTGTATATACTGTATGTGCCATGTGCTTATACAAGATTTGGTCAGACTGTGTGGTTTAGAGGCAATGTGTTTCACTTCATTTTTCCATGAAGTCAGTGCGCTACATTCTCACAGACTATAGAGAATTGCATTTCTAACTGTGAAGACCACTTCACACTTTATTCCAATTTCATCACTTTTAAGCTTTGATTTTTTTCCCCAACAAGCTATAGTATATGTATTGTCAAGTAATAAAGGAGTTTTCAGTCATCAAAGGTTTTTGGAACTCAGCATACAATCTGGGATGCATGCACAGCAGCAACACTAGTTGAAAGGAAGCAGGTGGAGGCGCTGCAGTGGAGCGATACAATCACAGCCAGGTTGCTAATCTGTAAGGTATTAGTCTGTGAAGTAAAGTTGTGCCTTAATCCCCAAGGCATTACCAACCTTTGCTACTGCCTCCAGCTGTTGCCTACCATTGTGAGTCAGTGACCTACTGACTCCCTTTATTTTCAGCGGTGCAAAATGTAGTTCAAACCTACAAAACAGGCTAGATCTCAACACTGGAAAGTTCAATTTAAATGATTAATGTTCTAACTTATTGTTCAGTTGTTTAATACTTATAGCATTAACGGCAAATTCCACTTGAATTGCACATAATTTTTATTGCACAAAGTTTTTGAACTGTCTTCAATTTAAGTTACCTGGTGGGACTGAGCAGAGCTGTTTGTGTTTGAGCTAGCATCAGGAATCCTCAGATGGAGGCTCTGCAGGATGTACGTTGTCTGCATCTGCAACACAAGAATGAGATTAAAGCCACAGCATGGAGTAGTTCTCCACTTTACAATCACCAGGATGTCTGATGCAAAACCATGTCAAAAATACCTCCATATTTTTCATTCTGTGTTTTTGTTTGCACTTGTTTTGCTCAGTTACATGGAAAATGTTTCATATATTTTGATTTAACTTTACATGTGCAGCTCTTACCTGGAAGTACACAGTCCAGTATGGGATGAGAGCAAAGAAAACTGGAAGGATTTTCACCAGAGCTTTCACTTCTTCTACTTTCTCCTCTGGAAATTTTCCACCACAAGACACTTTGGCGCTGTCCAGTAATGTCGGTTTGTTGCTTCACAGGAATTAAAAAGGAAAATTAGAATGCTATGTAAATCTAGAAAAAATACAAACATAAATAGATATAAATATTAAATAAACTAGAATTATTCTAAATTCCTGAAATGGCACACTTAATCAGCCTTTTTGTGAACAACTTACTCTTAAATAAAAGTGCTTCTACAGAGAGGAATGAAACTTTATTCTAAAGCCTATAATCCCCATCTCTGGAGGAAACGCCTTAATAAAGAATTCTTGAAAGGCTGCAGGATTGGCCAACTTAAAATATTCAATGTCAAGTTTTTGAACCAATTGTGGTTTTGTGGTTCAAAGTCAAGTAACAGCACTTCAGACTAACTTTTCACCACAGGGAATGAAGATGAATGCCTGGACCAGCAGGAAAAAAAGAATTATACAGGCAGATCAAAACAGGATTTAAGTTAAAGATCTACCAACAACACCTATAGCCCTTTTATTATGCAGGATCAGAGTTACCATCTCACTGTCAAACTCTTCCATGAATAGAAATACTTACTGCACAGCCAGAGAGTAGCTCCCCACTGATGCTGATGCTTTGCTACAGTAAAGGTTTTGTTGGGATGCTGGTTGTCTTGTGTGTTTTTTTTATCCCTTTTACAATGCATGTGCTACAGTATCATATTTATACTCTCTCTAAGATGAAAGACACAGAGTTGAAATGAAGCTCACCGGAGCAGGTTAGTCTCTTTGGGTTTCTTGGAACAGAACGCGTATCCCAGGATCTTGAACATATCTGTGAAGGCACTGCCATCAGCGGGCTTGGTTATGAAGACAGTACGGCCAAGCAGAAAGACCAGGAAGGAGATACCAAGGCACACAGTGGGAATGATGTAGCCAAGCTCAAAGCTGTAGTTCTGTTGGATGTAGGCTACACCACCCAGTGACAGGATGGCTCCTAGGTTGATGCACCAGTAGAACCAGTTGAAGAATCTGCGCGTGGCCTCTGGTCCTCGGTCTTTGACCTCGAGGAGGAAAACAGAAATGATGTCATTGTCAGTGTGAGGGAGATGCATGTAAAATAATACATAAGCATTATGTTTAAGAAAAGCTGTGAATTATAAGCACTGGTAGGCTTGACTCCAACCTAACAGCACACACTAACAGCTGTAAATGAGATCTGCTATGATACACAAGCTTTCATAGTACTATAGGACTTTAAATTCCAAAGAGATCAAGCAACACTGATTTCATGTAGACTTTTTTATCTGTCACCATAAATAGAAATTATTAGAAATTCATATTTATATATTGTAAAATGAATGAATGAAGGAATGACACAAACAATGTCTTTATTTGATGACAGTCTTCTATGTGTTATTAACAATGCCATCTATAACTGGATTAAATCCACAATAAACTGATTGTGTAAAATGTGCAAAAGAAGGATGATAGGAAGGTTAAATTAGGGTAGAGATTACCAAATAAACAGCCAATTTTTGTTTATACTTTGCTTATAACAATGCCTTTGAGCGCCGTTTTGGGATTTTCTATGATCATCTCAACCCTAGGCATTCCAAAGCTGCAATAAATTCAGTTAAATTAGCATGCAAGTGAATTATATTATTCTTATTATGGTACTTAGACTACATAGCCTTGTGGAGGAAAAGATTTTATTGATTTGTGACAAACTGGATGTCTGTTAAATATAACCAATTAAACTATAGGATGCCACAGCAACGAAAAAAGTGAGGCTGTAAACACAGCTTTCACACTTCCTCTAAGTATTTGTGTAGTGGAAATTGTGATCAAACTACATTTCTCACACGTGTCAACAGCAACAATATAACAGATTTCCAAATAACACTAACATTCAGGATATTTAGAAAAGCATCAAAAGTTTACAGATGTTAGAAAACGTAGAGCAGTGACTCACAAAAAGATGTAAGGAAGGTTTTTCATTCTTAATTACCCTACAGATATGCTTCCTCATTTAATGTCATAGCAGAGGCACCAACAGTTCTGCACCTGCATTTATAATGGTCTGGTGTACAGTCTGAGTGAAACTGTACTGTACTACAAAGACAATTTAAAGTCAAATTGAGAATCAATTGTTAACATTTTTCACAATACAAAAGCCAAGTGTTCACAATATGACTGACACAGCTAATTATTTCACCTGAAACTGGATGATAACAGATTTTTTTCATTACATAGTTGATGAGTTTGTAACAGGAGACAATATCTACATCTATTACTTCTTCTTTTAAACATTGAAAAAAAAATCTTTAAAATATATTATTTTTACAGTTCATAAGAGATTTCACAAGTCAGTGTTGGTAAAATCAAGTGGGTAAATACCAGATTCTTGTAATACCTAATAATTATAATTGCAATGAACAAGGAACTGTGGATTTTGTTCGACATCAGTAAAGTTGAAAATGACCCAAGAGGATCATGGCGTTAAAGGAGAAGTGTAAAACATAAAACATATTGTAAAGTTCCTATGGACACCTGACAATTGTTTTAAACATGTGAAATAATCCTCAAAAGTGGCAAGATTAATCAGAAAGCATATAATACTGACTGAAAAACTAATGATTCTTGGACAAAAGTTATGCTCCATACAATGGGTATTTAATTTTGTGAGAAATTAGAACAATTCAAGAAACCCCCACTCAATCAAAACAACCTGTGCTTTCTGCACTTACATTTTCTAAACTTGTAGTGAGTGTAGTGAACTCCTTTTCATTCTGCAAGTCCTCTCTGAAAGGTTTAACCCAATCGTGGTTAGAATTTTTAGTTCAGCTATGACTTAATTTCCATGCCTGCTTCTCAAAAATGGCAATTTGTTAGAAAAATATTCTTCATAGCTTGTCATTGGGTGTTTATGTATGTGAATTTCAGTGAGGAAGCAGAGGCAGCCTGATATCTACAAAGTACTTCAAAATACAATTAGACCAAGGGTGTCTTTTTAAAGAACAACATAATAATGATAGCAGAGATGGACTGATTAAATAGTTTGGCTGATGAAACGGCACCAATAAAACACTTTACAAACTACTGGTACCACCACAGATAGTTAATATTAGGCTTCTAAATTACAAATTCTGATTTTGAGGGGAAATAGGTGTGAAGAATAGCTCAAGAAAAAATAGAAAAAGATTTTATCTGATTACTTCAGTTCCACAATACAATTGATCAATTACTTGACTTGGGTGCTCAGTAAATCACATTGACTTTTTTGGTATTTTCAGTTCAACAGTTATTTGAAATGTTAATAAAGTGAAAGATGTGAATCATACCTTTACAGAGTTAAAATCTTTGAGGGAAGGGGGCAAGGATGATATCAGCCAATTAATCAGTTATTGGATTTTCCCTGCACCAGACTACTGTTATAATGGCAGCCCCAATCAGTCAACCTCTAAATACTAGTTAGCATTGGAGCATGGAAAAGCCAATAACTGATTTATCACTTGATTTAAATTGTCTGAAGTGAAACTTCATAAGAACATCTCAAAGTGTTGAGTCAAAATTTAAGTACTATCTAATTAAATAAATCTGAGTCGATCAGATTTGCCACTACAGTGTAAACATCATACCAATAGCTTTTAAAACATCCTATCGGTAGCTCTTTATCAGTCAAATTGATTGCTACCCTATCTTTACTCCAAAATATTCTCATTAAAAGAGAAAATCCTCCAGTGGCTGTGATAATCAAGAGTATGCATGTCTAAGTGGAGTGTAACACTGCAATAGAAATCCTATCACATGTCTGACCTCCATAGTGTCATACCACATACCTAATCTTATACAGATCAATGCCACGAAATATAATCCTTCACAAGACGTTGCAATGAACTCTTGACACATACTTCATTTGATACAGAATTTGAGATATGAGTAACTTTTATACTGTACCTGATCTGCTCCAAATGGTGTGATGTTGGATTTTACTGTACCCACACCTAATGCAATTAAAAAAAGTCCACTGTAGACTACCGGACCACAATATGGAGCACGGATGGGGCAGGTTACATTGCTTGGAGGGGTACTGTTTGTTTGGCATTCAGCAGGCTGTACAGGAAAGGCCACCTCCTCTCCACAAAGACCAATTCTTGTGTCTTCATTAGAAATGAAAGGAAAAAACAGCATTCCCATGAAATATAGGATCAAACTTGATGCGATTGTCCAGAATTTTCCAAGGTATGCATCTGCCAGCCATCCTCCAAAAGGTGAAATCAGGTAAGTAACTCCCATAAACATCAGTGGTGCCTGACTCGCCTGGGTGCCCTCCCAATAAAATGGACTGCCGTTGAGGAAAAGGACCAAATTGGATGTGATGCCATAAAATGCAATCCTTTCTAAAGACTCAGCCAGCAGGATGGCAGCACATGCCAGTCTTCTGCCCTGAAAAACTGATGGTGGTGAAGGTCTAGTTTCAGCACCTGAGTCCAAAAGAGGGGTGCTCTCACTGGCATCCCTGCTGCTAGCCATTCTCAACCAACTAAATAGGTTAGGATGACTTCCTGTTAAATTCTAATGCTTAAATCTGGAAAAAAAAAAGATACAAAAGTGATTAAACAAGTAAAGCAGACTCTGTCATGTCTTAACGTTTAGGTAAATACAACAGACTGGTATAGTCACTTCCTTTTAAGTCTTTTGGCTGTCCGAATATAGTATTTTTTTATCAATAAATATAATACACAAACACTGTAGAAAACCTCAAGTTAGCTAGCATTAGCACACTAGTCTGCATCAGCAACGAAAGCTCCACAAGAGTTGATTAAACGTTTCCCTACCTTTCGTTATTGACATACGTCCCAGTAGTGTCTGTTACTCTCCATTAACCTACAAAGACAATACTTATCGACCAAATATTCACCTTGTATTGTCCTAAATCAATACTCTTGTCAAAGGAGAACTGGAAATCAACAGTGTCACAGTACTATCGCGTGACACCTACCCCGGTCAACAAATCGTCACACTTGCGCGTTGCTCTGGAAACGATCTGTAAATGAACCTTCCCATCATGCCCCGGGAGCCACACCGTTGACAGCCTATCCATATCGTTTGCAAGTTTGTTGTGTCTACGCAAACGTCGTAACACCGAAAGGAGGAAGTGGTGCTGTGGTTTTATGTTTTGTTGTCGGTGGTTCTGCTTCTGCCGCTTACAAATTTATCAAGAGATAGGAATATACACTTGAGCGGTGTGTGTTGTTTGTCTCGTCCTAAAATGGTCTCGAAACAAACTAGTAAAACGGACCGGCGGTGCCTGTACACTGTGTACTACCGTAATATGTTTCCGGGGGATCGGAAAGGAGGCGGACCTGTAAACATGTCGAGCGTGGTGTTGTACAGAGTTGTACTTGCCCATCACTACGTGTAACGTACAGGAATGGGTTGAGGAAATGTGATAGTTGTGTGTTCTTAGCCAGCCTGGTAACCGGCTCAGAGAGGCTGTCTCTCTCTCTCTCTCTTTGCTGTTCCGGTCAGCCTGTTTAATTACACACACGTTAGCTTGTTAACCTACCAAACGTGCGCTTAATGAAGATATGAAATTACTCTTTCTTGCCTGTCTCAGTCCTAAAACTGGGAACAACACCACAGCTGAGAGAATAAGGTAACATGCACTGTGGCTAAATATCACTGCATCAACTGAGTTAGCTTGGCAGACTGTTGACGAATAGTAGCGTTGTCGGTGGTTAATTCGAGCTATTTAAAACGAGAAACTGGTTAGTAGCTGAAAGCTGCATGTATTTTAAGCTCCGGTGTTTTGATTAATCAGCCGTTTGGCACAGAAAGATAAAGATAATTCGTGGCTACATTTAACCCTACGTTAGTCACCTGGGGTGTTTCGACACCCCAACTTTTTTAAATTGCTCATAATTTCCAAATTAAT
>JAPQRQ010000028.1:17767998-17792085 GCA_037367365.1 Apogon talboti | reverse complement strand
GCATTGGGGTGTGCATACACCCCACGTGACCATTCATGTTTGAATAGGCCACGTGACCAACCAAGGGTTAAAGGAACCCCACATGTATCATCTATGACAAACTAAACTTTGTTTGCCTTTCTGTTCTGTCACAAACGACCTAGTGTTAACAAGTTGTCATACATCTCTGTAAATGTTTGACTATATGACTTGTTAACTTTAGAGTAAAGATACAGATGACACACCCATGTAATACTTAAATAATGCATGAGTCATGATTTAATTAATGAGTAAGTGTACATGTATAAATGTATATAATGATGAATCATGTCTTACTCTTGTCACATATGTGATTACTTCATACATACTTATTTATTATCACCCCATCTTTTGCAGTATAATTGTATGAGGGAACACAGCATGAAGAGAGTAAAAAGTGTTCCACTGATTGTGCGAGCTAATTCCTTAGCAGCAGCACTTGTTGGCCTGGGTATAAGGTAAACCTACCAGAGGAGTAGGCTGTTGCCCTCTGGGCCACTGTATAAACCCACTACACCAGGATATGTTCATTCCTTGGTCTTTCTTCTGGCCATTGAGCAATGTGGCAACATGTTTTTTTTTGTTTTGTTTTGTTTTTTTTTTTAGAATACCAGTATGATTTTTACAAAGCTGTGTGCTTTACAATATTAGAATATGTTCTGTTCTTACAGAGAACCTGATCTGAAATGAAACACTGTGGAAACCAGCTAGTTTGGTTGCATAACAGCTCATATTTAAAGTAACTGTGACAACTGATGATCAAATAAATGTGAAGTAACCACATGAAATAACAGTGATTTGCTCATTAATTCACAATGATTAGGAATGAGTAATTCACGATACATGTTTGCATTAAAGCAGTAAATCACTGAGTCATGCATTTGCTAAGCAGATTTGTGTCCTTATAATAAAGGTTTTTCATAATTTCTAATCATTTATGTTATATTTAAGGTCCCACATTGAATCAGCAGGACACATTTGTGAGCTCAGAGATGCTGCAGAATTTCAGTCCTCCGCAGAGGTTGCAGACCTAGTATCTCAAAATCCTCCATTTGAGGGTGCATTGGCCATTCATCTCTTCAAAGCTGGCAGACTCCTCTTAGGTGAATACCTTTTTGTTATGTGATTCCTTTATTTTCATGCACTTAATGTTTTTTATTTGTCAAGTAATGATAAGTAGACTGCTACCTTTTTCAACAATGTCAGGACCTTTCTGTTTTATGTCTAAACTTTGAAAACAGACGTCCAAGTTCCATTTGGTGTTATCTTTGGCGGAACAGACATAAATGAAGATGTGAAAGTTGAACAGAAGCGTGTGGTTATGGAGCAGGTGCTCCTGAAAGCCAGGTGACGTTGCTACAAAATACTGCTTTATTTTAACTTAAATTGAGTGCATTAACATGGGTCATCTCTTCACATAAACTGTACATTTAATGAAGTAAGAGTATATTTCTGCCCTATCTGTTTATGTCTTTACCTGTTAACCAAAAATATAATGAAAATATGTGTAATAGGCTGTTTTCAAGCAGACTTTTTCAAACATTTAACAGTACAGATGTAATTATAAATGAATAATTCCAAATATGGTTGGCATTCCACTGTTTGTGCAAGCAAATTTTTTTTAGCATGATTGCCATTCGACATGTAAATGTGATAAGAGAACTGTTATATTATACACCTGTACTTGATCTACTGTCACAACGCAAAAACTAAATTACAAGTTAAATGTCTGCAAAAACTGAACCAAATATGAACCCATAGTGACACATGACATTATTGTCTTAGTCTGATTTACTCACTTACAGGGAGTGCAAATCTATACTTGTTTATAAACACAAAGTATTGATTTACAAGTTTACAAATACATGCAATCAGTTTTATAGGCTCAGATTATTCTCATAAACATTTGGATTGAATGTGCTATAGAAGATTCATACATTTTGGCAAGAGAAGAAACTATACGTACTAAAAATAGTGACTCTACATGAAGCCTATTTAAATGCATTTTTCGTACATGAATTATACTGATTTGTATCAAAGATGTTCTATTCCCTTCATTGCTGGCATTAAAGAATCAGTCCACACAAATGCAAAACACCCCCAACTGTGCTGTTTTTTCTCATCCCCTTATTTAACAGTACGGCATTTATGTGTATATAGGTCTGTCAATGTCTTGTGCCCGTTAGTCAGACCGCACTGTCTCTGTTTTCATTACCATGTAAATAGATGGTAGGGCATCTAGTGGGTAAATCGAGGGGAATAACTGCCTTCTGAGAGAGCCAGGGAGATCCAGGTCTCATGACTACCAACACATGATTCAAAAACATCTTCCGCCGCTGGTGCCGTCATTATAAAATTCAGTCACCCTTCTGTTTGTTGGCCCATTTAATAATGCACGCTCACACACCCCCACATTAGTGTCTCCCCACTGGTTTTTGTTCTACATTCTCTTTGTTTTTGTCCTGTTTTCTTGGAGTATACATTCTTAAATTCTTAGCCTTCAAACTAGAGATAATTCTTTTCCTCATGTACACTGTGTCACCCTGGGAACTTTGTGTTTTTTTTGTTTTACTAATATTACCGTTACTTTCCCTGTTGTCTCTGACATTGTCATTGCTTGTCTAGAATCATGTCAACAATGAAAATATGTTTCACTAAAATGCTTTTTCTCAGGTAATAATGAAGGTTTTTGTTTTATTTTTTATTTAGGTTTGCAGTTGCATTTACTGATAAAATGAGAGAAGATGCTGAGTATTTTTTGGTATGACTACTTTTTTTATTTTGGTGAACTTGTTGCACTACATTATTCTGCATCGCAAAATTAGAGATTACATACGTGATACGGCCAAAAAGGTTAGGACGATGAATGTTTTTCTGGCAATCAACATACAGTTGATAATTACCACAATAATTGTCAAAACATGACTTCTTTAAATTTTTTGGTCCTGAGACAAAGCTTAAAATTATTCGTAAATACACGACAACTTGAAAATGAAGTTATTTGTGGTTTCAAATATCTTCTTAAGCTCAGAACATGACACTTAACCAAAGAAGCAAAACATTGTACAAATCTAGGCTCAAAGTATTCACAACAGTATAACAAGGAAGTGTTTGTTCAAAATTTATATGAGTAAAATTAAGTAATACAGCAAATCATGTAAACTGTAATTCAGAATGTAGGAAAATTACAGATGAAAGAATAATGCATATTACAATAAATATAGTTATCACCATAACAGTAATTATTTTATCACCCTGCACTACTGTAGTATTCCTGAATGATGCCAGATTCTTACTTCATGTGAATATTTTCTGTCAGTTGCACTATTTTTAAGTCCTATCAAAAATGTCTGTTTTCTTAACATAAACTTCACAACCAAAAATTGTCAGATCTGAAATGTTTCAATGTAAAGAGACTCTGACTCTGCTCAATCTGCTTGTGTCTTAAATTTTAAAGCTGCTGTGAAAAAGCAGGACACCAGCCTGACAACTTCAATAAATATGATAGAAGGGCTTTTACTATACAAACACAATATCCAGCCCTGTTCTGTAACGGTCTGGCATTAAAACAATATTACCGGGTTTTACTTTTAGATTAGATTGGAGCCGTAGGCTGCAGATTGAGGCGAGTGGCATGCTTTATCTCTGCCATTTAGTGCTGACAGCAGGCAGACAGGACAGGCACTGAGAGGCATTGCCACGCTTTTTATTGTGACAGAAAACACACATAGGGGATGGATCTAGTGTGATAACAACCAGTCAATTTCCTTTCCATCCCCCTCTGATTTATTTCGTAGCACTGCCATTATCCTGCCAACTGCATTTCTGATTCTCTTTTAAAGTTTGTATTTTGTTTGATTATTTCGTAAGAACAAAGAGTTGCAATTAGCTGCTTTCCATTGTGTGACAAAACGAGGCGAAACACAGTAAATCAGATATAAGTGGCATGAACCAGAGCTGCCTATAATTATTCATTGATTGTTTTTTATGGTTTAATACGTATTTTAATCTGAATTTTCAATGTTTGCTTCTCCTCTAAAGCTTTCCAAGAGCAGTAAAGTTTACGTCCAGCCTCAAGGTAAGCCCTGGAGGATGAATACTCTCACCCCATGCTGTGCATCCCTGACCCGCCACTGAAGTGTTGCATTAATCAGCTTTGACAGTATTTTTTTTTCTCTATTATCATGCTGACTGCAGTACAGAGTTGTATTTGCTCTTGCCATTGGCCACTGTGCCATGTAGGATAACCCAAACCACTCTTCCATGTTGATTCCCACTAGTAGCCTTGTTTGGCAAATACTGTCCCTTTACAGATTAGAGAAGAGCTCCGGTTAAATGCATGACTGAGCTTGGAACAGTAAAAGCTTTTATTGTGATTATAAAAGTTATTATTTAGCAAAATATGTTGCTAAATTTTAATATACATTTTTTCAATACACATACAAGATAATACTATACAATAAGTTAACGGCATTACACCTGTTTTATTTGACATCCTCATGGGTTAATGTATGTTAGCTCCTTAATATAGCCTGTCTTTTTTATTTTTTTTACAGGCATACAGACTGAAGTAACCAAGAAATTCTGCTGGACTGATTTCTTAAAGAGCGCAGGTACTTCTACTACTTTATTTGTGTTGCCTACGTATAAAGGCTATCTCTACGAAATGTGGACCCTGGTGATTCTTAGACAACACTGTGCATGTTTATTAATTTCAGCTGCTCCGAACAAGACATTTAAAACCTTTGTGAGTAAAACTAAAACTCCATTTTTCTGTTTTAAGCAGTATTCTGTTTTCTCCTTTTAACAGCAACTTGTCATTAGCAAAATACATTTTGGTCACAGGCTCAGTTTAGTGGAGGCATCAAACTTAGTTTACTGTTGCACATCCACAACCTGGAAAAGCTGCTGTAAACAATAATAAAATGAAGATGTGGCTGTCACTGCACTATAAGATGCTATATAATAAGATTTTACTGGGGATTTTTTTTAACAAGCTACGAACAATTTGGTTGGAAATTCCTCTGCTATATTTGAGACTTCCAGTATTTTCTTCCTTTTTTAACTCTTTATTAGGCAAGTGACTATTTTTGGTCATTTCCGACAAAGACAAGACAAAGGCAGTGACAGTAACAGCTCCAGTGAGGACAGTGAGTCAACAATCTGAGGTCCAATGTGGTCTGTAGGGTCTGTAAGGTCCACCTCTGCATGAACAGCGAGTGTACCTGCTTTGTTAGGTACGTAGGTAGGTAGGTTTATTAGGAAGTTGTGGTACTAATGTAAGTAATGATGTTCAAAGGGATAATGTGGACGTTGACAGGTGTCTGGATCAGCACTTATGTTGGTCTAAGTGTAGAAAAGTCATGTTCTAATGTTATCAAATACAGGTTCCTTTCACCTTAAATGTGGTTTTTTTTGCCACTTATGGTCAAGGGACCAAATATGGTAACTTCATTAACCTTGATTTTCTACATAACAATAAAAAATTTCACAAAAGTAATAAAGTCCTGTTATGTTCTCCAATAACATGCTAGCGTTGACATGTTGAATTTCAGAGTATTTCTATACGTGAACTATAAAGGGTTAAACTTTCTCTTTTCTTACTATTAATCATTGGCTGAATCAGTTCTGGAACCACTGGGAGCACAACATATTCATGCACCCCCAAACCAGAAAGTTCCTGCCAGTGAGCATAAATCCATTCTACATTACACTGGTCAATGTGGAGGTCAGGGAAGCCGAAGATTGCAGCAGCACTATGCATCTTCCCCTTTTCCCTCTTGTCTCTAGACATTCCAACTCCCATTTGAATAGCTTGGTAAATATACACTGTTACTCTGTGAAGCTTCTCCGCCGAACAGCCAGGGCTTTAAATTGGACATTGCAAGATGATGTCCATCCAAGGTACATTAGTGCTCATAGAGAGCGCCATTGAGGACAGAGAGGAACGGTTGATTAATAGCTTTCCAGCCCGGGGCCATTTGTCACCACGCTTCACAACTGGTGCAAGTAATACTAATTGCCCACAGTCACTTCTCCATTTGTTACATGAAATTGGACTCACATTTCCACAATTGTGCTTTTCTACAGATAAGATGAAAGCACTGTGATCTGGCCTGTTGTTTTATAGCTGTAAACATTGGTCCAGGTCTTACGTGTGTGCTGTCTGATGGAATTAATTTGAAGTGATTATGCTTTTTAATGCTTTTGGATCAATTGCATTTAATGGTGCGTGTGTGTTTATTTGTAACACATCGCTACCTCCTTAGTAATAATGACCAGAACAACTCATACCACAGATTTTTATTGTGGCAAAAAAACATAATCTTGTTTTTGTCATAGATGATGCTGGGTTGATTCGGTTTATGCTGTCCACCTGATTAGCTGTTACGTTTCCTCCTTTGGACTCTGCATTGTCGCCTTCAGTAGTCCTGAATATTTACTCTTAACACTTGTTGTAGTTATCCTCAAGCACAACAATGCAGTCTGACACAAGCAACTCCTGCAAAATAAATTAATAAACAACGCTTCCCTGCTCTCTGCTGTCAGCTCTCATTTTCCGTTGTTCTTCCACACACACTCCTTCACACACAGCAGGGAACATGTGTCTATGTGTGTTCTCCTCCCAGATCTTGATGCATACTGATTTAGTTTTTCATCACTCCATCTGGTGTGACATAAATTAATCATCACTAAATTGTATATTGTACATAAGCTAGCTTAATGAAGTTGCATGAAGCTGTGGAAGTGTGCAATGTGTGTCAGTGCTGAGGTGGCACGCTGTATAAAGATTCCCATCAGGGGGAGACATGAAAGAAGCAAAGCAACCCCCCCCCCCAGAAGATACATGGGTGTAAGTGTGTTAAGCTATAGGTGTTGGGTTCTGTCTAAAAGCACAGACCTCAGCATTAAATCCACCGGGTGACAGTCCCTGAAAGCCCTGCTGTTGGTGGTCCCTGCTGTGAGCCTGGTGAGGGAAAGTTAAAGAGATATGGGAACTTCTCCTCTGGGAGAAACAGCGCTGTGATGTTAACAACCATGCATTGAATCATTGGAGGGTCAGGGGGAACACACGGGGGGGGGGTCTGTTGTTACCTTACACAATTACTTTCCCCATGTTGTAGTTATTGAAATCCAAGGCAATAGCCTGATTAGAGGTTAGATGTTACAGTCTTAATGTCTAGAAACATGATTTCTACATAAGGGATATATGGTGATAATTACATACACAATGTAAATAACATAAACAGACTGACGGAACATTAGTATTTTTCACCCATATGAACGACCAATATTAATATGTTGTGTTGTGGTCGATAAGAAGCTGTTTCATAAAATTATATGGTTGAATTTGTATTCATTCAAAGATTTTTGTCATGATGCAATTTATGATGCAGTTTTCTTGGTACAAAAGGAGGAATAAATAACATCCAAAACAGAATTAACGAAAAGAAAAAATAATAATAACATTGGTTTTGACATTGGCTACCTGGCAAATTGTCTTTTAGTATCAATATTGTCCTAGGATTTCAGAATCAATGCATTCCCATAAATAATTCATTGACATGGATTCTGCTTCTGAGGGAAAAAAATGTTTTGGTATTACAGATATTAGTTTGTAGAAAGAAGAGGTTTGAGGAGAAACACAATTTGGGAGGGCTCAGCTCACAACGTACATTACTCATACCCAAAAGGGTTTTGTTGTACATTGGTTGTTTCCCTCAACTCAACTTTCAACTCGCACTGGCATTTTTTTTCTCTGGCAGTAGAATTTAACATAATCAGTCCATAGAGAAAGTCTTTAGAGGGAAGCTGGGATGCTGCAGGATAAATACTACCACACCGGTTTTTCTGGCTTGTTTCTCACTATCCTGACCAGCACTGCTGCCCCCCAGGCTGAACACACACATCATTTACAGTCATGTTGGCTGACCAAGAATACTGTTGTCTCCTCTGATAATCACTTTATCTGTGTATACACTATGTAGACTTGGCGTGTATAAATATGGCCAAAACAAGTAACTTGGCCAAAGTTGTCTATGTACATCTGCAGTCAGACAAAAAGAAATGTTAATGTATTATTTGATTTGTTTGCATTTTGGAAAATGTGCTTAGAATTTCTAACACTTAAACAGGTATTTAGTTGGTAATTGCTGTGACAGTCCAGGAAAGGCTATCACAGTTTGAATCCGGTTATGAGGGAAATGAAGGAAGTTTTGTTTTTCTATTTGTTATAATTGAAAAGCTGTTAGATTTGAAATCTAAAACAAATGTTGATAAACAGATCTATATCACTTAATTGTGTTAATTTTTTTTTCTACTAATGACTTTTAAATGACGTGTATTATAGATTTGCTTAATCAGAAAGTATTAACTTAACTGACATTCATGCTGCATATTAATATTCACATTAACTGAACGAGCAGCTCTGATTCAGTGCAGTTCAAAGTCAGGATGATTCAAAACTACACATTTTTGCCAGTCTTTCAACAAAACTGTTTATGAATTACTGACTACATAGCTTTTCACATCATTTTATTCTTGAAGAGGAATTGCAGATAACTATAACCTGTTCCAGCTACTGTCACACTTCTAAGTACTAAATTGCATGCAGTTCTCTTGGAAAAATCAAAGTAATTAACTCCAAAAAGAGCACATATTCGTAGAAATTACAAAGACATTTTCTAAGAAGCTGACAAGGCCAGCACCTGGTCAAATACAGTAAAATGTTTAATGTGTAGCTGCCGTAGAAAGATGTCACATATGATTCTGTTGAGTGAGTTTTTCAGTGGTGTCAGTATTTTGACCATTGGTCCCATGTCACTCACCGGTTTAATAGGAGCTGCTCAAACAGATATGTGTCCACACACACCTGCATGTACACACACTGATTAAAGCCCTGGGGGATTGTTCAGTATGCCCGTCTAAAATCAAAGGCAAATGAGCAAACTGGTTTTGCATAAAACTCACAGAAGTGCAAAGAGGGAGAGGGAGTAGAGATAGCTGCTGGCATAACAGATGATTTGTACAATTTGTTTTTCTCCCCTAAGGAAAGATGAATTGTGTCTTAGATCCAAAAGATTTTTTTCTTTCTTTGAATTTCCTCCTCCTGTTGACAGGTGTGTGCTGGGGGGTGTGATTCCAGTTTTTCTCCAGAACTTATTTGCTTCTTGGTCTGAAGTAGTGATATGGGTGTTTTTTTTTTTTTTACACTGACCAACTTCTCCATCCTATGAATCAATCCAAGGAAGTTTGACACATCCTGTAGATTGAGCTTTTTTTGACAGTCAGCACTTTCCATCAGGATCAGTGCTGAGACCCTGCACTGTCACTTTAAGATGCTCTTTAATAGCATTAGAGAGCTGCTTTGGCCTCCTGATCTGGATTTATCTGGCAGCAGGGGATTTCACTTGACTGTGACTGTCACTGCGCTGTAAGCACATGCCACAGACACTTAAAAGTACCTTTTTTTTTTTTTTTACTGAGCTTTCTTGTACTTGGCTTTTTTTTTGGGTTATTACCTTGCATAAAGAAACCAGGGATCAAAATTAATTTTCTTAAAAATCAGATACAGCTCTTCTAAAATTAACCTCGACTTCTTCTGTTCTTCTACTGACAGACCCTTGAAGGTTTGCTGTTATACTAGCCTTCTGTGTAAAAGTCATGCAACATAAAAATTTCATCTTCACCTGAGTTTTAGTTTGTTTCTGAACTATTTTGCAGCAGGTTTGAAATTGTGCAAAGGGAACATAAAAGTAGTAGGAATCCTGACAGAATTACCCTCCAATATAAACTAGTTAGCCTCTCTATTAAAAAATAATTCTGATCAATGAAAATATTTCCAGTGTACTAATCAGTTTGAAGTACAGCATTCACTTATTGACCGGATGACTGAGAGTGTCTAGCTGGAGTGTGCGCTGCATTTATAGCAGTGCAAGGCTGTGATGTTTGGGGTCAGGGCTCTTATCTATTGCTTTTTGAAGGTTAGGTGTAATACAGTAGTCGTTGGCATTCAGTACAATTGTAAGCCTGCCAGTTTCTAACTAATCTCTGGATTGAACCTGAAAGTTGGATGATCTGGGGAGAGAGCCGATTTAGCAGCGCTCTCTCTCAATTAAAGCAAGGTTCTCAAAACATTTCATGTTGTGAGCGTCATGTTGGGTTAGCTAATTTTAATCTGGAGCTGCTAGGGAGTAAATTGTCACCCAAATGCTCTAATGCTTTGGCTCTGCAGTTATGGCGCTGTATTATACACTGATTAGGCTGCAAGCTTCCAATGCTTTCAGCAGACTATTTCCCTGCTGAGTGTTATAACTCTGATCAGAAAATTGTGCAAGCACATTAGTCACCGCTGTCTTATTTTCCTCATGACCTTGGGTGATGTATTGCTTTCATTATATGCCGACGTACTTGGGATGTTCATTATGCACTGTTTTGATATTGTAGTGCTGTCTTTCTGTGTGTCTGGCCTCTCTCCAGGTGTAAGCATGGAGCATGTGGATGAGCTGCGTGTCTTCCTATTGGTCTGTGGCCTCAGAAGAGTCAAGGACCCGCTTTACCTTGTGGAGGACTTTTCAGGTGCGCTATTCATACCGCTACATATCATGTCTTATGTAACCTTGCTGCAAATACAACATCTGAAATAGGATGTGTTCAACCTTAAATCAAAAAGTTCTCTAAGTCTGATTTTAGAAGTAGAATAACCTCATCTATTAAACATAATGTTAGAGCTCTGTGATTTGTTTCAGCTAATTGAAAGATGTGAAAGTGCAATGAGACTGTGATGACAGCTCATATTGGTGTTTCATTTATTTCTGTCTCATACATGTCAATCAGAACGGCAATTGATTAACGGCATCCTTTTTTTTTCTTTATTGAATTGTGTTCCTCTTATATGACTTAACAGTTGGGAGACGGTTAGGTTAATAAGACAGCAGGGGATATCAACATTTCTATTAAAATACTTGTTGTATCTACACTTCTGGTTTCAGAACACCACTTAATTTTCCCTGAAGTACAGACACATTTAAAGGTTATAATGGTTTGCCTATTAATTTTGTTTATTGCCTTTGCTAATTGCCTTTTTCTTTTTTTAACAATAGCAATATACTACTTTGTGCAATGCTTTTGTCCAAATAATGCTTCAGTGGGTGTAAAAACACAATCTAGCGCAGCTCTTATATGTACTCAGTATTTAAATAAGTCAATATTCTCCAGTTTTTGGTGAACTTTTTTTAACCTGTGGTCGTTTACCATTTACTTCTGTTGTAACACTGCAGTAATTCCAGAAGATGCATGGATTTTATATGGCATTTTTTGACTGAGATATTACTTGGCAGCACAGACACACTAAATAAATCCAAGCTTATACACATAAATCCAGTCTTGTATATCTCCAATATAGTGTACCCGCATGAATTTGGTACAAATTGAACTTCACAGCTTGTAAGAAAGCCGCTGCTGTTCATCTTTTCTCAGACTGTTATATTTCTTAAATTTGCTCATTTTGTGTCTTTCAGAGTGGCACTCTCAGAACCCCCGGAATGTGTTGGTCATTATCGGGCCAAAAGTACGTACACTGATTAGGTGTCAGGTTTTTATTCATACCTTTCATGTGTCTCCTTCTGTACCATGGCTCCCTGTGCAGTTGAAATTACCCAGGAACCTCGCCTGTGAATTAAGGTGAATGCTAATTGGATGAAGCAGAGACAACAGCTTTATCTGTTTAGCTGGAATTACAGCCATCCCTCACAAAGAATGGCAGTCTTTTGTAAACATTTGTGGTTCTTTTTCTATTTCTGCCCTGCTACTGTTCGCTCGATATATATTGTAATGCACTGCCTTGTTTAGTGACCTGTATGAAGCAGCCTCATTTTAATGCCTGTGAGTGGGCCTCTGTCTGCTCGTTATTAGTATAAATTATTGCCAAAGCAGTTTGTAGCCCTGTCACACACATGTTACGCCACACACATAGTCAGAGTGCTGTCATTAAATACAGGCACACCATACAGACACTAACTACACACACTATACCGACTGTGTGGCCACATGTCAAGCAAGTCAAATAATTGGAAACCGGCAACTGGACTCCTAAACCAGCCATGCTGCCTCGTGCTATTCATAAATCAACAAGTCTGACAGATAGTCAAGTCAGGACGGAATTTTCATGCATTTACTGTAAAAGTTTCTAATTGTTCCTGGCCGTAGACTTAGGTTTTTATATTTGCTCCTCCGAGCAGCAGCCACACTGTGCTGCTCTCTTACAGCTGTTTTCTTACTCCAGTTCTATTTCTTCTGACATTGATTTCTTCTTGTTTGTCTTCATCTCCTCCTCCCCCTGAATTGTTTTGATATGACATCACTGTACAATATTTTAGTGTTTGTTATGTCTTTCAAGCAGTGAAGTCAGGCAAAAGGTATGTTGTGTTTCAGTTCCACTCAAAACCAACTCAATTAGACATGGCCAGAGGCTAATGCAATGTCTTACTGCTGCTTCCTATGCTGTTCTGCTTTGTTGTTTTCTGATGCAATGCATCATTGGAAACAGAGAGGTGTGATTCATCTTGACACATCACATAGTCATAATAGAAACATGTTTGTTTGTCTCAGAAGTGAAAATCCATATATTAATATTCTAACAAATATCAGATTCACCTATGATAATTGTTGAATTCCACAGTTGGATAAAAATAACATAAATGAGCAGATTTAATAAGGTGAAAAATCCAAAACATATTAATGGAGATCAGAATAACATTCAGCTGCTCAGCGATGACGGACTTCAAATCCACAGCTTCTTTATTCAAGCAATAAAGCGCTCTGGGTGCACAGCATCTGTCATTAAGATGAATATTCAGGTCAGGGATGACACATCTCACGCTTCCGTAACTGGGCTTTAACAAGCACCACAACATGCAGCTACTTCTGCATTACCTTAATCCATCTTCAGTAAATAGTTTTTTGAAGATGTAATAATAGATGGTTTTACACATCCATAATTGTGTCCTGGACTAAATTATGCCATTTTCTTCCAGATAAGTTTTGGAGACTGGATTTCAGAGAAAAAAAAAAGAAATCTTTGTGACAGAGGACAAGAAGTCATTATAGTAAAAATGAGTAAGTCTGGTAGATTAATTTGCAAGAATGAAAGAAATTGATGTAGAATCAAACAGTCTGATTTCCATGTCCTTCCTTAAAGTTGTGTTTATGCACCACAGGGATATACATAATCTGTACTTAAATCATTTGTCTTTATTAATACAGTTTTTATCAGGAACTGCGAGCTTACCCCCGCTGGTTTTACACTAGCCTCTAAATCCCAGACTACATCAGGATACAGAAACATTCCCTGTTGCGATTCTTTGATTTTTTAGCGCACACATGTGCCGCACACGTTTGGCATGTGTACACTAAAAAGCAGATTTGATATAGAAATTCCATGAGCTATAAAATGAAAAAGTAGCAGCTTGCTTGGCAGCATCTTTGACCTAAATTGCTATGCTTTGACTTTTTCTGTGGGCAGGCTAATGCACGCAAATCCCACATTGCAATTAATGAGATTGGCCACCCACCCTACCCTGACCCCAATCTCTGAAAATACAGGATTTTCAGAGAATGATTTTCTCATGATAGAAATGATTAATTGTGTCATTGTTTATTTTATCCTGTCGATACAAAAGTCATTTCTGGGCCCTATTATGAAAATAGAGCATCTTTTCAGTCAGAAAAAAGGGTTGTCAATCTTTGTGTCTTTCTCAGATTGATCCTATGTTTACTGCAGAAGTTGAAGGTGTAGTCAAAAGGTAAGCCTCCTATTTTCTGTACTTTTCACCCCACGGATGAAAGTAAAATTGAGATACAGTATGACAGTCTAATTGGCACGACTTTGCTGCTGTGGGAAAAGCTTATTTTTCTATTCACCCTACATGGCACCAGAAAATTTATATACAAGAAAATGCTAATCTAAAAGCAGCACCAAGCTAGGAAATGTATTTTTTGCCCTCCCACTCTCTAGTCTTGGCTGATCCTTCAGTTTATTTTTGCCAAAGGCCCTCACCACAACAAAGATCTTCGTGGCAGAAAGCTGCCCTCTCTGGTTAGGACTTCACCTGGACTTTGTGTATATGTTACACATGGTACTAGTGTGTTTCATGCCCTGAGCTTGTCGCTGCTGTTCCCCATCATTCACGCCTCTATGAGCCCCGAGTCAGACAGAACTGAATTTTGCCACTGATTTTACAGAACAGCAGGGGTCTTCTTGGCCCAGGAGAGGAGCCAACAGGAGCTTCATGCTGCCATGAAAAGATGCTTTGCCTTGGTTAACAGTTCTGTCTCAGAGGGCATGTCGGCAGCCATCTTGGAGGTAAACATCTTTAGGGGTCATGGGTAATTGTACAATAGCATATATTATGGTGGAGTAATGTACGTAGAGAGAATCTGATCTATCAGTATATATTAAGACCTTCCCTCCCAAAGCCCTTGACATTTTTTCCACCATGTAAATATGTCTTCTCTTTATCTTTGTTATTCCTGCTCAGCTACAATGTTATCTGACCACTTCAGGGACAATTACCCAAATTAATTGCTTGACTCCAATCTTCCCATTTCTGAGTGAGCAAAACCTCCAAATCCACTTAATCTCTTTTAAACACAGTCGATTAAGACAATCCACAGTGGGCTCTAAGTCTGATTAGTATGTTAGTATGTTTCACTCAACAACCTGCTAAAGGTATAAGCTGATACAGATTAATTCTCCAAGTGAACTAAGCCACCATGAGTAGAAAATCAGTCTGCAGAATTTCCATGGTGATTAGTTTTTTTTTCTACTGATATTTTGAATGAGTTCCTCTGTGATCGGTTAACTAATGGCTGTGGCTTTTGATGTATTTCCTGCTTCAACAGGCGATGGACCTCAGGGTACCGGTGGTGGTTAGGGACATTCCTGGAAATGCAGCAGTTGTACATCATGGGATCACAGGCCTGCTATACTCCTCTCCTCAGGTATATAATACCAGTGACCAGGTCAGCACATGCATTAATCCCTCTTAAGCTTTGACGCTGACTGAGTTGATGAGCAAAGAGGATAATACATGTAGACTGAAGACAACAGCTCTTGTCACCACAGCTGAACAGAAAATCACTTCAGCGTGCAGTGCGTCTGGCTCCACCCTGGCCTAGATTGCCATGCTCAGTTTTAACTACTTGTACATTTTAGAGGAAAACCTTCAACTTTTTATTATTTTGCAAACTTTGTGCTTAAAATTCTTAGCACTAGTCCGGTCTTGGCAGGTAAAATATAACAAAAGGAGCTGGTGTTTTCTCAAGTGCTTAGATTTGAGTCATGAAGTGCACCCTTTAGGGACGGAGCAAAGATACCACATTACCATGTGATGATGCAACACATAGCATCAGGGAGGCAAGTGCAAATGGAGTACTATGAGAACTATTCACTCTGCTGTTTAATGAGGCAGGTGTGAAGCAAAAGGATAATAATATAGGTCAAAGTCAGCTACCCAATGGCTGTTGGGCCATGGAGTTGTGATGACAACATGCTGTAGCGTGATGTTGTCGTAATGGCAAGAGATAAGTCCTCTCCGGGGGGGGGTCACGTGTGTTCAACAGAGCTGCCAGGAGGAAGCTCTCACAGATGGTTGCAGCGACTTGGGACGGATAAACCACAACCTTAGCCAATACCGATGGGCAGTGAGTGTTAGTCTTTGAGCCAGACCTTTTGTCAGTCAAAGTGCATCACAGGCAAGACATTTTTTTTTTCCCCATGTTTTGACATCCCAGCTTTTTTTTTTCTTTTCCAGAAGTCTTCAAAGTAATTACATGAGTATTGTATCAAGAGGTGTATCAAAGGAAATGAACGCAGAAGCATTTAAAAAGAAAAGTGCTGTTTCCTGTCTGCCTCTGTAATTTGCATTAAGAGTGAAGTGATTATAAGTGTGCTGCTCATAAGTTGAGCTTTAATCCTGTTGCTGAGGATTTATAGCTCTCATATTGTCATACAGAGAACCCATATCCTCTCCAGACATAATCACATCACTTGAAAAGAAGTGAAGTGGCCCACTGACTGGCAATGGCTAAAGGTTTGCATGCCCACTCACTTTCAGCCTCAATAAATGTCGGCCGCCGTGTCACAGGAACATTTTGAGGCTTTTTCACTTTATTTTCCTGTTGAGTTTTTCCCTGTCTTGTGGGCCAACAAATGAGCCACGATAATTCAGAATTCTGTGTGGGTGCACCACATCTCAATCAGTGATGGCACAATTACTCATTTCTTAATTGTCTTATTTTTATCCACATCTTCCTCTCCCCGGCTCCCCATAACAGCTGGTGTGGTGATATTGTTTAAATGTAGCTGTCAATTTGTTTGTTGTTTCTTTACTTCATAAGCAGCTGAGAGGTGGCAGCCATTAAGATAAACTGAAAAGGTCTATGGGACAGCTGTATTTGGATATGGATCCACAAATATGTCCATCCTTTGGCAATATGCTGATATTTTTTAAGTAGTTACTAATCACTACAAAGGCTTTTCTCTGACTTCTGTTCTTGGGCCTTAAAATATCTTTTATGTTTTAAAAAATATCTTAAGGCAACTTCAATGGTAAGCTTCAAGTGGCATTTGGCAGCAAATGAGACTTTTTTTTTGTGCTTTTTTCCTGCCAGGAATTTGTGCATCAATCTGAGAGGCTGTTGTCAGATCACGAGCTGAGAGAGAGCCTGGTGAAGAATGGGAAAATGTATGTGGAACAGCATCATAGCCTGAAACAGGAGAGGGAGACTTACCAGAAGCTGGTGGGCAGTTTGTACTGAGCTTAAGGTCACACCATTTAAGGAGGATTTTCAGTGACAGAGAACAGGGCATTACGTTTACAATTTCTGGTGTCTTTTACAGCATCGGTATGCAAATGATGTTTTTAAACCAAAGATCTAAATATGATTGGGATATCATGGTTCTGCAAAAATATTTTTTTTTGCCATTTTAATGCAATTATTGTTTTTGAATTTGCACATTATTTATGGTTTAATTTAAGTTTAAAAGGACAGGTTCTCTGTTTTTTTCATTACACTGAATTAAAGAAGCAATAAAATTTCACTGGTTTCTTTTGACCTGTGTTCTGAATAATGAATTAAATATTATTAGTATTTCTTCCACTGACAGTAAAAGAGAAGTTTGTTATACTTTCCAAAATTTTGGAAGGTGTGATCAGATCTTTGTTTGCCCTTAAAAGCAGCACAGGATCAGGGTTATTTCTTTTCTAATACCAGTATTTCTTTTTGCTACTGAGTCTATAAGCTCCTACATCCATTTTTAATAAAGTGCAAAGGTTGAGCTGCCCAAATTCAAGAGCTCAGGAAAAAACTCAATTTGTTTAAAGGGTAGTGGGTCACTAAAGGTTCTTGTAATTTTCTGTTACAAAGGTTCATTTTGGCAACACACCAGGGCAAGGACTGGTTAGAAAATGTGAGGATATTTCTTGCTTTTTACCTCTTGCACTGTGTTACATTTCTAGAGATTATGTCAAAGAAAAATATAAAAAAAACACCTGAACAAACTGTGGCTAACTCATGCCAGAGAAATGTAATGTTATGCATGTGTTTTGTTTTCGTTATAAACTGCATACTGTGTACGCCTAAAATGTTTCATATATTAGATGAGATGGAATAAAATGCCTTGGGTCTGGACAGTTTAATGAACATTTACTGTTAATGTACAGTACTTACTTTACTGTTATGTCAAATGCTCTTTAAATTTTAGTTTGCTGTTATATTTTTAAAGGGAATTTTGCAAACTTTTAACAGTACTGGTGACAGTAACAATATGCCTTGTGGAAAAAAAATTTAAATTAACAATATACAAGATCATTGTGTATTTAATGAAAAAAAACAAAACAAAACATAGTGGTAGATCAGCATAAAATTACAAAGTAAAAGGTTTTACCTTTTGAATGTTTTGGGCCCCTGGTAGGAATATCCAGTAATTGTCAAACATCTATTTAGGTTATCATGATTGATGGAAGCCACATTTGTGATAAAGCCCATATCAGTACAACCATGTTCTGTGTGGCACTGTAACCGGTAATAAATATATATTGTATTTTTATTTTTGGATGCTTTTTTCAGTATTCACTGCACTATATTTACCATCTTGTGAGTGCAGAAATTTAGATATTTGCATGCAGCATCAACATTTGGTGGCATTGTATAAAGAAGAATCTTAATTGTCATCCACACACTTCATACTCATTCATTCACCAGTATTAACAGTAATATACAGTACATGTACATGTAAAAGGCCTTGGTAATTATGAAATATGGGGCTTGATGATTCCAAAATCACATATTCTTGAAAGTTTTTGGATTTAACGAAGGCATTGAGGTGATCAAAGCCACATCGTCTGTACATGTGAGGTCTGAACAGGTTCTGTATTACAACTGGTCCCCAGGCTCTGTAATGGGCACTTGGGGTTCCTCCTCACAACTGTCCTCCTTCCCAACCCAGTGGATTCCATCACCATTCTCCCTGGCTGGGAGATGTGGCGAATGCTGGCGCTCCAGTGTGGAGAAGGTGGTAAACTGGACTCTCTTTCTCTTACTGGTGGGTGAGTGGAGGGACTCAGTGTGCATAGGTTTGCTCCTGAGGGAGCCCACACAGCTAATGGGAGAGTCTGTAACGGAGGCCAGGCAGCTGGGCCTTCTAGACAGAGAGGCAGTTTTATCAGGCACAATGTCTATCACGGTAGTTGTAGTTTGGGAGTCTTGCTGGACTGGACTGCCTGGCACGCTCATCACTAGCTCAGCATCTGTGCCAAGCCATACCCAATCATGTCTATGTCCTGTTGGCTCCTGGTTATGAGAAGGGGGCTTCTTGTGCCTGAACTTGACAACATAAGAGATACAGTTGACCAGAAACACCAGGATAGCCAGGCAAAAGACACCCAACAAAGCGTACATCCCAATCTCCAAGTCTGTGAGAGGCCTGTTGGCCAACAACTCCTCACCGCCAATTTCCACCTCCACTGATTCCCGCCCAGGCACCTCAACCTTGGTGGGGAAGTTGTTATAGTTTACCAGGTTGCCTGGTGCCTTCACAGTGCTAGTAAGGCTAACACTGCCCATGTCCTCTGCTATCATATTGTCTGAATCATATCCTTTGCTGCTTTCACTGGGGCTGCTCATCATATTGATGTTGACCATGCTGGTAGGACTACCAGTGTTTCCAGAATTGCTGGTCTTACCGACTCCTCCAAGGCTGCCGCTGGTTATGTAAGTGCGTTCTGTGGATTTAACAGTGGTTGTGATTTTCTGCATTGCACCTTCCTCTCTTTCTGAGCTTGATGGTGGATCCCTAGATGGTATCCTCTGCTTCTTCTCACTATCTGCGCCCTCACCGTCATTCCCATAGTCGCTGCCATTGTCCTTGCTACCAACATTGCTGCTGTCAGAGCTGGAATTACTGTCCGGGCGCCGACTATTCACCTGAAACTTGACCTTAAGGCTCCCGTTGCCAACAGCCACAGTGCTTTTACGTTTAGACTTTTGGCAGGCTTCACAGATGGACAGCTCCACTTTGACCAGCCCTCCTTCACCTTCTCCTTCAGCAACCACAGCCTGAGGCGTGCCCTGTACTGACACCACACCCTGATCGAGAGACGTCGCCGTCAAACGGTAGAAGGCAGGATCATAAATATCAAGAGGTGTCTGGTTGCCATCACTGAACTGCACCCAGGCACTGATGAAGGCTTTCTAAAAAAAAAAAAAAAAACAGGAGGCACACCATGTTAAAAGAAAGTGTGTGTCTTTATCATTCATGAGAAACATGAGAAATACACTAAGTTAAGAATATTACCTGTCTGGGGCTCTGTAGAATTTCTTGCGTGGTTGTTGTAGCGAGAATGGCCTTGTTGCTTCCAGGACTTAGCTGAAGCGTCATGGAGAGTCCTGTGACCAACTGGACCCCCAACTCAGTGATGGTCACTTTCTCATCCACAACCTGAATCGTTGTCTTACCCAAGATTGTGTCCGAAAGTGGAGAAAACACCTAGAATGATATGGAAATACTGTACATCAGCAGTGTATGGAACATGACTTATTCTGTCATTTCTCAGTGTCATATTAGAAGTGTGTTAACATCAACTTTGTGGTAAAAATATCCAGGAGGGTTTCAGATGAGGGCTTATTACCTGGATTGTGGTTGTCCCTACGTCTCGTCCTTGTAGCACCCTTCCTGCCTGTAGTCTTGCTACACGTGGGTCCTCCACCTTCATGAAATATCTAACTAGCCTTGTGACATCCACCTGCCAATCAGAGCTCAGGAAGTAGGCCTTAGGATCCCGAGGGTCTTCCTGCTCAGCTACAAAATGGGTTAGCACTCGCACCATGGCGTGCTGAAACTGTAGCATGCAGCCTTTCCCCTTTCTGTCCTCTTCTTCACTGTTCCAACCAGGTCTGGAGCAGGAGCACAGAAAATACACATATAGGTCACACCTGTCACACAGTAAATGCTTTGTTCTGCCATACTCCAATCACTCAAGCCCATCTCTTTGCTTGATTGGATCGCAGTAAGATACTGCAGTACATTATGTAATGGAATGAAAACCCTAAACCCTTGGAGAGATATGATTTAAATTTACATGAGCTAAAGGACATTTCTGTAATTCCCATCTAGAAACCAAATAGAGAAAGTCTCTGGGTAAAACAAATGGGTTGTTTGTATGTCTCACCTCTTGGACGTCAATATCGGTACCCTCCAGCTTTTGATCTGGCTCAGTTCTGTGTCTGACACCTCAATCTGAAGTGGGAGTCGGGGCATCCACACATTCATTTCCAGCTGAGCACTCAGGTAGCTGTAGGTGAAGTTCACCATCATCTTCAACTTCCCTTTTGTCTCCTTTCCATTCACAAACACATAATCGCACCTGTCTGAAACCTGGATAAGAGGCGATAATATACAAAGAGAAAAAAATCCATCAGAACGCAAATATCTTATCACTTTAATTTGCGTGATAATATCAAAGCGTTTGTGTAAGTCCGCTTGGGTAAACAATCTATATCAAACTCAGAATGAGAATGTTGTCAATGAAGGAGATGTTTGTCATCTAACCAAAGACAAAAAATAATCAAGCATTCTCATAAAAGTCACTATTTTAACAAATAGGCCATTGCTGCAACAACAGATTGCCTTGCAGCAGTTTTGCACTGCATGTGTTACCATAGTAATGTCAGCTTACTGTAATAAACTACTGCGATGATCACCGGGCCGAAGCTTTAGGAAGAGGCGGTATTGCAATTTTATGTTAATCAAAATATGTGGTGCAGAGTTGAACATCAGTCCTTCACAGCCAAGTGCATTCATTTCCCATAATTTCAAAGGTGACCTTGGCAAGTTTAGGCGACTGCTGAAAGATCTCATGGACATTTTGTGTCCCTGGTAGACACAAGTCAGGAGCGTTGCCTTGGTCTTCTCAACAGCCACTTCTTTAAAAAAAAATTGGATAATTAACGCCACATTGAAATTCAGTCACCAGCTCTGAGATGTGCACAGGGGAGAGAGGGGGAAAAAAACTATGACTTTGACAGATAGCCTAAGGAGGAATGCAAATGGCAAATGGATTCCTGTTCTCATTCATATGAACCCAACAGTTCGCTGGAGGATGGTCTGTCACAGGGACAACCTATTTGTGAGAGGATCTTATGTCATCATTGCATCTGAGTCAGTCATTCTGCACTCTTGACCAGAACTAAAGCTTCTGAATGACCATGTCACTGTGTGTCGTCCTTACAGCTCACTGCAATTCCCTGACCTCTTCTCTACAAATAATCCTATGCTTGATTTATATCCAAACAGCAGATTTGTCATATTTGGCACTGAAGCCCTTGAACACTTTTTATGGAAAAAAAATTGTAATGCAAGCTTGGGACAATAGACAGGCCATGATTTATCTCCAGTAGAGTCATGTGGAGTTTTTCATTTTAATTCAGTGTGGAGGTAGTCAACCAGTCATCCACAATCCAAGTTACTTTGCTCATTTCTAGTTTTTTAAGGAAACTACCTCTTCCGAGAGCTCTGTGCTCAGATTTTACACCAGCTATGTTCATATTATTTTCTGAGGCACCAATGTAAAGGGAATACTGTTTTAATATACCATCCTCCCACTTTTTCTTTTTATAATCGCACACTTTGGCTAAGAATATTCCACTGTGTTTTCGTGTCAAAATAGATTTATATTTAACATAGGATTTTAGGGGGGATGCGGTATTTAACACACAGAAATTGGATAATGATGAGATGCAAGCTTCACTGACATCACTGTTACTATTACCCTGTATGAATGCAGCAGGAAAAGTTACAGTGTGCAGAATGTGTTGATCCTTTGTGAAAGGGCAAAGTAAGTTCATGTGGTGCACTGAGTTCAAGCAATAGCCATTATGCATCATGAAAAGCCCAAATTAATCAACCAAGCAGAAGTATATGCACCATATGCCCAACCTAAAAATGTTTAAGTGTCCATCTTTCAATCCTACACTGACAAGGAGAATGCCTTGGCACATTTTAAGCCCCACTGTCATTTATCCACATTTGAAAAACCTTTCCATCATCACGGATTACACTTTGTTTTGCTTTGTTTTTGTCACATGAGCCATCTATTCAAGATAAATCCTTCCCATCTATCAGTAGCAGATTTGATACTCTTCAGACACACTAGAAGAGAAAAGATATCTGAGTCAAGCTGTTAGACTAAGAAGATTAAAGGGAATATTTGTGACTGAAGCTGCTATCTGGTCAGCAAATACACTCAGAGCTACAGTAAGCTTAAATATTACAGGGTTGAAAAGAATGATTTAGTCCACATCATCCCTCCTGACATCCAAATATAATCCTGCTTTTCTTATAACTGACACCCATCTGCGTTTAATAAATGCACACTTACTTTATGTATGTATTATGCGCTGGAATGTTGTCATGGAGCTTATTTATTAACTGACGCATCTGTTGTTTGCTCAACCTGCTTTGGGACGTAGTTTTCCAGCCAAAAACATATTAAGAGACTGAGGTCCACTACATGTCTTTATTCTCTGTTTACAATGTTGTTCTACCCTTGAGTAAATACATTCTCAGCCTCTGACCTCAGGGGCCGGGGGCTTGACTTCCAATTTCATCAGTAAACAAAGCCGGCTTTTGGCAGTCAGCCGTGCCCAGGTTCACAGGATAAAAGGGACAAGTCACTGGATGGGAGCGCAGAGGCAGGCTGTGAGGTCATTTCTGGTGAGCGATTTAGCTCAGTGACTCTTCGTTGTCTGCGAGATTGATGGGTAATGTTGTTGGAGTACAGCTAATAGTTTGTTTTACTGTGTGGAAAAGAGACAGAGAGCAGAGGTGACTTTGGTACAAGTTATTTGTCCGTCGCTGCCCTTCCCATCACACATGAAACTAACCTTGTCTCTCTGGTGCCAAGTTTGTAGCAGCAGCTCCAATTGTCCTCCTGCCCCTTCACTATAGACAAGATAAACAGCTTATTCCTCTATTGCCCATTTTATTCTCAGGTAGCGCTTAACCCTTTATAGTTCACTCATAGAAATAATCTGAAATTCAAAATGTTAACCTTTATGTGCTATTGGAGGATATAACAACACTTTATTACTTTTGTGAGATTTTTCAAAATTTTTTATTGTAATGTATAAAATCAAGGTTAATGAAGTTACCATATTTGGTTCCTTACCCATAAATGGTAAAAAAAAATAAATAAAAAAATTCAAGTATATATGAAAAATACAAGAAAAACATTAGTTTAATATAAGTGCTGATCCAGACACCTGTCAACATACACATGATGCCTTTGAACATCATTACTTACATTAGTACCATTATTTCATGGTACCAACAAAGCAATTACACACACTGTTCATGCAGAGGTGGACCTTACAAACCCTGTAGACCACACTGGACCTGAGATTGTTGACTCACTGTCCTCACTGTAACTGTTGGTGTCGCTGTTTTGTAATGCATGTGGAAATTACCAAAAATAATCACGGATAAAGGGTTCAGGTTGTGTGCTGCTAAAG
>JAPQRQ010000028.1:17723675-17750996 GCA_037367365.1 Apogon talboti | reverse complement strand
AGGAGAGGAGAGGAGAGGAGAGGAGAGGAGAGGAGAGGAGAGGAGAGGAGAGGAGAGGAGAGGAGAGGAGAGGAGACTCCTGTTATCTGTGTAACTAACATGTGTAACTAAGCAAATTCATTAAAGCAGCAATAATTAAAAGGAGCAGTATTACAGGGATTTCCCTATCAGAATCCCCTTGTTCTGGTTTCACAGCTTCGAGGATCAGTGGACCAAAAATCAGCATATAGTATTAGTTCAGACAGTGCACTCACGTCACACTCAGACGATCAGCATCAACTACTTGCAATATGCTCAACTGACTTCACTGCTATGTGACTGATTATATCCAGTCATATTCATGGAGGTTTTCAGCGCAACATATGAAGCTTACACTCAATATCCCACCCTCTTGCATCACTGCTGCATTTTCCACGGCCCCCAACCTCCACCTTATATGACATTTTATGCTGTCAATGTACCAACAATTTTATGATCACGTATAAAATGTGTTTATTATCAGGATTAGCTCTCAGCAGAATCCTCATCACTCCTTGGATTCATGAGAGCTCCTATAAACAGCCTTTTTCACCAACTGTGACTGTATCACCATTTCCTATAAAAGGACATGATGTATATCTGACTGCAAAAAGAGAAAACCAGCAAATGAATTCTGATACAAAGTCCAACCTTATAAACCATGTAGGTACAAATATACAATACAATGTAATGTTTCTGAGACATTCCAGACAACCTCACGGTCATTTTTCTGATACATTTTGACACCTGAGACAAGAACAGCGCACTGGAGGGAAACTTTGACAGCTGACAACAAAGCTAACTCTGACACCTGAAGAAGAGGACAAATGTAGCACAGCTGTCTTTTCAATCAATATTTACCTATTCCCTCATCCACAGTTGATCTAAGAAAGTGACTGTCTAAATGAAAGAGAGCAGGACCAGGTGAAAAAAAACAATTAATAATCCATGACTTTCCTCTTGACTGCCTTGACTCCACTGAAGCATGTGTGAGGCTGTCAAAGTGGAAGTAAGTCAGAAAGTGTTTATTTTTTCAGGAAGTATTGATTATATACCACAGTAACACTCAATGCACTTAGGCGGGCTGTAAAACCTCCTCAAGAAAATACTGAAAAGCTGCCTTCAAGAACTTTCTTGTTCTTTTTTTCGGACTGTTGAATATCAGGACCCAACCAAAAACTGCAATATAAATCCTTAGTACATGATATAAAACCAAACCCTATATGAAAACAAAATTTATGACAAATAAATAACTATATTTAAGGGAAAAAATGCTTTTCACACCTTCTGACAGACCATTATTCACTGACAGTAAAGCAGATAGTGTCTAGAATAACAATAAAAAAATATGTCTCTCGTCAAGTTAGCATAAATCTGTGCTTGTCTTCTCTGACAGTTAAACTAGACATACGTAGCTACGCTGCATTGTGATCCGTTTGATCTCTGTCTGAATGATGTTAATAAAAGATATGATGCTGTGAATGACCGTGAAAACCATCAATGAAATGATCAGAGCAAGGTGGAATCATTTAATTCACATTCAGTTTTGAGATGTCAGCTTCCCATGTTGCGTCATTTCAACTTGAAAAGGGGCCCTGTTGGAGCAACAAACCGACAACTGGCGGAAAAAGCCATGAGAACCACCTTGTTCTTTTGTTCAGTTGTATTTTTTCTTTTCCTCTTAAGTATAGTGAGATTAAGTTTAAAGGCAGTTTCGCTTCAGATGTGGCTGTGGCAGTGATTCACACACGTAGCCTCTAAATTAGCATCATTATCAGGCATGTCACAGAGAGCTCCAGAGGGATAACTGTACTGCTTAAAGATGGTAAAAGCTCTCATCTCCAATCAAACGGGAACATTATGCTTTGCAAAATGAGAACAGAGCCTGAAATTAAATTGGGCTACACTGGTAATCCCTATGATCTTCATACATTCAATACCACCACATTGAGCATCCCCTTAAAGCAGAGCAATAGTGAGTCACAAGTTACACGTGATGTCGTTTGATCTATGTCAACCTTGATGACTACAGCTCTTGAAATAGCCCTTAATGTCATCAAGCTGTGCTCACTCAGACATGTATTTTTCTAATTTAACTTGTGTAATCTACTGGACTTCCCAGAAGGGAGACTAAAACTATTTTCAGGGAAATGCCATAATCCATATTAAATCTGTTTTCCTCCAATTTTTCTGCAGGATTTGTTGGAGAGAGAATTAATTCTGTTAGTGAATGTCCCATGTACTGAATTCTTACTGACCAATTTATTTTATCATTATAAAATCACTGGCAAAACTCACAGACTTACTTGAGAGTGAAGTTGGTGAGTTGAGCAGAGCTGGCCATGAGTATGTAGAAGGTGGCGATGTCAGTCTTCTTCAGTGGTTTGGAGGATGTCCGTATTACAATGGCATTGCCAAGCTTCAGCCGAGAAAGTGTTGCCATTCCTTTGGGCACCTGCAGCAGACGAACGCTGCCAATCCTCTGCATGGGGGTGACGGGAACATACTCAGCCTGCTGCTGTGAGCTGCCCCATCGAGTGCCATCCACAGAATTACACTTCCCATTGACTTTAGGCTGAGCCTGGTAGTACAGCTCCACTGGGTTCCCAGCAGATGGGTCCTGCCTCTCCCTGCTCGTGCCCTCTGACCCCGGAGCAAACCAACCCAGAGCAGGTGCTAGCTCAGCCATGCAGGTCCCCCTCTCACCTCCAATGGTACAGGAGCCCCTAACCTCCTGGGTTTGCCAGAAAGCAAACACCGTCACACATGGTAACTCATCCAGCGTGCCCTCCCCTCTGCCCCAGTCCCTCCCAGCCACATAGAAGAGTACCCGCACTTTAGGCTTGGAGGAGAACACCCTGGGGGTCAGCACAAAGGCCTGGATTTTCCAGTTAAAGGTAAAGACCTCCGGAGCATTGAAGAGCTGCACAGACTGGACCAGATCTGGAGGCACAAGCTGCTCTGTGTACATAGTGCCATAGCTGGCGCTGACAGCTGGCTGGCGGCTGGCTCTTAAGATAACAAAGGGCTGCGTGTGACTCTGCGTGCTGGAGTTCCTCATGAAGTCCTGCCCAGCCTCTTTTAGGAAAAGATAGTCGGCATCACGCACCTCGTAGCTGATTGGCAAGGAGACTGGAAAAGGCACTGGGTTCTTACTGTCTGCCAGCTCTTTACTGCTTATGTCTGTAAGATAGAAATAGAGAATTACAGCAGGGTTATTAAGAGACCTCATTCTGAAATGAAAACTGAACTGTGCTGTCCTGAAAGTAAAATAATGTAGACTTCAGCACTAATAAAGTGATCAACTGAATGGAGCATCAAAAGAATTACACATTACGACCACTGAGCCGAACCTTGATGTATAATAATATAGTAAGAGAAGTTATAGCATTACAAATAGATGTTACATTGCTGCATTTTCTTTTTGCTAAAAAAAAAAATAATGCCTATAATTTTCATGCCTGCATTTCACTCCACAGCCTCAGGGTTAGCTGTCACATGGATGATCTGCTTTTCTCTATATGATGGAGAGGTGAGATCTGATACATCTGGCACAAGGTTGAAATCAACCATCAAAAAGTGGGATTACAATGGCTTTTCAGATTGTCAGCAGGGTGCGTATATCTGGTAAATCCAACAGCAGAAAAACAAGAATACTGGACCAGTGTCATGTAATGTGACTAAGCTCAATAACTTTTGATTAACTGTATGTTATTAACAAAGGTGAGGTTTGTCACCTCTGTATAGTACAGTTATCACAAGAATAACAAGCTTACCGTTAAATACTTAGCATACAGTGCATAAAATGGTCTTTTTGTAAAATACCAAAGTAAACAAGACAAACCATTAGCATAAATATTTCTGATCTGATTTAAAAGCTTCTGTGTTTGCCTCAGTAGAAATGAGATGAAGCAGAGGTCAACTGGCCATCATGTGTCCCGATTAAACATCCATTTTGATAGAATTATAGCAGCTGACCTGGCTGTGCACTGTTTATCTGGGGACTAATTGCCCTACTTGGTGAATTAAGAACAAGAAACACCGGTTTACTCTGCAGATTATAACAAAATGGATGACACTGCATTTAGTACAGTAGTGAAAAACAGCTTAAGCAGGAAGTCAGATAAACAAGTCATCATCACGTTGAAAAGTATATTGAAACTGACAGGAGCGTCTTTCTGAAGAGATTAGATCTAGATTGTCACATTGACTAGATCAAACATATGGAAATTGTATTTGTCAAGTTATAACAAAAGATACCAGAGGAAGTGTACGGCCTGTCACTGAATTCTTAATTATTATTTATCCCATGAGAACTTCTTGGGTTGCTTCGATGCGAAAATCAGTCGTCATGTCCCCACATGGTTGCTGGCATTTGGCGGGCCCGTCGATCACGGTGTCTCCTGCTTTTCATCGTGTCTCATCCACCCCAGCAAAAAAAGCCTGTCATGATGGTCTGACAGTTCACACAGCAATGACTATACTGTATGTGTCACAATTATGTCAACCCACCAGCCCCGCTGAGGAAGACAACACGATCTTTTTTTTTTTTTTCACTCTGTCTCTCCCTCTCTCTCTTGCAGACGTAGACATGAGTGTCAGTCATGTTCACTGAGTGGGCGACAGATATTATCGAGGCAGAGGCTGTATCTGGGAATGGGGCAGCCCTGGCTTAGCCTACCAAGGGCCACAGTGACAGATGTGCTGTTTAATACCAGAGCTGGCAACAACTCCGGCTGGGGTGATTCTAAACTGGCACACTGTCTCAATAAGGGAGAATGCACCACCAATGTAGCAAATTTCATTACATACAAGCTCATCCTTTTGGAGAAAAGTCTGATGGGTTTTCTGTTTCATTATTTCAGTCATACCTTTTTTTCTTGTATTAAAATTCTAAAAGGGACAGTTTACACGGCGCGTATAAACAGAATAGTTGAATATATAGCACTGTGATTTCCAGGCCATCCAGTGCTACAAGGAGGGTTTTCTATTGTCAACAAATTCAGATATGTACCAAGCAAAGTAAAAAAAAATAAAAATACTTCTTTCATCTTCTCATCATGATGAAAATCTTGCCCTCAACTGATAAACCTGAGAGCAAATCCGCCGCACCAGCTGTTCTAGCCTCTAAAATAACTCATTTTCAAGACCCTGAGCTTCTCTTCCTCCTTGGCTCAGTCAGAAAGCATCAGTGTTTCCATGCAGATGCTACTGCAGCCTCTAAAAGCCTCGTCTCCAAAAACAAAGTGGAACATACAGTGTAGTTGTATCTACATTTTTTTTTCTTTTTTTTTAGTATATATGTAGTTTTGTTTTCTGTGACTGAAAAAGACTCCAATTTATACTCAGGTTTAAAACATATGATCTTAAAAAAATGTGTCCATTAATCTAAATTTGTAAATGCAGCTTTTCGTGTGTCCTGTATCCCACTAAGTTATTCAGTTATTCCTCTTATGTGAAGTAAGAGCAATCCAATATGAAGTTAACTGTCATCCTTTAAAGATGAAAAGGAAAAAATCAGGGTACCGTGAAAAGTATAATTTGGATTTGTCACTATAAAGTTTACTCAGGGCTTAAAGATTTACATTTTCACTTCATTACTAATACAATATTTCCTACCACTAGTTTTAATATATGAAAAAATGGATGTGTCTAATGAGCTACAGTTTGCCCTCAAGTTTGTCTTGAGGGTCTATATCAAAGTTTTTTTTTAATAAATGACTCAACTTCCTTCACTGTGCTTGTCTTTTAGCATTTATTCCCAAAAAAGTAATCAATCTTTTTATTATTCTATTAAAAGGCACAAAGCCTCAGCAACCATCGTGGAATTCTAATGTGCATTAATGACTTTTACCATATGTGCAAAACAGCTTGCAGAACTGAACTGACTCCCAACAGCATCACAGCCGACAACAATGTGCATTTTAATCAGTTATTGAGAAACTTCAAGACTGTAAAAAGAAAACAATATGATTTTGTTTTTAGTCAGTGGCTCTGAACCAAATCTACTGTAAGTGTGAACAATTTGGGTCACACATCAAACAGCTAAATAATTTTAAATAGTTTAAAATAAGAATATTTTGGCAGGAACACAGAAACACTTGGCAATCATCTGTGGATATAAACAGCAGGAGAGGAAAGGCAAATTGTTCATCAAATAAACGACAATATTTGCCAAGACTTAGAGTGCCTTTGTGCACTATATTAAATTATCAAAGGGCACCAGCAAGCAGGGATTGGAAAACGTCTTGAAGATGCACTGCATGTTTGAGGCATATGCAGTGCCACAATACCATGTCTACTACAGGTTCCTAATTGGAGTATTATACAGTTATAGTACTACCAACTGAGTTAAAAGCCATAGATTCCTTAGCTGACAATACCTTTTACTCAATTTACATGGCCATTAGTTTCAGACATAACCAAAAACACTGACTCATGATCTGAGATCAAGGTAATTTCATTGATTTGTTGTTGTGACAATTAATTATATGATGACAAAAGTGCTTTCCTATGCTCAAACTCTGACCCTATCACCTCTTACCAGTCAAATCTTCCAGTCACCTTTTACTTGACAGGATTATAACCCCATTTTAAATGCTTTAGGAATTGCTTTGAACAAACATACAAAGACGATGCACTGATCATATGGCATGTAATGCTCCAAGGGGTAGGGGAGAGAGGCAGAGTGGTGGGAGGGTGGGGGAGTTAAGGAGAGAGAGGGAGAAGGAGAGGGGATGGGGAGAGATTGAGAGAGGCTTAAGCTTGTGCGGTGATTGGTAGGGGATTGCTATGTCCAATGCGACTCTTAAAGCTGCTTTAAAAATCTGTTTTATCAAAATTTCTCCATTTTTGTCATCTTTTTATCCATATAAATCAGCCAACCAGCCAGTGCATTCCCTAGAAATAGCCTTCTTTGAGGAAGTTATTGGCTTTACTGCAAATGCCTTTGTGATGTGTTCTCTCATAATGAAAGTTGTGAAGTTAGATTGTCTGCTTCTTGTTTGTATTACTTCATAGTAGTCTGAGCAAAAATGGGGTACCCTAGTTTTTATATGAGACATCTATAAAGGAAAGCAATACTTCCCAGAGGGGAGCAAAGTACTGCGCATTAAGGCATGGCTCAAGTTATAATATAAACCCATCAAGTATTTTACTCCTCACTGATTTCATTCTAAATGTTTAATATCCTACTCACTGCTCTGACACCTCTTGCCGCAAGTAAAACACATATGCGCATGTTAGATTCACTCAAACGTTCTATCACTGTAATGTAAGACGTAGATTTATGGTCAAATGAGGACATTTATCTATTATTTAGACTTTTCCAGAATGATATTTTCGTGCTACTGTCATAGAATCCCGAAGAGGCCCACCTTACCCTAATATGCACAACACAAACATCAGTTCCAAAACTAATTTATGATCAATTGTTATCAAATGGCCTGCAATGGTGACAATATTTTTATTCCATCGGTGAATTTTACGAGGCTTGACGTTCATCCATTGCACTTTTGCTGAAGCTGGGTCTCACCACTGACAGGGAAATTCCATTAAATACTTATGAAGACGCAACCAATTACACCAAAGCCACTTACCCTGTGTGAGAACCGCTGTGATTGTTGCCAACACTATTTGTAAGATCCTGCAGTTCTGATAATAAAGGTTCATTTTGGCACCCGACGAGGCTCCGCTGTTCCAGGCAAGTTCCCAGTGTCTGTGGTTTGGTGTCGTTTCAGCAGCCTATGGAGCGGATCGTTTCATCCATTTCTGCGGTTCGCACACTTAACATAATCACACCTGTCAGAGTGTAAGTTGTACTGTAGTCCGCGCTGCAGGTCACAAAAACAGTGCATCGAAATGCGCTCGTCGGCAGCTCCTTGGTTGTGCGTAAAAGTTGTGCGTAACGGGACGCCTCTCCTGTAGACTTGATGACCGGTGAGAAGATGTGGAAATCTTAAACTGGGGCGGTGATGAGTGTTCCGTTTCGATCGATATTACCTTTCAAATGAAGTACCTCAACAATTATCTCATCCAGATTGAGTGGTTCTTCCGGTCTGTCGCCGCGTCTGGGGCTCTGCAGTGTTAAACGGTTGTTAGCAGATCACTGACTGTCTTGTGAGCAATCCTTAGGGCACTAAACTCATCATCTGTCACTGTTCATCCGCTCAGGAAGCTACGTCCAGGACGCAGCTGGTAGGATTAACCCTGCGTTGGTGTGATTGTGATGACAATAAATGAACAAATATACGGTAGTTTCCACTGATTTTTCCATCACATAATCTGTTAATGTGGGACTTGAATGTATATTGACCCAGAATGTTTACACAGTAATACCTACAGTGTACAGACATAGAGGAGGATAAATGGTCAAAGTAGAGCGAAAGCTGGGAGCACGGATGATGGAGTGGGAGTTGTTTTGCTCTGAATTGTTTTATTTCCTTAAAATATAAGGACGATGGATGTTAAATATAACCAGTGCAATAATAAACTTATTTGGGATTTTTTTAAAAATTTTTTTGCCCAAATTTGGTTGTTTGAATGATTATTCTCTAACGAATTAGGTCGTTGTCTGTCAGTTTTAATCATCATTTGCCTCCTTATTTTTATCTAAGAAAAATATTCTGGGCTATTTGTTGTGGGTAAATGGCTGTACCTCCAAATCTTTTAGAAAAAAAAGTTATTTCTCTGAATTACCATAATTCCACACCGCATAATTCACTACATTCCCAGCCTTGCTAAAAATATGAGATCATTCGTCTTCCCCCAAAATTATGGATGATTTTCTGCAGAGGGAGTCACGATATTGCCATCTTGTGAGACTTTCACCGTGAGTGTGCATGAACGGTAGTAATCACATTCAACCAGGCAAATTAGGCTAATTGGGGTTTGATTGCATCACACATACCTCATTATTACTACCCATTCAAAATTTAGATCTTGAATAGAGAGAAATTTTCCTCTTGAATATGTCAAAACCGGAAACCTGCACTTTTTTTTCCATATTGCCAATCAAACCAATGCATCAAGCTTAACGACAGTGTATTCATATCCTTGGGACATGGAACTGTTTAAGCACATTAAGTGGATAGTTAGTGCCCTCTGATGGTTAGGGGAAGTTCATATATGTCAGTCATGCAAAGGTGAGGCACTATTACCTCCCAGTTGCATCAGAAATGATCAAGTTTTAATTTCGTCTTAGCTCATTTTTTTAACAGGAACCTGATAAGGGTGCCATTTAAATTCATGCATGTATTCAGGTGTTGCGCTATATTTATATGTATAGGTTCTGAGGTAAAGTGATCCCGACACTTTTGCAATGCTCCCTGCTTGTACATGCACTGCGGACATTGATATATTTCAGGAGCATGCAAGAACCCTTATTCCATTCCTTAAACCAAAACAAAAAAAAGTGCAAGCAAATGGTAGAACGCTGTCTGTATAGCCTACTGAATTCTTTTACTCTGACAAAAGTTACTCTTGTCAACACTTGTAGGGGTAAATGTAATGGAGTTTATTGACTAATAAAGAGGATTAAGCAACATATCAACTTGTGACCAAAACCTCACAGTATCTGGAGAGAGAAAGAAGTTGCCACAAGCTACTGCTGTGAGCTTATTTGAGCTCCTCCCTACCACTGCAGCATTGTGATAAGCAGCAACAGCAGCAACAGCATCTCTGTATTGGGGTTGCTCCAGTACACTGTAGTACTGCCGTGGGATAATTTAGATCCTCTTCTACTTACCTGCTTCCAGAGAAACACCCACTATGCTGTGTATGAAAAAAGGATGAGGAACATTTTCCCCTCAAAAAACTTTTGCTGAAGTTGTTGTTGTAGTCTGTGTTTCTACACTTCAATGCACAATTCATGAACTGTGAGTTGGAGAATGAATTGGGTTTGGAGTGCACAAACACTTGTCATACATGCATACAAGCAACCTCTGGCAGACACACGGCTAAAAATAAACAGTACTTCATTTTTTATCTGCCGCTATGTAAATTAGACAGTTTTGACTTGAAGAATTGATAGCTGAAAGCATGAGTAATCTCTCTACGGATTCTTCATTAAAACAGGGGAGACATGCTCTTGAAAGGAAATGGCCTTTTTAGTCACCTGACGGAGCACATAAGCAGAATCACTTTTCAGAAGTGTCAGACATTTACCCATCATTTAACATGCCATCAGGAAAAAAACGGACATTTATGACGTTCCCTCATGACTCCCCATGAGAAGCATCCAGAATCGCATAGAAACATATGGTAAAAGCTGTCAAGAATATGTTATAAACACTTAAAGGACAGAGAAACAACACAGGCCTCCGGATATGCAAGTTAGAATGCTGACATAGATGAATGTCACAGCAGAGATGTGCTACAGCCGGAGAGTGGCCATAAAGTAGTGATAGATGTGAGTGCCACAAGGAAGGGAATGTGTTTTCAATGTACATCATCCTTCTGTTTGACAGATAGAGGTAGCTTCTGCTGAGGTGCATTTAACCACACAGGAGGCTCTAATGTTCTCATTTTCATTGCAAACGAAGAAAGTGAGTACACTGAAATTTACATATCTTAATAATAACTTGATACTGAACATTGAAGGATGAATATGAATCATATTTAAGTATGCATGTGTGTGTAAACTAAACTGCAGGCCTTTAAACTCCTTAAAAAGCGAAATAATGTTTAAGAAAATGTGTAATGCTTTTTATACAATTTTGTAATTTCATGACTGTGCTTTTCCATCAGTAAATAGCAGCTGGTTCCTAACTTTCTAATATCCCGTCATGTGTGCAGTTACATCAGATTTCATTAGATCTGATTGAAGAACTTTATCATTATCTGGTATTTTAACTGTGATAGTGTCAGACTCTGATCCGGTCTGACCTCAAAAATTGGCTGTAACACTATTTTGGCTTTAACTCACTTTGAAAGTTGTGTTTGCAAAAGGTGATAATATTTGACAAAGCTGACACTTATTTTGAGTTATCAAATGTGAACATTTCTCAGGGGATGAATCAACACCTCTGCAAACACAGCTCCATATTTAAAGCTGCTGAAGGTGTTTAATTAACTCACTTTGGATACTCATTATTTTTGCCTTTTTTTTTTTGCTGTTGTCTCTATTCAAGTGCATTTTAGAGCAGTATGAAACAGCCAGCATGCTGCTTGCAGCACAGTGTCAATATTCACTGCACACACAACACTTTACATCATACTAAATCCCAGTAAGACCTTTGTTTTGTCCTAAAACAGCCTTGGTTTTTCATGGCATCAATTCCACAAGATGCTGCTCACCACAGTTGTAAAGAGTGGTTATATGAATTACGTGAGCTCTGTCGGTTCAGACCACTCTGCTCATTTTCTTCTGAACTCACACACAAAAAGGTACTTTTGTTTGCTGAACTGTTGCTCACTCTAGATGTATTTTTGGGTTGTTTTTCACATTATTCTCAGCAAATACTACAGAGTGCCGTGCGTGAAAACACTGAGAGATCTCAAACTAAGCCTGGGTTCAATCATGCCGCTGTCAGAGATCACTTTTCCCCCCCTTAAAAATATCTGACATGAACTCTAATCAAAGCTTCAGGCCTGTATCTGCATGGTAATAAGTATTGCGCTGCTGATTGGGTAAGAGCTCAGTGAGTCTATGGGTGAAGTGTGTGATGAGCTGTTGTTTATGAGAGACTCTATGACCTAGCAAACAGGAACAAACCACACAGAAAAATAAAAATGTTGCAAGAAAAGAATGTAATTTCCCTACTGAAGCTGCACATCAAACAGGGTCTTCCTACACCCATGTCAGTCACTATATAAAATTACAGCTGAGTGATGCTCCCGCTTACAGAACGCTCTACTTTCTCACCCAATAAACTTCAAACAGCATACATTGTTCAAACCTGCAATATATAATAAAGTTTCTACATCCAGATCTATGGCATGTGTTTCTCTTACACCTGACTGCAGATAAAACACCAATGGAAACATCTTTGATATGCTGGAAGCTTGTTCCTAATGACAGCGACAATGGCTTCTCTGTCCTTTAATAGGAAGGAGGTGACTGGAGGCTTTTTCATATTACATGCTGTACAACAGCCACTGCACTCCCACACAACCTGCTCTCCAAACATTAATAGCAAGTCTGTAAAACTTGAAAGGTGCATAGCAGAGACCTCAGCAAACACAAGCTCAGAGGGCTCAAATACACCCAGGAGCCTGATCTGTCTTTATTCCCCACGGTCCTAGAGGTATAGAGGTTAGCTCTGTGCCCACAGATAGCTGCAAACATTTTGTAAGGCTGACTACACAGGTGATTCAGAAGTACAGAATGAACTCAGGCGGTGACAGAGGCACAAATAAACATGAAAGTCTTGCCAAGCATCTTCACAAGCATAGTTGAAACGGTGTTGCTTACAATTGCAAGTTACTTTGAATAGTATACCAATAGCTGTTCCCCCCCCCCAAATTCTTGTGCTGAGAAATGTCTGTCTGCAGCTTCTTAATCCAGCGCAAACTGGGCCATGAGAGACAGCTCTCCATGTTTGGGTTTGAATACCCCGAGGCAGCAGACGAAGAGTTTGTTCAGCCTAATCTCCGCTGTGTGATGTGTGACTTCTTCCCCTGCTGTCGTACTCATGTAATCTGCTGTTTGTGCCGCTTAAAGTCTGGGAATAGTGAGAGGTTGAAGCAGGAGACTACATGATGGGAACTGTCATCTCTGTCCCATCGATGGGTGCTGCCAGTATCCTGCTAATCCCCAGAGTAATCCCACCGCCACAACAGAGAAATCAGACACACCCAGGCAGGCAGGACAGGAGTCTGCAGCCCCCTGCACAGCCAACACTTCCTGTAGCACACACACACACATCCACACACTGTTGACACAGTGGCAGCCACTTTACATGAAAGCTGGCTCTCACGCTTGGTTGACAATTGAATTGATGTTTACATGTCTCAGCAAATGACAAAATTGAATGAAGCGACTGGGGATTGTTTGCATGTTGAATAGAGTACCAGTTCTTGTGTTAAAAATGATGTAAGTATCCAATCTGGGACATGTGTGTTTGAGATTCACGGCATATGTTGCCTGTTTTGCCTTGAATTCTTTACACAAAACCAGACCTCATATAAATACCACAAAAAATTCTTTAAACCGCCAAAAGCCTTTTGATCAAAGAAGTTAACAATGGGTTTATATTCTTGTATGAATAATGCCAATGTGGAGGATTTTGAGAATCATTAAGCCAAAGCAAAGCCACCTTTATGTGCCTTCACACATCTGTCTACAAATGCAAAATATGGAATGTGGCATGAGCCAGATGTTATTTTACTGAGTAAAAAATGATCTTTCCTCCACAATACAAACAATTCTTCCTCCTTGTATTTTCATTTGGCTTAATGAGGAAGCTTTGATGTTTCTGTGAGACAAATAATTCTTACTGGAGGCTGCTGTCTGACAATTATCCAAAAAATTGTTTAACAGTCATGACATAAAGCAATTATAAAATCTTGATCTAAAGATTTGTTTCCTTTTAAAGCTAAAATAAAAGAGCGCAGGCAATTATCAAACAGTTACTTTGTCTCCTACAAAGAACATTTGTTGGATGTTCATATTTTATTAATATTCTCATAAATTCCAGGTTTATTTGGACAGGAGGCGAGATCAGTCATGTAGTATTGAGCTTAAATTAAGCATTGTTGCCTCATAGAAGACTTATTATCATTCCCTCAATTATCTGATTCATATATCTTTTATTTCATCACTTTGGGAACATGTCTTAAAATAACCTCCTTCCATCTGTATCTCCTCTTTTGCTGAAATTGTGTAAAGGTTAAACAGTGAAGAGGAAAACAGAGAACTGAGTTTGTGTTTTATATGGAAGTATTACTGGCTCTATGACAGCTATAGTGGATTAAATCTCTACTACAATACAGTTTTGGTGACAGCTCTAGAGGTCAGACAAGGAGACTAGACAGACTATTATTTTAGTTGCTGGCAAGCTGAGAGGCCTTGACCCGAATTTAATCTGCTTGCCAAAGGACATGTACATACTCAGTATGAACAGACTGGTGGCTGTACACCTTAACAGTGAGCGAGAACCGAAATATATGACAAAGTGATGTCTACTCATGTCTTCAAGCAAACTAAAGGGCAAGGATGACAGGTTAAGTGCAAGGACAGTTAAGTACAAAGCAGGCAGGCAGCAGAGATATTAATCCACTTTCAGAGCGGCCCATAAATGTTACCTAAAGGACCTATGAGGCTGATGAGGTTGATGGAAGGGTCAGTGTGAGTGAATTGCAACACCCCATTGGTTGAACATTAAGGTCATGAGCTGGACCTTGGTAGAATCAGATTGTCAAGGATGAGAGGTGCCAGGGGCAGCGTTCAATAAAACATGAGAGCAATCTTCGCACCAGGAGTAAAAGTGCTTAGCAGTTCAACTCCAGGCAGCCCAAACAGATTTCCCCTGTGAGCCAAAAGCACTGCAGCTGCTCATTCACCACGGCTGGCAATCCAAACTGCCATCAAATCGACAGCCGTCGCCAGAAATAGTGCTGGAAATTGGTCAAACTATCACACAGTATCTGACCTCTGACAAAGCTTATCTTGCACAAGAAAGCGTATGGAGCTGAAATGATAGTGTCTGTCTGCTGCAGCTTCTCTTTCTGCCTCATTAGTTACTGATATTGGATAGGTTATCTCAGCTTACAGCACATTTTTAAGGTTGTAGCCAGCTCACCTTATCCTAAAAAATTCTGTGGAAAGGTTACATTTATGTGAGAATATCACACCTCAAACTCTTTTTGAATATCATGATTAAATATGTGCCGGCTGCTCCCCTGTAAGTCTCCTGTGCGGCACTGAAGGTGTGTCAATGATGGCTACATCCTGAGTTTGTGCCATTGCTGAAGACTGCCTGCTTCAGGGCATGAAATGAGGAGACAGATGATAAGCTTCTCCCTCATGCTCTGGGGAACACAGTCAGCCATGATGGAATGAATCATGACGGGTTGGCATTCCAGAGACAGATTAGTATGTATACACCAACACCACAGGATGCATTCACAACCACAATATGGACAACCTCTGATCTCACTTTGGACATGGTCACTGCATTCCTCGAGTTCTGAAGGCAAGGGATTCCTAAAAAGTACATTTGAGCCTTGTTATGTATTCTGTGCATGGACCTGATGCAATTTGTTGTCTCTCATAATTTACTGGGTGCTATTCCTTGATTAAAGCTTACAAATCTACAAGTGTGTCTGTACAATTTCAGGGTAAATTTCAGTTTGTGAACCATAAAAGCAAAGTTAAGCAGTGCAGCCTGTAAACAACAACTTTCAAGTCTTCCCCTTCAGCATTCTTAAAGACACTTGCGAGACCAGAGGGGCGGCACATCTTAAGCCCAGTTTCTTTTTCACTGATAGAGTGCCAAGTCCCAGGAATTACCTGGTGAACTGCACTCGGGTCCAGAAGATTAACAGGAATATTCACCTCCAAAAGTCAAAAAAAATTTTTTTCCCATCTCCAGAGGGAGGTTTAGGAAAAGGCCAATGAGTAGATGTCAGAGCTCAACTTTAATTTATGTATATTTCTTTCATGCAAGCGCACAACAGCATGACATGCAGGCTGAGCAGTTAGTCAGCCATGTTATTAGATTTTTTTTCTCACTGAGGGTGATGGTGGTGCACACATGAGGGGTTTTAGGGCTGGCAGCCTGTCAATCTAACAGTAGATGGACATGTATGACATTGTATGTAATCATGTTATGTCATACAAATAATCAGGTCAAATGTGCAAATGTCTAAATATTCAATTGGGATGTGGTACAGCAGTGCAGTTGTGCTGCCATCTAGTGCTTCAATACTCCCCCTCGCTGGTTGTTAAGCTTGCAGTGGGATGTAAAATGAATTCAGTTCTGGGCTGCATTCATTTTCTTTTCATTTATCTCCTGTGAAGCGTGTGTGTATGTGCATCCCTTGGGATTGCGTTTTACGACACATATTTTATTCCGAGCATCTTAGAGTGCCAGGACTGCACGTCTCAAGTAAGGGTAATCCCAGAGGGAATCAAAGCCATCGTCCTGGCAGTGTTATTGCCTTGCTCCAACCATTTAACTTCACACTGTGTCACTGTGTCCATGGTTTTCTGACTGTGCTTTGCCTGATGCTGATGTTACGAGTTTTCCCACCCAAATCACTGAGAAAACATACCTTCTCACTTACTCGTCTATGTGTCTGCCTCCGCTACCGTCTACAGGTGATATAGTACCCATTACAACTGTTTACAATAATTTCTAAGGAATATTTACAGTAACAGAGACAGTTCATAAATATATATATGTCTATTGGGCTGGAATTTTTAATACTACAAGCCTCGTGCATTACCTCCATTGCATTTGTAGGCAATTCATTAAAAACCTGGCGCCAATACAACCATAATGAGTAGATACTCGCAAGATAACAGTGGATGCAAGTCTGTTTATATCATTATCTCCATGTAAATAGGGATGTGTTTCTATAACTACACAATTATGCAATAAAGCGTCCAAACAAACTACATGAATTATCATATTCTTCTTTATCTGTAATTTACACGCTGGAATTAAAGACGCTTAACTAGTTCTTTGTCAAACCTGCAGCGAAAAATTCCTTTGTCACTTCAGGTGATACAGATGTCACCTGGAGTTTTGTTATTGCTCTGCTGTCCTCCACAGGCTGCTGTTGTACTGTGGCTCTACCCTGTGATTGACTGTGTATGCAGCAGGATGAGCCACACCAGGACAGAGCCACTTATCACTCCAGGAGCAATGGATGACCCCAGAACAGAGATGCAGCCCGGGCCTCACACTGTGTCATCTGTCAGCCGGCCGCGTAGGTGAACCGGAGGATGAGAGGAGATGAGCAGAACCGAGATTTAAGGTCGGCCCTCCTCACATTATTTCCCCCTGCACCATTTCTCATGTTGTGAAACTTCCTGGAGCTAAGAGAAAGCAGAACAGACTTTGCAAGCAGGGAATGATGAAGGGATGGCTGAAGGATGAGGGAAGGCATGCTGCACCATCGGGAGCACACTGTTGTGGTTGTATTTCTAATGAGAATAAGACTCTGAATCACAGTATTCATCAAGTACAATGAGTGTCAGGGAGTTTGTCTTGTCAGCAGTGATGCAAGGATGTATCGACAATTCTGCACCAGTGCCAGCAAAGACGAATCTCTGTACATCTATTTCCATTCAGGCAGTGTAAGTTAAGGTTGTACTACAAAACTTAGACTTTAACCTTTTCTGTCCTGTTTTAGAAAGACATTAACCAATAATGACCCAAACAGCCACTGGCGACCAAAAGCATCTACTCATCTATAATGCGTAATAACTTTTGAACCACTAATCCTATTAAAACATGTAAATAATTGGTGTAAAATGCAGTTTGTCATCTTTTCATGGCCATCAGATATGACCCATTTGGGGTTCAGAGGCTCCATAATGAACGTGGAAACACCTTCATCTTCTACAACATTGATTCACCAGTAAAACCCATGGAATTGGATCAATGACAGCAGATGGAGACACTTGGTCTATGTTCACTTATTGGTATCTTTGCTGAAAAAGACGCTTTTTCTTCAGTTTTCTCTGTTTTGTGATATAATAATCCTCAATTTTAATCTGAGCTTTTATGAACATCGACATGATCAGTAAATTAAAAATTGGAAATTACATGATTTACACTGAAAAAACGCAAAATACAGAGGATAATACTATAATAAATGGTGATAAATTACTTGAGAAAGGTTAAACAGAGAAAAAAATTCATTTGGGAACTGACACAAAAGTAACACTGGGTCTTTATGGGTTAATTGTGTATTTGAGCCAGTGAATACTTCACCTAAATCCTACTCATATTAAAGAATGCATGATAAATTAAAGTGGCCAATTCTTGTATTTTATTAAAGATATGTTAACCTGATAACTGACCCAGAGAAAACAAGCTATTTTGTGTAATTGTGTGTGCATGTGCATTTCAGTCAACCATTCAATCTGCTATGTGAGGCGACGAGCCACCCACGGTAGACGCATCTTCCCATCTGGAGGGAAAGCAGAAGGAGGCACGATGCATTCACTGGAGCTGACAGGTACCTACCTCTGATTCAATGTGATTTATTTCCACACAGATCTTGGACGTGGCCAGTGCATCGGCAGGTCAATTTGGTTTGGGGAAGAAGAAGAGTTGCCTGATTGATAGAGTGGGGGCCAGACATGTTCTCTACGCTCAGCTCCCCCTCCATCAAGGACCCCGCTAAGGCCGATTAATCCTGCGTACACAAACCTCTGGCAGAGGTTTTGTGTGTTTGTTTGAGCCACCATCTCTGACCTAAGACTGCCTCCTTCTGGAAGAAAGCTGTCATCTGTCTCATTCTGGCATAGACACACATTTGGTTTTTCAGGCTCAAATTCTGTGATTATTTCTGTAAAATAAAGCCAACACATAATTTAGATTCCACTGCACCTGCATGCATTAAAATACACCATTATTACCACTAGATGGCAATGTCAGCTTAAATATATTTCTTAGTTCAGGGCTGTCAAGCCTATTTCTTCCAGGGGCCACATTCAACCCGATTTGATCTCAACTGGGCTGGACCAGTAAAGTAATAGCATCATAACTTATAAATAATGACCACTTTTTCTTTTTATTTTACTGCAATAAAAAAATAAATTATGAAAATACTTACATTTGCTAACTATCCTTTCACAAAATATATGTGAATAACCTTAAAAACTGAAATTTTGTAAGAAAAATACATGAAATATTAACAATATTATGCCTCTAATCATCATTTGTACATGTGCATTACAAACAATTTTACACAAACATTTGGTAACAGGTGTAATATTGTTAAAAATTTGGAGTTTGGAACTAAAATGAGCGCAATTTCTCATTTAGTTTCTCATTTGTCCACGTCATACTTCTTCTAGGTTCAACTGGACTAGTTTGGCTTCAAAGGAGACAAACTAGTCCAGTTGAACCTAGAGGATATATCAAGAAAAATGGAGTTGTCATTATTTATAGCTTATTATTAGGGGTGTAACGGTAAGAAAAAATTTGGTTCTGTACATTTGCAGTACAGGGGTCTTCGGTTTTCGAAAGAGACCAATTTCATTAAAAAAAAAAAAACGTAACCGATAATTGGTCTTCACAAGACAATGCCGGCACATGCTCTTGTTTTGTCAACTTGTCTCTCTCCATTGACAAGTGACAGGGAATCTGAAAAGCTCCCAAATCAGAGACCTGAGAGAAGACGGAATTAGATGTCTGCCTAGGATATCAAATATTGTACATGGGTTCCACTTGCGGCCACCCTGCTCATACTGTGTGCATTCCACGTCAAGGTTCGTGTGGAAACATAAGGTGAGTGCTTGCGTTCTTCACATAGGTTAGGTATTCGTTCGGTACACCTCTGTATTGTATTGAAGACCCGAAGCTAAACGGTTTGGAACACACGAGTGCACGATTATACCCTTAGTTATTATGCTATTATTTTATTTTAGATCATATTGGTCTAAATGTGGTTCCTGAACTAAAATGAGTTTAACACCCTTGATTGTTAACATCTTCAGTGTAATTTTTGCACTTCACAAATTCATCCCATGCACCGAATTAAACCCTTTGGAGGGCCGGTTTTAGCCCCCGGGCCACATGTTTGACACCCCTGTCTTAGTTGTTTAGACAATCTCCTTCCCTTCATTGAAATGCCAGCTTCTCTGTGGTTTAAGCATAATCTATGACTTAGTGTTCTTTTCTCTGCCTCTTCTTCCACAAGACTTCGCCATAATCTCAAAAGCAGGCAAATGAAGGCGCGCAAAGAGCTGCAGATGTGTGCCTTTATCACTCTCAACAGCAGAGCCAGCCTACTCCCTGTAGTTCACTTCAGTGCCTTTCTCCTGGTGATTCCTTTCAGTGAACACCCTGCACCTGGCTACATCGGATGAGCCTTAACAAACCTTCACATCTTCAAGGCACGGCGTGGTCAAAGTGCAACCCGGTGTCCCACTGACCCGGCCCACCTCTGAGCATCTGTACCAGGCCTTCCCTCATACCTCCCAATGGGTTTTCATCCCTTTATCCAGGTATGAGATCAGAATTCCGGATCAGGATTAGGGTTAGTATAGGATCACTGGTACTAGATATCTACTGAAGCGTATCTCTGCATCTTGACTTCTCCTCTCATGCTTTGCTGGTCCACCAAAAGATGTTTTTATCTTGTGTTCTCCTTCTACCCTCTCCTGGAGATGAGTGACACATCAGAGATAGCTTTCAACTAATCCAATCCTTTATGCTCTGTGAAACTAAGTTGTGAGCCTGTAGCCCTTTCACACATTATTTGTTGTCGTTTGAAATCATACTTAATGTCATGCTCGACGTCAGATGGGAGCTCTGTGCCTTTTTACATTTCACTCAGTCAGTGATGTGCCTCTAAGAAACAGAAGAAAGTTGAACATCAAAGTAAGACAAGAATTCTCCCACTTGAACTGTTGGGTATTGTTGGAATTGCTCCAGGAAATACTTGATGAATGCATTGGCAGTCCGCCTTTCACACTCATTGTTTTTGGTTGGAGGGTTTTTAAAAGCTTTATCCTGCATAAAACTGGACTCAAGATATTAGGCTAACGGCTATGATGCACAAAACTTGCCCTTGTATCTGTCTTTTTGGCATCCATACCATTTCATGAACTAACTTTCCTCTTTTCTCATTTGTCTTTTCTGTCATTAAAGTTATTCATGTTGCATGTACAGTATGTGCACTAGTCTTTCCACCAGATGGTGCTGGTGAATTGGTGATCTCACAGACAGAAACTCAAGCGATGTGGTGACTGTGAGTGTGTATGTGGAAGGGGGATCTGCCCCTAGAGCTTTACCTGACCTCCCATTCCCCTCTGTTGCACACACCTTGTCAGCAGGTTGGGCCTTATCTCTCTCTGACTGAAATGAGCCATTGAGCACACACTTGACCTTGTCATTATCTTGTACCTGGCTTTGTTTCCACTCTCCTTTCTCCCTTTTGTGTGTTTCCTGACTTTCCCTTTCCACACTATTTGAACAAAGATAAGAACAGAGTCTGTTTACACCCAGATCCCTCCCACAATCACATACACACTCACACACACACACCCTCTCTTCTCTCTTTCTCTCTCCTTTGTTTATGAAAGAAGCCTTGTGTTTATTACAAAGAATAGACCTGACCATGACCTTCTATGGTTGTTTGAGGTGTACTAGTCAACACTAGCAAGACGCACTGAAGTTTTCCTTTTCTAAGTTGCGATAAAGACGTACAATCAAACCTTTTTAACTTAAGTACAAAGCATATTTAATGTGGTACAAGAATGCTCTTCCTGTTAAACATTATACATACAATGAACTTGAGTAAGTCTATAAAGAAAGGCAGGAAGACCAGGATCAGTGGGACAAATAATTACCTAAGTGCTGTACACCTTGAAGGGAACACAACACTTTCAATTATGTAGGTAATCACGTCATTGTTAAAATGTCAGATGTAATGCAATGAATTCAGGTCATAATTCCACAATCTTGTACTAACATTAATTTTTCCTTGTGCATTAGTTTAATATATTGTGCAGCAGACACAACTCCTAAATTTTGTTGCATTATATTTTTTAACGGCACCCTTTTGACATGCAATAAATGAAGGAAAACTGTGGTGGTGTTTAAGGAGCTCATAACCAAGGGTTGTGGCTCAGTTTCAAAGTCACTTTTGGAATTACAATACGCATATGCTACCCATAAAGCAAGCCTCAATATATCTGTCCATCAAAAAGTTCACTGACAGCAAGAGAGGAGATGGTGCTTTCCTTTGATTCTAATGCTAAGAGCATAATTTATGTAAGATGTTTGAATGGCTTTTTGAGTAAGAATAGATTAAAGGAAGTTTCACGTCTGAGGAGCCAAAAAAGTGCCTGCAAAGCACTGTTTTAAAACTCCTGGGGCTGCAAGAGGGTTGATGAACAGGGCGGGTGCAAATGGTGATTAGCTCAAGCCATTTATTGCACTAACAAAACAGTGTGCCAATCATGGTTATCCCTTGAGTTTTCTTCTCTTTTCTGTAAATATGAAAGACCATGTCCCGACAGTGACTTCAAACATGGCAGCATCAGGCCCCATACCAGGCCATGGCATCTCCCTGAGCTCTTCCCCTTCGCACATCAAACCCCAGCTGACAAAAGAAGCTCTAGGTGGCATAATGAGACGCATCGCCTCTTTCATGTATATGTGAAGTGTGACACTCTGTCTTCTCGTGCTTTGTGTTGACATTGCAGCCTGCGGTGCGTGAGGAGTTGACCGGACAGTCCAGACATCCCCCCGTTCTTTAGACTCGAGCCTCCAAGGGCAGCATCAAAGCCTTGCAAGTTCCTTAGGTCAACGGTCAGCACTATGTACACACACAAATGACACAAAGGAAGACCGGGACAGTTTTTGCAGATTTTCATAGTCCCTTCCTCAAGATGTTTTATGGTTTCTTTTGTATCCAGAGGAAGACCTGGAAATAAAAACACTGTGAGATAACTCAATCTTCACCAGGCGGGGAAACAGTAAAGCACATTTTGGGTGAAGTTTCATGCACATGTGTAGGAGAAAGTACAAGGCAATGCTCCTGCCTTGTGACTGACTCTGGTATTTTTGGAGGTGATGAAGGCCATTATCAGTGGATTAACACAAACTAAGATGGTGGGGCCTCACAGTGTTGGAACATATCTGCCTCGCTTGTATCCCATGTCCACCCTTGTCCACTCGCCAGCAGATAAAATCCCTCTGAGAGTCGGAAGCTATGCAACCACGTGCTGCACCTCTCATGTGACCATAATGCCAGAGCCAAAAGTAAAAAGAAAGTTCAGTGGACTGCAGGAGGCCTAGCTGTGATCCAGGCCATGAACGGCTTTTTACTGAAAGAGACGAAACCTGGGCCTTGAATCCTCTAGAGGCACATAAAGTAGCATTCAACATGTCACAACACAGCCAAAAAAAAAAAAAAAAGACTGGTTTCTGCTCCCTGGAAGCACCCTCACAACAGCGGCATTCATTTTCATCCACCATTCATTCCAATTTGAGGCATAATACAATTGGACAGGTGGATTGATAATCTAATATGGCTTAGTTTTTTATCCTATTCCTCTTAGTTTTCAAATAGTTTACTTGGAGCCCAAGGGTGTGAGCCATCCTGTTTTCTATGGCCGCCGAATTACCTCAGAGCGCGCGGTGCCTAGCTCACTGCCAGAGAGAGAGGCGAGTATTGTTTTCATGACAGAGATCAATGGGTGGGTGAATGTGCTTTAATTCTGCAGGAGCTCCTCTCCCAGGCTAATAAATGCAAGCCTCCCTGCTGACTGGGCTGTCGTGCTGAGCCCAGCGGGGGTCAGCCTTTTTGTGTTCCTGTGCCCAAATTATGGAACCATCAATACGCTCCCTGGAACCAGTCAATAGAAGCCCGCTTTGTGGCTGAGGGGAGACCAACTTCAAGGCTGATCAAAAAAAAAAAAAAAAAAAAAAAAAAAAACCAAACCTCTGACACATTTACCAAATAAGATCAGGATCAGACTTTGTAGACATGTTATACATTTTTTAAAAATCAAATTCGCTGGTTTTATTTTGGGCAACAAATACTAGGTATGTCTCACCTACAGGGATGCATCCGGCCAAACCTGTTTTTGGACATTTTGTTAGTAATTATTTACATGTTGCAAATTATGTTTTGCTGTGAGGCAGGCGGTTCACAGTACAAGTGCAAAAATATCACGGTGTAACACACTATGAGCTGATGGAGATGGATCGCTATATATTTTCCAAAAATGTAAGTGTTGGTTTTAGAAGCTTCCTGATATTCTGTCAATGATGTCTGTTTTTATATGGACGTGACCCTGCTTTTGAGGATTTCTGGAACATATTTCTACAAAACATTACATTTCTGTTCCCTGAACCTGGGGTTGTGACACACTTTCTTTTGACAACACATAGGCGATGAAAACTGTTGTCATGCATGAGTGTGTTTCCATACTGCCTTACTGCTGCTTGTAGAATCAAGTGAATTATTAAGTATCCAGCTTCAAAAAGCTTGTAAAACTCTGTCCTCCTCAAAATCTGAAACTTTTTTCTTCCCTTCTTCTTCCCTTCTCCCCTTTTCTCTCCTTCTTTTATTTTTGTTGGCTTCTCAAACATCAAGTTGTCTCCGGATTTTCAAACGGGTTGAAAAATAAGAGTTTCCCCAGCTTGCAAGCGCATTCAAAGGGCGCGTTCTTCAGATGTGCCACCTTGCAGCGTGGTGGTGGCTGTGCAGGAACAGGATCATTCAGATATGCTAATGGATCAGCGGGGTAGCTCCAAGCGCGGCTTACCCCGCTTTAAAAGACAGCTGCCTTCTCCCTTTCTTTTCATGCCCTACTCTCAGCCTGCCTCTCTCTTTCCCACTCTACATTGATAGCAGGTTGAAATTTAATAACCATTAAATTTCTACTAATTAGACAGATAGAGCAATTAGCCGGGTGCATGTAATTCCAGGTTGTGAAATATGTCGGACAAAGAGAGTTCAGAGGATGAGTTTGGGCAGTCGTTGAACGCAGCTGAGGTTAGAGTCTGCGCAGTGTAATGATATCATGCTCAATGCGGAGAGCTGCAGATAATAGAGCCAGTGCCCACTAGCCCTCCCCTTGGTAAAGTGGCCCTCTGTGTCAGTGGCTGTGTATGAGCCGTTGGCTCTGTCACTGAAGCCCCAGTCCCACACTCTCCTGGGCTATCTATTCTCTCCAGCCAGAGTCATGCTGCGCAGGAATCCTGGGTGATTGGGTTTCTTTCAGGGGCCTTATAGTCAGTCATAAATCGGAGGGGATCCTGCCCGGCCCCTCGCTCTCGCCCCTAACTCTGGCTCCAGCTGGCAGGGGACGATTGTTGGAGAGCCGAGGTCATTGCAGGGTCGCTCTCTGTGGTGCTTCTTAACTCTCCTTGCCTATTTTTTTCTACCCCTCCTCTCTACTGTGTCCCCCCTTTTTTCTCTGTCTCCCGGCTGAGGTTGCTAGGGCTTGGTATTTGCTTTTTAAGACCATGTTGTAATTACAGAGGAACTCTACTCCCCTTGCCGCCTCTGGCTCCCTCTTCTCTTTTTTTTATCACTGCTGATTGGTGGTAAGAAGCTATGCCCCCCACAACAGGCCTTTGTGCTGCCTCTTCCCTGGGCACACACAGAACTGATTCATTCACATCTTCTAACCTTTACAGAAGTAGAAGAAGACCACCGTGGCCTTCATCACACCATCAGTGTTGAGATGGGAGTCACCAATGGGGAGGAAAGGGGTGCCGGATTCATTGCAATCATATGAGCAAACAACAGCAGTTGCAAAACATGCAACATGTGGAGATTATTTGTGGACGTAGCCTTGCTGTTATGCTTGTCTATATAACTATATCAAAATAGCTTTATGTATGCAAATCTATAGTTTACTGCTCTCACAGACTCAACACTGACAATATAAATGTAAAAAATGTCCGAGCTGAAAAAACAGGTTACAATTTTTTCCAATGCAGGCCTATGGCTGCTGCAAGAGGGAAAAGTCTGTTTGCTGTTTTAGCAGAATTACAGCAGAGAGATCAGACGCATCCCTCCAAAGTCTTTCTGTGGGATTGCACCCCTCTGCCAACATCTGGGACCATAAACTAAGATCAAAAAGTGACAGTGAAAACAATACCGCAATGACAACAAACAATCATGCTATTGAACAATAAATGGAGGCGGAGCTCCCACCAACCACAGTTTGGCCAAGGGGGGGGTCCGTGCATTTTCAAAGAGAACAATCATTAAGCTGGCTGTTTTAGCGCAGTTTTTTTTTCTTTATCTCAAATTGAATTTCATTTGTATTGGAACACAACCAGGCTGTAGGTGCAAACTGCAGGACAATGTGCAAAGTCACATACTGTGACATTTGCTGCAGCTGCTGCTCTAACTATGTTGGCTTAGAGGCTTGAGATGCAGCAGCTAATCATAAGTATGCTATACGTATAACCCATTAAAACATAATCTGGAACAAAATGATTATATCCACATCACAAATCCTTTAAAGTGAGCAAAACATTTGATGCTATGCAGAGGCTTGTATTTCCCCTAAGACACTTCAAAGCAAACTGAACCAAAATATCACAAAAATGTGTACAGTGTGCAGCGCCATAGAAGCATAGCTTGTCTTTCATGTGTATGGAAAAGTGCCACAAACTAAGCATTGTTTTCTACGGAATAGGATATAGGCTCGGGCTTGGAAGAGTCATTGTTCTATTTCAGTTTGCTTGAATCTCCTCTGTTGCACGCTGGCTCGTTGCTTCACCGTTCTGACTTCTGACAAACAGCATCTGCACCAGGGACGCCACTTCCTCCCATGAGGCAGATGGGAACAAACCCAGTGTAATCACTTCAAATAAACAGGATGCCATTAATTGTTTGTCCCATCAATTGAAGTATGTCCCTTGGTATTCAATGAGAACTTGATTAATCATTTTAATGGTCTGACTTATTGAGTGCCAATAAGGGGAGATGAGTTATTTGGCAAAGAACAAATCACCGGTTGCAACCCACATTACTCTGCTCACAACTATGAGCGGCTTACCCATATACAATGTATCTCTTCAATGTCTGAACATGTCTGCTGTGTAAAATTATAAAATAAAATGCAAACTGTAACCTTATCTTCATACTATGTCAGTCATTATATCTCACAGAGGACTGTACTGCACTCAGGAATGATATTTGTCGAAAACAGATATCGCTAACACATATCAGACGCTGACACTGTGCCAAATGTCAACAGAGGTAAACAAACACCTCCAGACAGCCGAGCAAACAATTATTACAGACAGAGCAAACAGAGGGAGTCTTTGCTGAGCTGAGGACTTCCTCTGAGTGTCGCGGGGCCCGTCTGTATTGACATCGTCAGCGCGGCGAGTTAACAGCCCAGCCGTGGCCAGATCACAAGGACTGTGATGGCTGGATGAAAAGGCTTCACCAAAAGGTGCTAATGGAAACATCCTGAACCTGAAACACCAGGCTCTCTGTCAAAACCACTGAGGGAGAGGATGTGAGACAGCGGAGAAGAAACACACACTGAAACCTAGAGAAGCTACAGTTGTTTGTCCAGAAAGAGAGGGGTCATGGTGGCGACAGCATGTCCTGTTCTTGATGGTGATAGGTAGAGGATAGGGAACAAGGGTGTCAGTCATCACAAGGGAGATGAGCTGAACATCAGGTGGTGGTGGT
>JAPQRQ010000028.1:17696336-17723575 GCA_037367365.1 Apogon talboti | reverse complement strand
TGAGGTGCATCCACGGAGCTCATTTCTGTCCCAGTAAACACCAGGGGGTCATTGGTGTGTGTGTGTGTGTGTGTGTGCGTGTGTGTGTGTGTGTGTGTGTGTGTGTGTGTGTGTGAACTACATTTAGGCAGTTCCAGCTGTTGTGCTTCATCTAGGCAATTAGCTGTAATCATCTCTCTGAGCTCTCTGGGTGTTCTAAGACACTTTCACACGCTGGTACTCCACCGGATATCCCTCATCACTAAATCTCAATCACTCACCGACTTCTACCTGGAAACTAATATGCAGTAAACTTAGTCCCTGTAAATGCGGAGAATGTTGAAAACATGGATATTCTTGCACGTGTGTGTGTGTGTGTGTGTGCGCTTGTGTGAGCGATGTGTGGTGGATGTTTGTAGCCAGGTCTCTCTGGGCCTCCTCGGCTCATGGTTTGCACTCTGTTCAGTCTTCACCATGTGTTGCACACATGTTCCCATCAGTCCTGTGAATCAGTCTTTGTCCAGAGCAGCATCCTTCAAAGCAGTTACTGTATTTCCTCTTGTTACAATCACTGCCCCCCTTTCCACCTGAATGAAAGCACCTTTACCCCTTCATGATGGACGAACTATGTACATATTCACATACTCAACAAACATAAATCAGGCATTGACATATCCTCACGTACACACAGAACTAAGGTAACCTCCTACCTATTTCAGGTCTACAGCGCTGTGACTGATCCCTGTTACCAGGAGGGATTACTGGATAGTCCAGCCAGCTTGCCAGTGTGTGGGCATGGACGACTGCTGCTTAGGCCAACAGCTGCCGAGCAAACGTAGCTGAAAAAAGCTGCTCTCAGTTTCCATAAACAAGGCTAAAAAATCCATTTGCACATAGTGAAGCAAGAATAAAACTGTATAAACCAAGCTGTAGAACTGATTACCACATACAAACAGCCCTACAAATAAAGAAGCTGAATATTCTTATATGCAACTAAACTGTCTTAAGAAAAAAAAAAGTCTGCCAGTGGTAAATGAACTTTGAACTAGTTGTGTGGGATATTATGCAAACCACGATTTCAGCTGAACCAAGTGAACATTTCCTCACCATCCCCTGTGGTGGTCATGAAAAACAGCAATTATTTGTTATGTCCATTTTGGGTTTTTAGTGAAAGGGGATCTCAGGTCATCCCCCTCCTTCTTAAACTTGTGCATTCTTACTTGGTCTTGTCTCAGTGTCTGACAAAGAGGACTCAGGGTTTTATTTCAATACCAGTCAGCCAACATTATTACTGTGGTTTGAGAAAAATCTTTTAAACATTTGTTTTAGGTATAAAACTTTTTGCTGATTCTTGAATCGTGTTTCCACAGACTGCCTCATTCTGATTCTCACTCATACCTTATCAGTCTGTCATATTTGAGAAACCTGGCTGCTGTAATGCTCTTAATGTGTATCTGGTCTTGGTCTTGACCCCCTCAAAGTCTCAAAGTCTTTCCCTTGTCTGAGGTGTTCTGATCTCAGTCATATAATAACCAATTATTTGACTGTTTTTTTTTTTTATTTTCATTGTGTTTTTTATCAATTCAACAAATTCTTTAAAGCCCTTTGAGTTGCCCTTTTTGTGATATCGGGCTCTACAAATAAAATTGAATTGAATTGAATACCTTGGTCTGGGTTGAGGTGGTCTTGACTACAACACCATTCCAAGGTAACAAAAACACACCACATACACTAATGAAATCAGATCCTCTACCGTCCCCATAAATACTATACTGGACTTTAAAAACTAGCTCAGCTGGAATAAGCTAGATGTATTTTCTTAAAATGACATTACTTTTCTAATGAAAAACATGCTTTACAAGATCATTTTTCTTTTGCAAAAAACGTAAGACTCATTTCCCAGAAACAAGGCCTTTTAACTTTCTTGAAATGTCTTTTTTGTGGAGCATATATGTGTGACCATCCCTGCAGAGAACATTGATGTCATGACATGTAATCCCAAATACAAAAACATCAACAGAGGCACCAATTAGGAACCAAAATTAGGAGCCCATGTTGGAACTAATAATATTCCCCAAGAAGTGCAATCAATCTAGTCTTTCAGGATAATAATTTTAAACTCCACCAGAGGTCTGGAACAGATGCATTGACATACAGCGCAATGATTTTCTCAAGGACATTTAAGGCTGCGTGCTGACGTGGTGACATGAACCTGGTCTCATTACACACATTGCAATATGATGCCAGCTACAATGTTGTAATTTGTCTGTCTACACATTATTAAAGTGTAGCCTTCTATATTAGTTACCGTTGATCAGCGTTTACCATCCTCCAGCACTAAACAGCCTCTTTAACCTGAGCTCCCTGTGAAGGTCCAGCTGTGTCATCCTAAACCCCACTCCCACACGCCCACGCTCACCGATAGCGAACCACACAGATACAAACATATCAACGCTGCCCACAAGCAGACACTGACACACACACATGCACATACACACATATACCGCTGACCTCTGGCCCTAGCAAAGCTCAGCACATTCTTGTGGGGCATGTTGACACCCTGGCAGGCTCTATGAGGAGGTTCTGGCATCAGGAGCATTTTGTTATTCCAACATTTCTCCTCTTGTGAATACTAACTCCCCCATCTCCGAGCCACAGACCAAATAAGAATTTAGCCAAATACTTCAGTTGCACCACATGCAACATTAGTGGATTTTGGAACTGTGAACTGAATGGACATACAGTATGTAATTATATTTTTGGCTCAGTCAATTTCCCTGTCTGATATATTTATCACTGAAGACGCACATCTTCACCAAAGATGTGAAATTATCGACACGTACTGTCAAAAGAGGCTCTGAACAGTCACAATAAGAAGCACATTCATATTGGATTCACTAGTGGTTAGTACAGTAAAAAAAAAAAAAAAAACACATCAAATTACAGTTCATGTGGGTAGAATATTTTCCTAGTGAGCATTACTATTTATCATTATTCATGGTTGTTTTTAGATTGTATGTCATAAATGTCTTGATTTCTAGGACAGAGTATTAGGGCCTTATTGAGGGGAAAAACAAGAGGAGGGAGGTATATTATTTTGCACTTTGAGAATAAACTCATAATGTCAGAAATAATGAGAATAAAGTTGAAATGTGAAGCGTACAGTCACAATATTCAGAATAAAGTTGGAATGTTGAGAATAAAGTTGAATTTGATGTATAATTATCATCAGCCTACCTACAGTCACTGTTTTTCTTTCACTGTGTTTCAGGACCTGTGTTGCTTCATAATGAACTTGACTAATAAGTGGCAGGTTGTTGTGACCCAGGTCTATAAATAGTCTTCCTTGAGCCGCAGGACCCCATTTTCGCCGGGCCCTTGTAGTGGTCTTAGGATGTCTTTAGCAATGTAGGGCACAGGACAGATAATGTCAAACACATGTGGGGAGGAAAAGGGTTTACAGTAAAGGCAAGCAAAGACGTTTCATCTTTTAAGTGATAATTACTTGATTCCTACTGTGCTTCTCTCACCGTTACCCTTTGATCTGTGTAAGTCAGCCTGGAAGACAAGCATAAAATTACAGGAGAGTGTAATGAGTTTAAAAGCCCCATACGTTACCGTTGCATGTGTAATTAGGGGATAACTCTCTTTCTGTCACCAGCTTTATTTGGCTACCTCTGTTTCTATTCGCTGTTCTGTACCCATTTTGTGTCTCTGCCATTTGCTTGTCATGTGTGTGTTAATGTGTTTGTGTGTGTGTGCAGTGTGCATGCCTCTTGACACATTCACCGCTGCCTGTGGCATGACTCAGATGCCACTGGAACAGGGTGCGTCTTCCATTGCCAACTGCACATATTTTCGATGTCAAGATTTGCAAATGTCTTTTAGAAAGCCCCCTCACTTGTAAATAGAAAATGGATCTGTAGGAAGGAAACTGAACTCCACTTTTGAGTGCTGTGGTCCAACCACTGACATTTAGTATGCACTATGCACTATGCCATGACTGTAAATGTCTAAATAACAACGCAGTGCTAACTTGTTGACTGCTTGAAAAATTGTGAAACAAAAACAGAGCGTCTATGAGAAATTAGTGCCACCTACTTTGCATGAGCCATCATGAAGTTAACACTGTGCTTTTTAGAGGTGTGAATCCTCAGTAGCCTCAAGAGTTTAGTGATAAAGATTCACATGTTAATGATGATCACTTTTAATAAATTGCATCCTCAGTTTTCTGTATAACTTCACATCAATTAAAGGTTCAATATGTAATATCTAGTGATATCTAACTGCTGACTGGAAACACCACTCACCCTTCTATAGTGGCTGCAAAAGAAGCAAAAATACAAAAGGCTTGTTTTCTGTTTTTTTTTAAGGTGATATTAACTGTGATACTATCCATTATAAATTGGAAAGAATGAGAAGATGAAGTTCAGTTTGAGTTACTGTAGAAAAATGATGAAACATGGTGAACAGCTAAATCTGAAATCCCTGTGATTTTGAGTAAAAGAGCTGCATCTTTTCATTACCAGTATTTGTGTAGTGCACCTCAGTATGTGAATATGAAAATTAAATGCCATCTTGTAATGCACTGCAGAGTGATTACAAGTAGAGTTCTGAATATTTACTGGACTGGATGGAGGAACTTCATCCATACACCCCATTCTTATTGCTCTGTAATTCTTAAACACTATATCTAATTGTATTTATACTAATATTTTAAGATCTATATTATATTATTTTTCCCATTACTTCTTTATGCACCTTGTACTTTCCTTTAATCATACAGAAATATTTGTGACAAATTTTAACACTACTGTTCCATTATGTCAAGTCAAAATTTGCTTTTTCATTTCCAATCAATTATGCAAAGCCTTGCTACTCATACAGCTACTGAATGATTATTTGTCATTGATGGAAAATTTCTTTGGTTGTTCCACACATTTCTTATTGTCTCTGTCTTTCATTGTTGCACTGTGTTTTTATTTTCCTTTGGTTGTCCCTTCTGTTCATGTACAGCACACTGAATAGTATGATATGTTCTATATAAATAACTCTACCTCGCTTTCTCATTGAAACTCTGTGAGCGTAAGTGTCCATTCACAGCTGCAGGGCTTCATCTCTGGCTGTGTGCTTCTCCTCCTCCTAATGTCCTGTCTACAGCTCTCCATCCCCTGACCACTTCCTCCTGCCTTTGAAGCCGGGCGCCCCTCTCTGCTGCTGCTGCCAGACAGGATACCCCACATCCTGTGAGAGACAGGAAGGAGCCCTGTGCTTAGCCCCAGACGCAAATCTGCGCTCCAGCAGCCTCCAGCAACCCCTTTACTCTGCTCACAGATGTCCACCAACTAAAAGTGTTGCTCCGGCTTCAGCACAGAAACAAAGAGAGAGAAGGAAAGAGAGGCCATTTTTACAGAATGACTTAGCATTTAAGAAACAAGAAACAGATCAAAATCGTCTTTTTAATTCGTCTCGAGTTGGAGGTGCACCTCAAATCTGAGGATCTCAACAGCTGACACCAATTTGCCTGAGCCTCTTTTGGAAGGGCTCGCCCATGCTTCAGTGAACACAGGCCAGACCTCCATCTGAAGCAGAGTAGTGGTTTTGGTTGCTGCACTGATAACCGCATGCAGATCAGGAATTTGGTTACCAGTATTTTCAGCTTTCTCCAGTTCATGCAAATGCACCGTCAGGCTCTGTCAGAGGATCAGCTGACACCGTAGCAGTCAGGATGTACTGTAATAATGGCTAATGGGGCTCTGTCGGCGTCCCACCTATTGTGTTAAGTGGAAATTGGTGGAAAATTGCAATATAGTACATGGGTAATTTTCATATTTGTCATTTAGTGGTGCTCCGTGGTAGCTACTAAAAGAGGTAAAAGTGCCACTCATTCATTTTCCCTCCCACCAGTGACCCCACAGGCTCTTGACTCATGTCTCACAAATGCAGAGTCTGCTGTTAGTCAAAAAGGGAGCTGGGTTGTTTCCAGCTCAAGCTTTATTTAAAGGAGAATGTATTTTTAATCTTGACATGTATTTAGATTTTACTGCTAAATTTGATATACTACAGTGTGTCACTCTTTGCCACCGCCCACTCAGTGTCACCGCCACTTGTTTAAGCCGTCCATTTATTTCTTGATGTGTAACCGTGCTCGCCTTCCCTTGTGTGTGCAGTTTGAGGTCAAAGGGAGTCAACCCAAGCCCCACCAAACCCTCGCTGAAACTGTCACTTGTTTTTGGACAGGCATTTCAGCTTGTCAGAATATTACTTTTCACTGCCATGAAAACAGGCGCACACCCAAAATGCTTGGCCTCCTCCCAGAAAAGAGAGAGGGGGCGACAGCAATGGTTGTGGTCATGAGCAGAACAGCTCCACGGCCTAGCCAAAGCGTCTGTTCCCCATCCAGCAGCAGCAGTCGAACCTCTGCCAGCGGCAATCAGCCTCTCTGTACTGTCAGCCCTCAGGTGTGGGAACCCATCTCTGCCAGGCAGCCATCAAACACGGCGCTGTAATTTAGACCGTTAAGATGCAGTGCGGAGGTCTGAGGGCTGCTGTGCAGGAAGCTGGCAGCCAGACAGATTCACACACCACTCCCAGCATTAAACAGCCAAGCAAGGCTGGAAGACAGGAGATGGCAGGGAGGCGCACCGCTGGATGTGCCAAGTAAATTCAATTTATTTAGCAAGTATCTTAATGGGTCAGATTAGCTGTTTTTGAGGCTTGTATCCTCATTTGCCATGCCTATTTATGTCTATTTTTCAGCTTGTCTTTTCATGCCAGTCAATGTCATGTCAGTCTGTGTATTTCTTTTTGACACACTGCTGCCAGAAGTGGCTATAAGTGACTGGATTTGTGGCTCATGGCTCATAAAGTCTACCCATTGGCCCTAAAACAGTTTCCATACAGCGAACAGCTCCTGCTTCCAGTGAGATATAGACAAAACTGAACTGAAACACACAGACGTTTATAACACTGCTGTTGCTTTATATGGAGGCTTTAGCTTTATTATTTCATTCTGAATTTTTACAGCACTAATATAGTTTAATATTTGGCCTCTGCTGATCTTAAAATGACATTCATTGTGACACTTGCTTGTCAGTTTTTTGTTTTGTTTTTTTCCCAGCTGATCTCATTCATGTCTTTGTCCAGTGATAAACCTCCCGATGTTAATGGAGACAATGTGAAGCTGTACTCTGCCAGGTCTTTTCTATATAAATGCAGGGCTGCAGTCTGGAGCTAAGTGTGTTTGTAAGCAGTAACAGGAGACATCTAGTGGCCTGATTGAAATGTGGTACACTACTTTGGACCTGAAGGGAAGTTATATCATACATTAAAAACTGTAAAGAAGTGGGAAATTCAATATACTGGTATGCAATTTTAAGATTTAGTGTGATTACAATCCACTTCCTTCTCCAGACCGAGCTGAGAGAGACAAGAATCCAGTAGGCAGGAGGGTTATATTTCAAAGCAGGAGGTCAGCTCTCTGTAACATTACACATAAATATTGCCAATCAAAATCCAAGTCTTAGCCTCAGTGGTTGTGTTGACATTTAAGTATATGAATGATAATGTTATTGCTTCAAAATTGTGATGTGTGTCAGTCAGTTCTTCTTGATATTGGACCGGGTTAACTCCAGATATTAAGAGCAGGAGTCAGCGTTCAGATCACATGGGGACAAGCTCGACTGTTGAAACTCCAACTTTTAATATGCTTGATTTGGCACATAAGTTAATGCTAGCTAACCTCAGAGTTCAGGTTTAATTATGCTCCCGCTGCACAACGCTCCACATTCCGTTTTTCCTTCAGGCCCCCTCACACTGATGGTTACCATGATGATTGTTTCTGCCACACATTACTCTCGCCGTGTTTTGACAAACTTCTTGCTGTTAACTGGTTGGTTAAAGGTGGTGGAATGTCAACAATGGAGCGAAGATGTGACGTTTTACAGCTGCAGGAGGCTTGGCATATATGCTGTTATAGTATATGTCCATTTTAGGTCTGTTTCAGTCATATCTTCACATCTAGAGCGTTCAAAGTATGGGGAGTTAGAGTCTTCAGTCTCAAGTTTTATTCTGAACTGGCAAAAAAAAGGCATTTGCTTCTGCTTGGAAACAGTTTCAAAATGGCCTGAAACTTAAGGAGCTGGATTCATTAGATGCATTTAATGTGATTCGAAAAGACCTGGAGTAAGACACATCTGGCAATAGATGCTGATAATCAACTTATTCTGTGATTTCCATCTATCATCATGCAAATTATATTATATCTGTGTACTATTCACTTTCATATCGGATGACTGATTACATTTGATATCTTAGGATTCTGTACTTTATTATTTTTTGTTATGTAAATGTATTTATTGCTGAAATCCTGTCTGAAACCTACTCTCTGAAAGACGATGTTTAGTCTTTTCAAGTTAAATAGAGTTTAAGTAACTAAAAATACTTCATAAGGGCGTTTGGACATGCTATATTTAGAGTACATATTTCAAATGGCACTACATGCTCAATCAAGTGTATGCGTGCACGGTTGTGTACTATAAATACACTGTCCATTTAACTTCAATAGTTGTGGAATTCCGTTAATCAGAGAGCTCGGGGCGAGTTAAAGGCCATTAAAACTAAGTATGGCTTCTCTCCAATGACAGAGGGCTGTTTGTTGCTCAGTCTCACTGTCTGTGTGTCAGGGCAGAGGCTGCGATGCCAGGCTGCCAAATGCTGGAAGTGGGTCAGTGCAGTCACACAGTGGCTGAAACACATACATCACACATGCACCTGTACAAACACACAGAAGGAGGAAAAACAGAAGAGAGCTGGTATGGCGTCACCTTCCAAACTTGATTTTAAAACTCCAATAGTGGGCCACTTTTCACTCACAAAAAATGCTTTGTACAGTAACCAGGCTTTTCTGCCTCACAGTCAGAGGTGGGTTCTGTTCATTGTATCACAGACATGGCTGTAGAATGTAAGTTGGTGATACACTACAAAAGATGCAAAAAAAAATAAATCATAAAATAGGATGTACATAAAAATACCTAACTGAACATGACTGTTTACTGTGAAGAATGAACATTTTGTAATTGGTGTTAAACTTGGTGCAGACTGCGGTGACTGCTGTCCTGTTTTTCTGACTCACAGTCCTGAACAACCAAGGACTCTTGTCTGCAACAAAGCCAAGACCGCAGTGGCAGCATGTTTTATTGCCTTATTTGCATCCAACAGTTTATGTTCTCCGCTATAGCCCTTTATAGTTCCGAGCCTATAGCTTCTTGTGACTCAGCAATCTAACGACTTGTGCAGATGAATGCAGACGAGCCGATGCCAAAGCTTGTGCGGTTTTAGTGAGTGTGTGTTTAGGCATGTCTGGAAGGAGCAGGGTGTTATTTTATGTCAAAGGTCTCTGTATCCACAGATGCAGAGCATTTTTCAGAGCAGGAGGCTTCTATTACGGCTAATAAGAGATGGAAAAAAAATTATTCTAGCCACAGAAAGAATAAAGAAAAGCTAATTACCACGATGAAAGTTTAGTCAAAAGAAAGTACTTGCTTGGTTTCAAGCAAAAACAGTCCTCAAGGGAAAACATGAAATGAAATCCTTAAATGCTCTGAAGGCACATTAAATACAAAATTAAAACACAATACTTAATTTTCTATGGATACGGTTTGCAGAAAAAGATACCACAAGACAACCCTCTGGAGGTTTTTTTTGATTGTTTATATAACAGTAAATGTCAGAAGTGAATCTAGATGACAGAAATTGATAAATTCCAGGCCTGCAAAGGGAAACATAACAAAAGATGAGGACCAGTGGTGTCACAGTCAGTGTGGGTCTGGAGAGGATCAAACACAAGGGAAGGTCACGCCCATATCTGGGGTCAGTCACCAGCATCTCTCAACACTGACTTATGTATGAGGATGGATGTAAACAGTCTATGTGTGGCACAGACATGTTTTAAGTAAAAAGTTTCAATATGGTATTTTTTTCCTTTTGTAAATTGGGGCAAAGTCTTCATCTGCTTCCTGTATTTAAAACCCAACATGGGAGGAAATCTGAGTCACTCCATGGCGAGTGTGTGACTCTGTGCCAGCGTCTTGATTGGCACTAGTTTGTTGGGAATTTAATGACTTTTACCTCAATGTGTAAATGTTTTTACAAGTTTACTCACATTGTCTGAGCGTTTGTGATCTCAAATATGAAAAGCTGAAACACAAGATGTCTCTCCCCCGCTGCGTCTCCCCCGTGTCTGTCTTATTCTCACAACATGAGCTGTCATGTATGACCTCAAGTAAACAGGCTCTTCAAAGTTTTGCCGTTTTATCGTATGTACAAATTGCCGCAGCCCTGTAAACTTTAACAGCTGTTTTGTTGCTCATTTGCACTTTCCTGCAAGGCTCATGTTTAGAGTGGAAAACGTCCGTGACAGCTCGCCTGTTATGAATCTACTTGTTCTCATAAAACATTTCTTTCATTTCATTTCTGTGGGATTTTTCCAATACTTGAACAGACCTGACATTGCTTTTTATTGGGGGAAGTTTGAAAGGAGAAAAAGAGAAATTCTCAGTTTAGAATTAAAGTTAAGTTTGCAACTTCTTGTTTGTTAAGGAACTTCTGCCTCAAAAATAATGCAGATTCTTGTGTTGATGTGACGAAGATGTGACTACTAGAATATATGGGGTACCTATTAATAAAATCTCATTAGGAGTCAAATACGGGCTACGAGCCAGAGCAACCAAATATTTCCTACAACAACAAACAGAGTGGTTTTCTTTACAGGGTGAGCTGTTACTTGTAATCCTCTGAATAAGCAGAAAAATCCTCATTTAGACCATGTTCACCTGATTAAACAGCTGCTGAACAAACAGGTTGGTGTTGGATTTTGGCTTTTCTTTCCCTAGTTTTAGAACGAAAGGTAAATATCCTACTATGGGATGTCGGCCGTTCCTGAAAAAGTCCAGAACAGGCACCATTCAATCTTACATATGTTCATTGCAGTGAGATACAAACCTCGCTGAACTGGACGTGCCAGCTGTGCACACAAATCCCTCCGCTCTTAAATTCATAAAAGACAGAGTCACAGTTTTACACCACACCTATTTTCAGTGTGTTGCTCCGTTGAAGTATTTATGCCTTGTTTATCAAAAATGTTGAAACATTGTGTATGCTCAAGTGAAATATTGTCGCCTCTTTTGGCAGCCGCAGGCCTTCATTTTCAGTGCAGTAATAAGCAAGTTTACCTGCAGTAATCATCAGCTATGTTTCTCCACGACTGCAGCAGATGTGTCCTCTCCGCCCCTGGTGGTTCAGAGGAGACAGACTTACTGTGGGAAAATGGGAAACTTGTCTGAATGGTAGAAATCTGCTGAGTCGTTTAAATAAAGCATCTCACATCCTTATAGATGACATGTGAGATATGACAGGCAGTGAATCCTGACTCTACTCGCATATAAAAAGGGAACAGTTCCATTTTCATCTTTATATTTCCTGTTAAATCTTAGGCACAGTTGTTAATCGTAGTCACAATTAATGTTTTTACAAGTTGACCCTTAATATTTGGGTTAAACCGGAGCGGAGCTTGAGCACAGAGCTGATTAATAACTATTTCCTTGAGTCCTGGTTGTTTGTTGATTAAATGGTGTTGACAGTGGTGATCAGCGTTGGGAAAACTGCTTTGAAAGCAAAGATTTGCAAACTACCAACTAATTCACACTAGACGGAGGGGAATCTTAGCAAAACTACCCCCGAGGTACAAATGTAGTTTGGCTGAATAAACTTAAAAAATATAGTTCCAACTACTTTGTAAAAAAAAAAAAAAAAAAGGATCAAACTGACATTGCCCATGTTGGTCAGGTGAGTTTACTGTAAATGGGGCTCCTTAACTGTACAAAAGTAATGTTCAAATGTGATTTAAATACTCTGGTCCCTATACAAACGTGAAAATAGTTAGTGGTCTATTTTAAAAGACCACTGTGACCCTTTGAACAGTGTCTATAAGCTGCTTTAATTCACATGGAGGTTTGTTCTAGCAGCTGTCACTAAAATGAGCATTAATAATATTACACATAAAGTGGCTTTTTATTTATCTATTCATACGTCTTATTTATAGTGTTTTAATTGTTATTTTCTGAGTCTCTTGGAGAACTTGGAATATTTTATCTTATGTCATCTTAATGTTTTATTGTATTACTCCATCATGTTTGTGTAATGTCTGCATGAGTGTTGTGTTTGTGATTAATTTTAAGATAGATGCTTTATTCTACCTACAAGTACAAAAAACCTAAACCTGCTGACTGTAGTTCAACTACACCGCTAAAGCCTACAGGCTACAGAAGCTGAAATTGAGGGGGCCAGAATCTGAAGCTCTCTCTTCTCAATCCGAATTATAAACTAAACCTAAAGATTGATGAACCTGAAGTCATTTCATGCTGTTATGGGAAAAAAGGGAAGCCACTTTTCCAAACTTCCACACCAAACCATGGAGAGGAACAGTAGAGTTACGTCCAGGTTGTGTCTGTCAGAATTTGACTGAATCTCAGCAATTGGTAATCACAGCTGTCAATCATATATTTAACCACCCTGCCTCTCTGAAAACACCCACAGCTGAACAAAACCGAGATGTCACAGGGTCGATTTTCTAAAGTGTAAAAATGCAGGCAAGGAGTATCTGCAGTCTCATCCTGTCTGACCTCTTCAATTACAGTAAACTGAAAGGTAATTATGGACTGTTTGTCTAATAACAGTAAAAATGAGTTAATGTATTTATTCCATGTTTCAGGATTCATGCAGTGGAAAAGTTACTGCCTCTCAGCTCTGAGAAGCTTCTCATTTAACTCCAGAGAGTAAACTATTGTATTTCCAAAAATGCCAAACAATTCCTTTCACAGTGGTTTGCCTCCATAACTTATAACTTTGGCTCCCATTTGGTCTTCATGGAAGCTGAGTGGCACACCAGAGCCCTATGTGGCTGAGTTCCTACACTGCGGTTGTGTAGTTTACACCTTTCCTGCCACGCCATGACCAGACTGTGTGAATTCTGTTTATTTATATATAAAAAAACACAGTTATATATATGGGCTGAGAGAGAAGGGGGCCCTGCAGACCCACTCTGAGCCCACCAGCAGCAGAACCAACTGGACTGCAGAAAGCCTCCATTACTCCATGGTCTGATTTTCATCAATATTCTTCATTTCAACAAAGAAGTCATTCAAGTTTTGTGCAGAAGCAAATATTTCCTTACATGTTATAGAAATAAATCATACATATTTACAACTGCGCTACTGTATAATCTTAGATTACCCTGTACACAGGGTGTTGCTAAGGCAAATACAGCGAATCCCCCTGTGAAGATTTGGACATTGTAAGCAGAGTATTACGAAGACGAGGAGGAGGTTTGGCTCAGAACAGCCTCTTCATAAAGTTTTAGTTGAAAGAAAAAACACAACTACCCTGCTCATTGGATACGGTCGCTCCACTGCTTCAACAACATTAGAACATTCTTCAGTGGCATTAGAAAATATTTTGAGAGGGAGGGAGAAGGAGAGAAACCCAAGACATAAACACATGGAGCAGGAGAACAACCTGCCAACAGGAGCTGTGGCTTCCAGGAATGTGCACAAACACACCGCTTCTCTGTTGGCCTCGGAGCTGGGTATCATCTGAGCTCTCACTGTGTGTCTCACCTGCAACTCGCAGACGCTTGGAAGCTAAAGCAAATAGTTTCTCTCTGAAAACTGCTGATTGCCTCTATTTGTGCCAATATTTGATCCCCTCACATCTTACTATTTTTTCCTATAGGTCTAAAAATATTTTCCAAGAATTGTTGCTCCCCCAGCAGTAAATGAAAGACTCTGAATTTCATTGTTTCTTTCATAGTCTACAGTTTTACTTAAATACAATTTTTGACCTTTTCGGGGGGGTTTTTTGTCACCGGTTTACAGTTATTAATGTGAAGAGCATTGCCTGCTTGCACTACTTTCTGTTGGATCAATACAGTACTGACTCATGTTCGCTGAGAATTGGTGCAGTACTTTTGTTTAACCCTGCAGGGAGACAAAGTCAAGCAAACAACAGCAAGCACATAATCTCATTAGTGGAGGTAATAGTAATTTATTTGTTTGTTTTATCAGGGTAAATGCACTTTAATCAGCATTACTGTAAATATGTCAGAGTTTGTGAAATGGGTAATTTTCAAGTGTTGCCCCTAACAACAACAACAATAAGGAGTAAATCAGGACAGTGCTAGTAAAAAGTCCAGGACAGTACTGAACAGAGTTGACAGACAGGTGCTGAAAACATTACAGTAACTGTACATGACAAAAATGACAAAGGTACAATGTTGGAAACAAGTGTTTCCACTTTAACATTTCATTCTATAGTACAAGCACAAGGGGACAAACTGACAAACATTAAATTTTTTAAATACACAACCTGACCAATAAAGCTCACTTGGATTTAACAAAGCAAATCAGAGCCTTCCTTGGATAATTACTAAATTGATTTGTATGTTTAAGCTGCAAACAAGTTATTGAACCCTAACTGATGTAGTTTATTTGCTAGTGAGCATAGAGATTGGACAATGCCAGCATTCATCTGGTTCATTGGATTCATTGTGACAGAGTGGTTCAGGGAGCATGAGACATCATTTTCACACATGGATTGGCCACCACAGAGTCCAAACCTGATCCCCATTCAGGATTTTTTGGAGAAGGCCTTTCACCAGTGGTCTGACTCCCCCATCATCACTGTAAGACCTCTGGACGGAAGTGAATGTTGTGATATTTATTGTGACACAGTGAATGCGTCCTGTGATCGAAGTTAAAGGTCAGCCAATAAACTATTTTGTATGAGGGACTTTTTTTTGGTAGGGGGGGGTTTGGGTCTAACCTTGCCTCCTTTGTTCCCTTTAGGACGTAATTACCATTTTTGGAGCAGAAACACGATGGCAGGTTGTTGTTGCTCCTGCCCCGTGTACTTCACCCTGATGGCCCACCAGCTGCTCTCTCAGCAGTGAGGCAGAGTCGACAGCACAGACAGCAGCTTAGTTTACACAACCCCCAATTCCAACTTTTCCCTCCATCAAGTATGAGTAAGTTATTTCATGCATGTCACACTTGTCAATAGAATTTCCTTCATCACACACCCCACACCAGCACATATTCAGTGGCAGGCAGTGGAGCGCTACAGAACACAGATTTATCCCTTTGTGGAGTGATACCTATTGTTTGCATTGCACTGTTGCATCCCACCATATGGCACATTTTGTTGTCCTTGCACTATGTTTGTCAGCATGACCGTTTAAAACTCATGAATTTCAGAATGATTTTGCACCAAAGTCAGGTAAATGCACGTGTTGCATTACATTACTGCAGGGTATTTAGGGATGCAAGTCAGAACACCGTGTCATCTAATGTTGCAGATGCACTGCTATCAAATCCAGGAAGCTCAGGAGGCTGCCAAGCATTGATTCATTAACAGCTCCACTCCACCAGGAGTGAAAAACAACACAGTCATGAGTGATTTATGTCAAGGTGTGTTTATATCTGATATGGCTTCAGGAAACAAAATGGTGTTTTAAAATTATAGCCTGCATGGAACAATGAATCTTTCACACGGAAGACTTCATATTATAGCTGTTTAATTGAACTGAACATGCATAAAATATGAAATACAACGATTTCGCTTTATAAAAGGAAAGGCATATATTTGGTCACTTCAGCAGTAGATCTAACCCTCATTCAAACTGTTCATTGTTGAGGGTCATTTTGAGTAATATAAAATCTAAGAGCTTTTGGCAAAGTGTCATTCATTGCAGTGAGTTTGAGTGAGTGGTAGATAAAGGCTCTTTTCTTTGCACACTCTGGGGCACTAGAGTAGGCCTGTCATATAGTTTCAAGCAGAGCTGTGCCCTTGCCTGAATGAAAATACAGCATGGAAAGAATTTCCTGAAATGAAACTCAATCTCATCTGCCACTAAACAGTAGAAATGCACTGGAGGAATCATCAGCACTGGGTTCAGTTGGAATGGCTGGTCAAAGTAGTTACAGTATATTGTGTCCTAACAAGAAAAAGTAGAGAAGAAAATAAAAAAACATTCTGCAGCTTGATGAAGAGCGAGGTTATGTGGATGGAACAACAAAGAACTGAATACTGGTTAAACTTTTTCCTCTTTGCAATTATTCTATTCTTTCCATCTGCATTGTTGAAATGTTTTGACTTGTGTAGGCCCCTTTTGTTGCGTAGGAGCCTTTCCGCAGTAGTAGAGTGGACTGGCAGCCAAGGACGACAGCGGCATTACTGAAGACGGTGTGGCAGAGGCCGTAATCCATGGCTTTCCTGTGCTGACTGGTCTCACAGAGCCTAACTGGTGTTGGGTTTCCATCCAAGCAGCTGGGTTAGGGTGTTTTGTGGTCTTCTTCAGTCTTCTTTGAAAGAGGATAGTCGAGTTGAGTCCCACCATGAGGCCCTGAGGACCCTGCCACTGTAGCCACACAGAGGAGAGACGTCCCCGTGGCAGACAGGGCAAACAGACAACAGTCCTGCAGAGAGCAGCTGGAGCACTCAGGCCAACAGGTGAACACAGCACCTGTGTTAAGAGGAGCACAGCACAAGTTCTAAGAAGAGAATGTGGAAGTCATGGCAGTCTTGATCCAGTGTGGTCGCTCAGGATGTTGTCAATATGTGTGAAATGTTTCTGACTCAGATGGTGGGAAGAAAAAAGGAAATGTTTTCAATTCAGGAACAGGGTGGGATGAATCAGCTCTCCAGCAGTGAGGTTAGGTGAAGCTTTACTCTTACCTCCCACAGAGGAAGTGGACAACTTTAGGAAGGGCCTTGACAGTGTGTTGATTGGGCCTTTTCGTCAATCTGACTGATCTACTGTTTCTCCGTGTGGGAAGGGCTCAGGGTTGAAATGGTTTCCTTGTATTTTGTCTGGCCACACAGATGACGGAAAATAGCTCTGTAGTGGGTTTTGCTTGGCTACGCAGATCTGTTTTATTTGGAATCTTGTGCTAAAGGATGAGTAGCCCAGCTTGACTGGAGCACACCCAAGGCCTTTTGGAGATCACACAGACACTAAAATCCATATGTGAGATGTATAAACGGCAGCCATTGTTTATTTACAACATTTTATCCTTTGGTGTGAACACTGTGCTTGATAACCCTGAAGTATAACATACTTAGGTTGGAGAAGAACAAGAGGGACGAGATGTTTCACAAGAATCAGAGCGATGTCAATTCATGACACCACACAAAGAATAACTAATCTATATTTATTTTATGTTTCATGTTTAAAGATTCTGCAGATTCTGATATTGCAGCAACAGAAATAGTCAGAGGCTCATTCTGATCCCTATTCTATCAACTAGAGAAGTGCAAAATGAGGAGTGTTAAAGTATGCACTTCAGGTTTCTGTCACTGTCAAGACTAGATTACTGGAGCCCCCACCAAAACACATGTAAAAATACGACTATGTATGGATTCTTCAGTGTAAGGACATAAAAATAAATAACCAAAATGAGATTTAACAGCTGGAACAAGTGTTTTATAATTATATGTTTAAGGACTGCACAGGTAGCTTATAGACGCTGGTAAACAATCTTCATTTGGACATATCGTCTCTGCTTCTCAGCATCCACTACGTGACCCCTTTCTCTCCAGCAGTGGTTTGGGAACGGATAAACATGGGAACCTGAAATGAAGATGCTTGCAGAATCCTTATCCTTATTGTGACTAGACATAAAAAGAAAAATATTTCTATGGAAAACACAGAAAACCTATGAGCAGTCTCTCATTTCCCTGGAAAAACAGAAATTGTGTATCTCTATCTTGCAGCAGTGATTATGGTGGTGCAGTGCGGATGGCTGAGGTGGTCGAAATAGGAGCCTGGAGGATTTTATGACGGCTATGAATCCAGGAAAGGCATGTCTGCTTCTTCTTCTTCTCTGCTGGTTGGCAACCACACTGTGATAATCCAGCAGGAGTGTGTCCACCACAAACAAAGGGTTTGCTCATAACTCAACCACACAAGTTAACGTCAAGCATGAGTTTGTACAGACCTGTCGTGCAGTTAACATATTTTTATTATTCACTTTCATTTCGCAAGATTAGAGGGTGACTTTAAAGAATGTGTTAACATCTTTAAAAAGAGAACCTGCTTATTAAAGGAATATTTTTCTGGAAAATGATTCAAGTCTACATTGTGCTTGCAATTGCTACAACTTCTACAGCTATATTATTCTATTCAGAGAGGGATAACCTCAAAGCTCATTTGTCCCTATATTTTCTATTTATTAGTTAATTACAAATGAGTCTTATCACACAGTGTCCAGTAGAAGTATCTGAGGAAGGATTATACCTTGACACATCATTTTCCTGCTGAGACTTGCTGTGTGGGTACAGCCACTTCAAAGTGTGGTGTCAGTGGTCCATTAACCACTAGTAATTAAAGTGTCACTTCATATGGCACAGAGTGCACTGCTCTGCCCGGACTGTAAAAACTGTACAAGGGAAAAAAAAAAAAAAAATGCACAGAAAGCACGGTTTCCTGCAGTCCACCCTCATTACCAGAATAAAGCCAGAGACGTTTGGCTCTGGTCGTGCAATGATTCCATAGCACTGCTTTCCATGTGGGCTCTATGTAACATGTTGGCTATAATTTCCTCTCAGTGTTCACCTATGTTTTGTCAGCTAGTAAATTTCTCATAAATTAATCGGAAAGGTAAAAAAACCATGCGGTAGAAGCTGATTGCTGTTGAAATAACCTTTACTTTAAGTGCTCTTTCACGTATTCCAACCTCCTTAACAGTCTCATATAAAGTCCAGATGCTACCAGTATTTATACTGTAGATTTTGTGTAAGGACTTGAAGAGACAAATACTTTCCATACCACACAGGCACCGAGCAAATCAAAATACTAAAGTCTCTGGGTCCATTTACAGTTTGACAGAGAGAAGATTCAAATGTCTGTTACAGACTTAACATCTGGCTAAAACATGATTATTCGCCTTTCCAGAAGACCTGTGTGTGTGTGTGTGTGTGTGTGTGTGTGTGTGTGTGTGTGTGTGTGTGCATGTGTGTAATTGTGATCATCAGGTTTCTCAAAATGACAAATTAAAGACAAACAGAAGCCAAAATGCTGCCTGACACTGTGTGTTATAAAGATGAAAGAGTGTGGCCTTCACACTGTTAGAAACTTACTTTGAAGTTTTCACATAAATGACACATTCAGTTCAACAGTCCAGTGATTATAACTTTCTTTGGACAAATATATTTGAAAAAAAGATGCTGGAAAATTAAATTAGGTTTTCAGAGTTTTAGAGGCATTTTTCTTTGCCAACCTCAATATAATAACTGTAAAACTATTACAACCTGAGAAGTGTTGGTATTGGCAGGCTGTCAGAGCAGGGGCAGTAAAACACTGCCATTTGAGAATGAGGCTGCTATGTGCTTAGATTTCATTAGTAATTTCATGAATTTGACAAGAACCTGTGTTATCTATCCAGCAAACCATACAATAGAAAATATGAAATAATAATATTAATGTGTGTGTTCTGTCATTTGTGAGTAACTGATGTCAATCTATAACAAAAACATAATAGTTGTCTGTTATTACTTTTCCACCAGTATAAAGTATAATGTATGGGCTCATGTCAAGCACCATCCTCAATGTACAACATCACTTGTAACATGTCTGTGTTCTTTAAAACAATGTAAAAGTAGAATATCAGTCTCTCACTACACTCTGCTTTAAATCAGAGGCATACTGTATTTATGAGGTTTTCCACTTTAAAAGGGGCCCCACTCTGGATAACCTGGGTGGGTGAAAAGCTGCAGTCAGCTCATGGGAAGGACATCTCTAAGCTGGTGCCAGATCACCCATAGGCCAAAAAAACAACGGCTGAGCTAGATACAGTCACAGTAGGAGTCCAGAGTCAACCCGACTTGTTTTATTTGGTTCATTTTTTTCATTGGACAACTATAATACTATACTATATGCATGATATATGTGGATCTCTAGCTGTGTGTAAGTAAAACAAATCACCAGGCATGTAGTGGTCTCTGTTGGGGAATTATTTTTCACCTCACTAATACTAGGGCAAACATAACTTACCTTCTCCCTGACTGGTTGCTTGGTTGCTTTCCGCAGGCAGGCGGGAAGTGTGCCAGAAACACTAAAAATAAAGAAATGAGAAGAATTTAATCCCTATCACAAACATGCCAGGGCCAGGAAAAGATTAAAGGCTGCTTCCAAAGAATAACATTTCTGGAGGTGGACAATCATTCCATTTATTCGTGGGATATTTTCTTTGTACATTTGAGCTTCTTTCTTAGGTTGGTAATGAAAATTGATTCTTTTGTTTTTGGTTTGTATCATTTTACGCAGTAGCTCTGTCACCTAGGAATTTCTCTTGCCAGAAATAATTTAAGGTGATACTGTGGGTCAGAGTGAAAAGGCTACTGTTTTCAATGTTTTCATACCTCAGACGATGGAATTCAGAATACGATGTAGTGTTGATATCATTAAAGATTACCAAGCTCGAAACTGCTACAAAAGCTGATTTATATCATGTTTTAATATATTCTATGATTTCTGCATACCTTTTCACCTACCAGTAAAGACCTCTTTTTTCTACTTTACCCTCATTTACTTATTTACTTTAAATAATTTTGAGTATGTTCTCACTTTGATGTTAATAGTTAAAATAATAATAATAACAATAATAATAGTACTAATAACAATAACTGCACATTTACTGCACTAGCAAGACTGTTCACCAAGTGCTTTGTCAAATAAGGCAGTCATAAGCTAACGCAGACAAGCAGAAAAACAAAGTATAAACACGAACGTAAAAGGTGTAAAAATGCAAAAATGTCCCTATAAATCAAATTAAAAGTGCTTTTTACTGCTCAATATCAACCACATTAAATCCACTTTCAATAAAAATCTTAAACCTGACTACTTTTTGTGTTTTTATTGTTGTTGTTTTTTTAGACTTTATAAGAAATAGAATGAACTTTATTGACCAAATTTGTGCACACAAACAAGGACTTTGTGGTTTATTTTTAGCTCTTGTGTATTATAGAATAAATATTCAGATAAAAATAAAAGTAAAAGTAAAAAGTGTATGGTAAAAAAGAAGGAATTTGTTTGCCATAAAACTGTACAAATAGTGTGAAGACCAAATACCACACAGACAATAGTGAAATGTAAAATTACAATGTTGTTACGTATTAGAATAAGATGTTTTGTTCATATAGAAAATGGAAACAATGAAAATGACAAGATTAAATATTTAATGATGAGTTTATGTATAAATTTAATGCAATAACGCTGTGCAAAAGGCGTTGCAGTATACAGTTGTGGTGCTGGTGCTTTACCACTAAAGGGCAACACTCCCCTCTGCTGTCCATCTGCTGATCAACACATGACAACACTTTCATCAATTACCTTATTTTGGATCATTATTTACATTAAATAGAGCAATAAATATACTCCTGTGCAGTGGGCTAAGCGTCAAGAATTTACAAGATTACTGATTTACTATTGGCGCTTAACCCTGGTGTTGACGCTAGATGGCGGGAGAGCTTCACAGCTAAACAGGTGACATACTCTGTTGCTATGGTGATGACGCTGGTTGCTGTAAACTGTAGTTTCCTGACAACCGGCAGCAAAGCTTAACAACAGACATTTAAAAAGAGGTAAGACTAAATATAATAACGCTTGTATCGTTCCACTTTGAATCCATAATGAGTTTCTTGAATGTAATAATGGATAAGGTTAATTTTCAAAGTATCGTGATTGAGCCGCTTCTGACGGTTACCCACAATGCATCGCTTTATTTTGTCTAGTAGCTCAGGGAGATGATCGGAAATTGACACAGCCGCCCTCCGCTCCTCTCGCCCTACCGAGGCGAACCCTTAACAGCATCCCCGACAGACATGCCAGACAAGGCGGACCGCATTTAGCCGGCGTGGCTTCTTCGCGCAAGACAATTTCACAACCGCTTATAAGACATTTGACGGTATCTATTTTTAGCCTGAAGGTAAGCACTCTTCAAGGTGGCGTTAATGAACTGTTGGAGCCTCGTTAGCTGCTAGCTAACTGTAAGCTAGCATTATTAAAGCTTCATACGTACTTCCTCTGAACAGGGAAATTATTTCACTGAAAGACATTTCCACATTATCCAAATAATACTACTATGCACATGTATAAATGAAAATATTCAGCATCATTTTATTACTGTTGTATTGTCAATTAAATTTGATATATGGTGCTATAAAACTAGGTATGACTCTAGTTAGGATCATTTTACAATGGCTTTGACGGTCATTGTTTCTTTGTCGAAAATCATACTCATTAACAGGGTGGAGGCGTACTGTTTATTTTCATTTCCTCGTGTGTTTTAACGGCAACAAATAATGTTTTGTGGATCAAACGTTTGCCGAATTTACCAGAATATTGTCACATACGTAAAAAGAAATCCTGCGTCTTATAATACAGTAGTATATTTTCTCTTGTTTTCAGTCAGCTTTTAATTATAAGTGAGATTGTAAAGGGGGTTTGTGTGGCGTCTCTCCCTTACAACAGAAAATAGGGGAGTATGAGAGCTAGCTTGTTTGCGGTGTTGAGACTGGACAGCTCCTCCCTTGACAGCAGCAGTGCATACATAACATTAACTGCAAGGACAGCTGATGACCGCACCAAACACACACACACGCACACACAATGAGGGAATCCTACGGCATATAATCTGAGAAAACATCATGGAAAGTGATCCCTTGCTGAATCCGTTTAATCCTCTGAGCTAGGCTAAACAATACAAAGCCGACCACCTCTCTGTTAACGACCACAAACGGCTTGATGATGAGAAACAAGGTCACGTCCTGAGTGGTCTTTCTACCTATAACTTTACAATAACGTTTGTGTGAAGTCATGAGGCTCCAGTAGCTGTGATGGGTGGCGGGTTAATGTGGGTTTCGGGTGCTGTCCGCAATGCAGGTGCTGAAATTTAAAGTGCCGTGGAAAGTATCGAGCATCCCAGCAAATGCGTGGCTTCCAGTCTTATTGTAACCGTAGCTAACACCTCTAACAGTTTTACCAATTTTGTCTTAGGTGTTTGTTTACTTCCCGTTGAAGGGCTTCAGAGTTTAACGCTATGTTGATTGTTGCACAGACAGGTATATATTTGGGACTGTAGAACTAGAAAATTAGTCTTAAGATAAAAGAGGGAAGTACTACTTATAGGTTCTTGTTGTGGTTGAGGGCAAGAGCTACTGGCTAATGTTTCCTGCTGCAGCTCATTGATTATTTATGTTCTCTTTATGGAGAAATGCTGGCGTGTGTCTCAGAGATTAGAGTAGCATGGGTGTTTTGATAAGTGGGAGACACATCACACTAGTTTGACTCTGTATTTTAAGATAATATGTTTTTACATTTGCATTTACATAGCACAGTTCTCTCTGAAACTTAATTGTCTCTCATTGGGACCACTGTCTCCTCCATAATACATCATGAATCTTGTTGATAGTGAAGCTAGCTGAGGTCACATCTTTGCAAATGGAAAACCATCTCAGCTATTCTAGGAAAGGGCTGGGATGAGAGCTATGCTTGCGGCACAGGGTTTACCGGAAGGACTCCACATTACTCATCAATAATAGATTATCTCTTCAGCCTTTATGACACACCACAGCTTGTATTTGTGATTACCACCTTCTGTTTTGCTTATTGTATGCTTTTCTCCACCTCTTTCCATAGCAAAAAACACAGACAACTGCCAAACTGGAAAGTGTGTCCACTAAGGTGTCATGGGATGTATTATTCATGTTAGTGAGCTGATGATGTAAGAGTGAGAAGCTCTCTGATGTTTTATTGAAGCACAGTTACATATGCAGGGGAAAGCATCCCCAGCACTCAGAATGTGTTGCAGGGATCAATGTGCTCTCAAGTCCCAGCCCTTGTTGCCTGTCAGATGGTGGAGATGTTGGGGCTGAGTGATTATCTCTCCCTTTAGCTTGGCTCTAGAGACAAGAACCTCCAGTTAAGGGAGGGAGGAAGGTGGTGGGAGGTGGGGTGATGCAAGTGAATAAGCAGCCTGCTCAAGACTGGCTGTCTTCATGCCACACCCATAACCACTTAAATGTTTTACCACTGAGATTGGTTTTCATTTCAAGGTGTGTAACTGAATCAAATGACATATAATTGATTACATTTTCTGCCAGAAAAATGTCTTTACTACCTTTCTCTCAATTAAAGCTATAATATCTAACATTTCCCTGTTAAAATATCTAAAAATAACTAATCCTATGTTATATATTTTGTTGAGTTGTGTATATACATCATGTTAGATGTATTGGAGATGTCATAGTGTCAAATTTCAGAAGTCATAATGTTATTTATTAAATTCAGCTCATTTCATTTGGTTGCCTATCAACATCATGACATGTCAGTTATGTCAGTAATCAATTTTTAACATAACATTAATATACATAACTAAATGTAGCGCAAATAAAAAGTAATCACATATGGTGGAAATTATTATTAGTAACATAACTCCCATGATGCTGTGCTATTTCACAATTTCATCAACTACATTGTCTTATTGTTTTGACTGAGATACCCACAGTAGCAGAAATGACATACTGTGTGCATTTAGCTGCAGCGTATCTGATCTCTTACGTGTCTTCTTTGTGACTTTCACTTTTATGCCAGTTTAGGAGTAGTTCTACTGGCTGGCTTAAAAATTCAATATGCGCAAATCAGATCAGTGCTGCCTCTTAGATCAGATGTATTCCTCTTGGGTGCAGACAGTACTTTCCTCACTTTTTCTTGAGAACTTTCAAGAAAAAGATTTGTTAGTGAAGTGCCAAATGGCCTTCATTGTGGAGGAACCTGATGGTTTTACTCAGTCATGATTGGTTTGATCTATTGTATAAATTGTCTTGGCCAGTATGTGAACAGAATGAAGTTGGAGAAAATCCCAAAACAAAGATGTGAATGTGAAAAGGAGTGATAAGTAATGGCCTGTCAAAAGATGTTTAACTTGTCTTTTGTTATTGTCTCCTTCATATATATCTGTCTATCCTCTTCTTCTGTCATCTCTCTCTTAGGGTTGCAAAGTTGGTGTTTATCTGAACATAATCAGCGATGGCATCAGCACATGTTACACTAGAGAATCAGCTGCACAGTGCACAGAAAAACCTGCTCTTCCTCCAACAGGACCATGCAAACACTTTAAAGGGACTACATGCAGAGATCCGCAGATTACAACAGCAATGCACAGGTGAGTGCCATGACAAGTGGTTATCTCTTGTCATGTTTGTGTAGAGAAATACTTAATCAGGACATATAATATAGAGCTAAGAAGGACAAATGAACCACCCATAGTGAGTTTGGTACCAAATGTCGACAAGATACTCTGATGCCACTATTAAACCTATAGAGATAATATGATAACGTATAGGAAATGCACTCAGGCATAAGTGAATACGCTCTGCACAGCTGTGCTGCAGCACAGCAAAGTGTGTATTGATCATGTCCACCAGTAATAGATACACTCTGCCATAATGTAATCTAAAGATGGTCAAAGAAAAACAGGATAGTCTTTGCTTAAACTCTTGATTTAATGTATCCTTGACTAACCTGTCACTAAAGCTGTCTTTGCACTCTCACTAATCTTGTTAAATCAATAGTTGACCATATGGAAAAAAACTGACAAACAAACATCGCTGTTAGGTAATTAAGCTGTCTGCTTGTGCTGTCTGGTAGTCGCAAACTCATGTGACACAGATATACATAAATAACCTTCTATTCTCTTTGCAGACCTGACCTATGAGCTCACTGTTAGAAGCTCGGACCCTTCAGGTAAGCCCCCATCACACAGTATGTGGCTTCAGCACACACTACACACACCATTCACCACTGATATTGATGGTACTATTTGATTTAATATTGACATCAAGTCGAAATATGATATCTGGACATGGAGTGAGCCATCTGTTTGTGGTTTTATAAGCAATTCATGTTGTACCGTATGACAAGTAGTGGAGTAGATGAGTAAAAGTAACAGTTTATGATGTTTGAAAAATATTGTGGTAAATTAGAATAACTTGGATATACTATTAACTTAACAAGTCATGGTTTTATGTTGGTTTGAGTCTCGGTTCTTAAGTTTTGTTTCATGCAGTGGTCAATTTTGAGATTTTGGGTTAGTTTATTCGTTCAATATGTGTTATTTCAAGCTGCTTTAAAGAAAATGTTGAAAATATACATTAAGATGTTTATTTTATTACAGTTTGTTTACTTGTGGCAGTAAGTTTCTTCCGAAGTTACCAAGAAGTTAGCATTACAAACTGACATGCCAAGTTTCGACTGTTTACTGAAGTCTGTCATGTCCAGTGAGTCTCCTGCACAACTCTATGTATCCCAAATAAGGGAATTACCTTTCTATCAGTAACCAATCGTGAATGTCCAAAGGGGGGTTTAATGCTGATGATGAAATCTCATTGGCTACTGCTGGTTTCTGCTAACATGATTCACTCAGACGCATCACGTGGTGTACTTTGCCACTTCCGGGTTTAGTTTACTGTGGGACCTCCGAAAATGCCCCTAACACCATGAAGAAAACAACAATTGCACCTTGCAAGATGTGAAAAGGGAAAGCAATCTATTGGACTAAAAAAACATCAGGAAGCAGCACATCTGACCGTAAGCTAGGGGGGTGGAGGGTGGGAGTGTTAATGACTGTGCGACACAGGAGTGGCTGATTATACATGTCACATGTCTCAATGAATTGATACGTGATCTCTTGTGCCCTAATTGTGCTGCATCGGGATTATTTATAAACATTGATCCAGAGAACCATGGGTTTTGTAGCAGTCTACTTCTGGAGTGCAGTAATGGGCTTTATGCACAGCCCTACTATTTCCTGGAACTGGTTTAACTTCAGGAATTAGTGGAGCTGTGCATAAACTACATTGCAAAGGAGAGAGTGGGTATAGGCGAAGCGTTTACACATCCACACAGCTGCAAAGCTAGACAAGAGGTGATGTCGCTTTTGACGTGAATGTCCATGTGGTGCTTTTGGCCCATGAATTATGGATGGGATATGCTGCACTGAGGAAGTTCAGCAAGGTGTTGGGGAGTTCACCTGAAAATATACCAGAGGCCTGACAAGAAAGTGTCAGGTAGGGTATGGAAACAGGGATGGGACAGGGATGTTGATTTTGGAGGACTAATGACCTGTTACATTTGATCATAATGTTGTTGT
>JAPQRQ010000028.1:17661769-17696236 GCA_037367365.1 Apogon talboti | reverse complement strand
GGAGTTCTCAGGTGGCACCCCAAACAGGAAACACGTGACTTGACGGCTCATTAAACCAAAAACATTTTTAAAATACACTTTGCAGATTATACACAGTACTCACTGGCTGTATCATGTACAGCTCATTAATTTACATATTAATGTTTTTGTAAAATTAGTTTATGTGAGTTCCATCTTCTTCTTCATGTGAGACAGGTGGCCCGAGCACCCTCTATTGACGAGCTGCCACTAATAGTATTAACTATATGTTCACTGTCAGATCTCAATAGTGCGTTATTATTAGTGACACATGTACTTTTACTTGCAGTGTTCTTTTTGTTGGTGGGTGGTGTCATACAGGGAGTGACTGAAAATAAAATTTAAAAAAAAAATGGAACTGGATGTGACCTTCAAAACTCTAGCCTCACTCTGACCGCACTTACCTCGATTCTGAAATGAATGGACTGCAATGACTGGAAAAACTGCGAGGTTCTGGGATGCGCGCGAGAAAATGTGATTTTTTATTGCAGACGCTTCCAATTTAATATTAATTTATTAAGTCTTTATCTGTTTTTTGTTTTGTTTGTTTTTTTGAAACAGTAATAATAGTAAATAATAGAAAATTTGTTCAAATATTGTTTGGGCTGCTGGCTAGAGGGTGGAGGTACATGCAATCTGTGGACCCACCAGCTATTGGTTAATCTCAGGAGGGTTTATACAGTATATAGAGCTTTTACTTGAATCAGGGGATCCGTGCGTGGACCAGGGCTGATGCCTGCCACTGACTTACATTGGTATCACTTCCGTGGGCCCATCCTGGAGTTTTCGGCAATTCCGTGACGCCATCACAGATTTTGAGTTAAGGGTCTGTGTCATTACACGGAATTCTGATCAATCTCCCCGTAGAAGTGGGTGGTACTTTCACTGGAGGAGAGCTCAACAAATTACCAGCAAAGCAGAAAGCTTATTAGCACCAAAGGAGATCAGCGGTGAATTGGAGTGCTCTGAATAGCCAGAAGGCGGCATTTTTTACGGCACTCTTGAAACACTACATTATGCCGTAAAAAAAACGTGTGTTTGTGTGAATTTGCACTGCACTGTATGGCATTTTGGTGGTTTGGAAGCTGTTTTTAAGATAAAACATGTTCTGGGAGTGGCGAATTGTGATAGACTTGACCTGCCATACTTTTATTCACAAAGAGACCTACTTTTAGTAAGGAAAAATGATGCCTAGGATACGATAAAAGTTCTTTTGCTATAGTTGAGATCTAGTTTTAGTTAAAAAAGTAGCACAAGTTAAACTTTTTAGGAAAGCTATGTTTCATGAATGAATGAATAAATGTATGAAACCTTTATTTCGAGCATGTGGAACAATTGCTTATTTATTTGTTTATTTATTTATTTATTTATTTAATAGCTTCAGTAATGGCTGAAGTAAAATATTAGTTATCTCTACACCTTATATTAATTTATATTAATAATATATACATAAGAATCAATACAATAATTATCATATATGAAATTTATACATCATAATCCACTACATATGTACCAATAATAAACCAATATAAATATAATTTGCTATATTTTACAAAATGGCCACTGTAGTTAAATGATGTTATTTAATCCAGTCTTACCCTCTCAGTTACCCTAGAATAAAGTACATACCTGTTATGAGTAAATTCAACTAAAGGCATCATAGAAAATTAGGAGATAAATTAAACAAAGGGGATTTATTTTCTAACCAATAATACTACTATATTTGGTGTTTTGTTTTAATATTCCACTTCCACATCATATATTTGATTACTGTGTATAGATTGTACAAAGTTTAATGGGTTAGAAACATGTTTTTAACTCTCTAAATATAACACTTAAGCACTATAGAGAATCTTCATGTACCATCCATAGCTCAGGATATAATTGTTCAAATACAGTAGGTTTTAGTTAAAATTTTATATGAATTATATCCATCTAAGTTTGTTGCAAATGCTGGGATGTGATAAATAGAAGTTTCATGCACATTTTTTCTTTGCATGTTTTTGTGAAATCAAATGTAACTGTGGTGTGGAATAGGGGGATCATCAAACCTGGCAACGTCAAATTAGTTCTTACAGAATCCTAATATCATTAGTAAACCGGGTCAGACCAAGGCCAGTAGTCCATTCTTCTTCTTCTCACGTTGCTTAATGGAGCTGGAAATGGATACTAGTCAAAATAATCTAGACAAAACACATGTTGCACACTCAGACAGAAATTAGTGGTTGTTGTAATGTGCCATATAATGATCTTTATGAATATCTTGGCTTCATATGAGGACATGACATTGTGAGTGTTGTCGCTCGGTCACTGACAGTCTAGAGCACTGGGATCTGCACTGAAACAATGCAGTAATCTATGCAAGTGTATATTTCATGTAGAGTTCTGTATCTAACTATGTTTCAGATCTTTTCTATGACATACACATTGTACACCATAGAGCTATTAGAGCTTTTTCCAGAGGTCATAAATCCACAGATGAGATATCAGAGGGGAACATTTAAACATCAGACATAAATGTCAAATGCTTTGGAATAGACTTCGCTAAAAAGATATTTAATTGGGACATTTCACATGGTCACCTCTGGGCTAATGAGCAAAAGTCCTCATTTTGTTTGAGCCCAATGTCATACATTTCATCTGTGATATTCAGCAGTAAAATGATTCTTACATGCAGACGAAATGGTCCCTTGATGAACGGCATAAGCAACATTATGAACATTTTGTCTCATAAAGAGTAACTACAATGTAGACCCTTATATGAGGCATAATTTACACAAAAGACAAAGATCCTAATGTGCACAGTTCCATTCAGGAACATCACCACTTTCCACAGAGACCTGCAGGTTTAATGGTACTGCAGATGATAGACTGACAACACAGAGTGAGATTCATTTATTGTACAACTGCTCTGTTATGAGAACATAACCAATGTCATTTTTCATCAAATGTTCTCCATTTATGTTGAATTCTTATGGTTGGATGATTGTGAAATGCTGGAGTTTTATTTTAGGAACAGGATTGTGGTTTGTGGCAAATGCTGCTACCTGGGAAAGATGACAGAATGCTTTGTTTATATGCTAGATGAAACTTGAATGGCATTTTAATGTCACCACTGCAGCTGTGTTTTTGTGATGTCTCATAAAACTATGAGGGTTGAGTATTTTTTGTGAAATAAATCAAGTCAGATTTTCTCTTTTTACATTATTAAGCCACAAACAAACTGCAAATTACACTTATTTTTGCTCTTTTTGTCAGTTTGTCCCACTAGTTAGTTTAACTCTTACTGTAGCTTTAAGTCAGCCTTAGGATAAATGACTTTCTATTGTTGATGAAAGTGAAAACAGAGTTCCACTGTCCACTATCTTTCCATCAAGTTCTATGAAAGTTGAAACACCACCAACAGGCTTGTCACAATTATTACATAGTTAACGTATGGAGGTGATTTGAGTTAACCATGATGCTTCTGTATAATTGTAATAATTGTCTCCATTCACTGTTATAAAAACATTTTGCCATGATCTTATCATTTTCCTCCATATGACTAGCTCTCTATTCATGACACTTTTCCAATACTAATTCAACACAGAACTAGTATATGAACTAGTACATGTTAATAGACTAGACATAATATTATATTACTGTTAGAAATCATTGAAAATTCATCATCGAGTCCAATTTCAGTATTTTAACAGCCCTACCTATCGACAGACAGAAAAAACTCAAGTGATCACCAGAATAACCTTTGGAAAAAATTCATTAACATTATTAATAATGAAGACATTAACACCAGCCTTTTATAACTTTTCTCCACTCACCATTTGTTGTAATGCTATCCTCTGAATTAGCATTTTTTTGTAAAAATTATGTATTTTCTCATACTTAATTTATTGATTTATTTTAGAAAAAGTGACTTTTTTTGGTAAAATATATCAACTGAACATAAAAACAACCACTGGCATTTGTCAAGCTACATGGGTTTTACTGATGAATCAATGTTGTAGAAAACGCCAGTGTTATTATGTTGTCTTTGGAGCCTCTCTGAGTGTCCCAAAAACACTGACACATCTGATGCTAATGAAGAACTGAGACTGCAACTACATTTTATCTGAATTATCCCAATGCATTGTTCAGATAAGTGGTAGAAAAGTTATGAAATATTTTAGATCATAGGTGCTGTTGGTCTCTGGTGGTTGTTTAGGTCTTTGAGGGCCATGGTATAAAGTAGTCCCCACATTTGTTTACATTTAGCAGGGGCCTTTTCTGTACATTTCTACCTGTACAACGACAACACCACGTACACTCATCCAGAGAAGTTGTTTATCACATTAGTCACACTCCAAGTTTAATCAGAGTTCATGATATCAGTTGACTTGACATGTGGGCTCTGTGGCTCAGTGACCTGAAGACAGCCCTATGTGCAGATTTTAAGGACATTCACTGGCATTTCACTAAGTGCACCTCTGAAGTTTGCTTTGATCTAATTCAAAGAGAGAAAAGAACATGCCCTGGGGGGGCGACTTTCACTTTCCTCACTAATCTTGTTTGGTTGATTGCACGGAAGTCAAGCACTTTGCGCAAAGTGCTCATTAGTCCAGAAGTAAACAACACCCTCTGTTTCTTTCTGTTTTCCTCTAAACACGCTGTACCTCCAAATGTTTGGGGTGTGAAAGCAGCAGAAATTATAACCTAATTCTGTCTGACAAATTCAGAAGCACTGACATTTAAAACTATCTGCAGGCATGTTTGGAGGCCTATCTAAGACCACAAAACAAGCAAACAATTCTATACAATGACTTGTTTTTATTATTCAATATAAAACACAAGATATAACTTAAGACATTTAAAAAAATAATCAAATACATCAAAATAAAAATGTGTGTTCCTGAAACAATATCAAAGCATCCAAAAGTCCTTGTGTTACAGAATGACTTTTTTCAAATGTTATATTTCAGTCATCACACACAATCATTTTGATAAATACAACTAAAATTAAGGTTTAGTATTGAAGTCTAAAAAGGCACTTTTCTTAGGGAAGTGATACAAAGCATATAACAAAATATTTTAATAGTGCATGAGCTGGTAATTTAGTAGTATTGACTTAAATGTTGAATTTGTCTAGTTCTAAGTAAAACCTGAGATTCTTCAGTTTTACATTCAGTTCACGTGAATTTCAGTAAATATACAAAACAGGACATACCCTTTAGTAAGTAAACACAGATGATGATGACAATTACAGTGATTATAGTCGTTGTTGAATTTTACAACCAATAGAATCATCTGAAAATGAGATTCAACATGAAAACATGGCAGAAATGCATGATGAACACCAGGGTACGTGTCAATGTGGACTTGTCAGCATTCATTATATTACGGCTGACAGAGAAGGATACGGAGGCAGGATGCTTTATTACCCTTACAGAATTGCTCCAGAACAGTGAATCATGAGGTTTGATGTTACTGGTGCAAAGTGGATTGCACACATTATACTTACTGTGTGTCATTGTGTAATGCTGTGGGATAGTGAATGAAGCAGTTTCCCGTTTCATCGCTGTAGGATCAGCTGAGTGCTGTGATGTTTAGAAACATGAAATCCATCACTCAAGACTCCAACTAATCTAATGAGTTAAATGAGGAAACCGCCAATCCCATGCATGGCAAGGCTGAGCCACTTCTGTAAAAAAGGAAATAAAGAATGAAAAATAAGTGTCAGGGTTGCATGACTAATCAACTGAACCGGCAAATACATGAATAACTTGTTTAACCCATAAAGACCCAGTGCTATTTTTGTGTCAGTTCCCAAATGAATTTTTCTCTCTATCTAACCTTTCTTAAGAGATTTATCTCCATTTACCATAGCATTATCCTCTCCATTTTGCATTTTTTCAGTGAAAATCGTATATTTTTTATACTAAATTTACTGATCATGTGCTTTAATCATCATGCTGAGAGGGTTATTATGCCAAAAACAGTGAAAACTTAAGAAAAAGTGGCTTTTTCAGTAAAGTATATTATTAACTGAACCTAAAACAAGTGTCTCCATCCACTGTCATTGATCCATCTCCTTTGGTTTTACTGGTGAATGTATGTGAACGTCCAAATGGGTCATATTTGATGATCATGAAACTGGATTTTACACCAATTACTGACATGGATTGATATTATTAATGGATCAACAGTGATTTACCTTTTAATATCAGTAATTGTTTTTCCTCACTTGTGGATATTTGGGTCTTTATGGGTTGATAAGCAGATGCATGACTGTATGTTGCGTTTAGTGTAGATAAAGTGTTGTTACCTTGACAGTCTTGGGTCTCATTCAGGAGGTTTAGTAAGTCCAACAGACAGGCCGACAATTAGTGCAATGACAGCAAGCAGGATCAACAGAGCAAAGGCAAGGATAATATATTTCTGCCAAGTAAAGAAAGAGGTTGTTATTTGAACTTTAGCTGAAAATCCATGAACAGAAAATGAACATCCTCATACATGTCCTATTGAAATTTGTAATGATCCACTGAATCTTAACGTTTTTAGGTGTTCAAGTAAGAGCATATGTTCATGTTAAGAAAGAGCACATACTCTCCTAGACTTCTTCTGGTATCTCACAGCTTTTTTGGTCTCTTCTTTTGCACGACAAATGTATTCGGCCGCGTTGGAGACATTCTTCTCAATGTTGTTGACCATATCACCCTGTTAAAAAGACATGCACAAAGCCTTTTTTCATCAACTTTAACAAGTATACAGGTTTTTGTCCATTCGCAACTACCAGTAGATCCAGAAAGTGAATTTCATCTGTTCATATAGATGATATGAATGAAATGCAGAGGACAACTTTTTAACTATTTTATGTGCGTTGTTTATTTCACTGACTAAATAAAAACCATTTATCTGAAAACACTATATTGTGATGTGTGGACCATATGAAACTCTCCTCTGAAATATTTGATTTTAATTCTAATTCAGTATTTATATAAGTATTTATATAAATACCAAATGTTTTATTTTTCTCTTTATATTTAATTTTTCACTTGTTTGTTTTTTTTCTACCTTTGTTTTTCTCTGCACTTGCTTGTTGTATGTTGCTGCTGTTAACTGTGAAATTTCCCCACGGTGGGATAGATAAATAAATTCTTATCTCATCTTATCTTATCTTATGTTATCTTATCTTATCTGATTTATCTTATCTTAAACTACTAATACAGTTGTGCTCATAAGTTTACATACCATGGCAAAAACTGTGTATGTGTACCATTCGTTAATGAAACCATGAGAGATCAGGCAAAACAAATTTATTTTATTTTAAATGGGATGCAAACTAAACTACCAGACCTCTAAAAATTACAAGTATTAAATAAAACATAACAATAGAGAAATGTGAACAAAAGGGTTTGTAAACTTATGAGTACATCTGTATGTGTAGTACTGACCATATACAGTATATTAGTATGAGGCTAATAACCACAAATAACTATCATTGTTATCATGAAGTTATAACATTAACCCATAAAGTACAGTAGTACAGTACTACTTTTGTGGCAGTTCCCAAATGACTTTTTCTCTATATTTAACATTTCCTAAATGATTTATCAACATTTAATGTAAAATAATCCTCCTTATTTTGCATTTTTCTAGTGAAAATCAGGTATTTCCTAATATTTAATGTACTGATTATATAGATGTTCATAAAAGCTCAGATTAAAGTTGAGGTTTATTATAGGAAAAACAGACAGAACTGAAGAAAAAGTGACTTTTTCAGTAAAGTATATGATTAACTGAACATAAACCCTGTGTGTCCATCGCCTGTCATTGATCCAACTCCAGGGGTTTTACTGGTGAATCAATGTTGCAGAAGATGACGGTGTTTCCACATTCACTACGGAGCCTCTGAATGTCTAAATGGGTCATATCTGATCACAATGAAAACATGTCAAACTATTTTACATCAATTATTTACATGTATTGATAGGATTAGTGGATCAACAGTTATTTAACATTTTAGATCAGTAGATGCTCTTGGTCACCAGTGGATGTTCTTATGAGTTAAAACTGGTGTCTTTGTGGTGAGAAAAAACAGTTTCCTGATTCTTGTGCCTGTGTTATCTCCAGGTGAAACTTACCTGAGTCTCTACCAGCATCGCCATGTCCATGAACATTGCATGGAGCTCTCGAATGCTTGTTTCCAGACGCATGATGTCCTGATGTCGAGATTCGATCTCATTTAAGGCCTGACGTGTGATCTGTGAATCTGATATGATCTGATGAAGAAGGCGAGAAGAAAGAGTAAGACCAGCAAAGTTATCCAACATCTACTCCACATAAAATCAGTTGCTCTTTTTCACCACTAGATGGCAGTAATATCTGCAATAAAATTATACGGTACAGTGGAGGTCTAGAAAACTTACATCAGATGTGAAGATCGATGGATTGCCACTTTCTAACATGTCTTCCAGCTCCTCATTGGTGGTCATTCTTCCAGCTAAAAAGTAATTATAACAATAACAATGTATAAACACTCATTAAATGAATCATGAAATGAATTTACGCAGGATCAATAAAGTTTATTTTTATCTATATCTGTATTACCCATATACTATATACCTATCTCAGGTTAATTTACCACTGAATTATTTAGAAATTAAATGCATTTACATTGTGAGGGCAGAAAGGCAGAAACATGAAAGCCATGAGGTGATTCAGAACGATCACATTCATGATATTAACCTCCTAAGACCCAGGAGCCCCACAGGTTTTTGAGTTTTGGCTTTTTTTAATTAAATAATTGCTTATATTGGAAACATCACGATGCAACAGTTTTTTCAGATGCATTCTTAAAATTTTTATGGAATGTCATATGCGATGGACAGTTGTTTCTTTTTTTGTTTTTTGTATAAAGCTTTGAATTTCTTGTCCTCATACGTGGACAGTGGGTCCTAGGAGATTAAAGAGAGACCTGAATTTCAGATTAAAATATGGTATTTATCATGTATTTAACTCCCAGCATGCAGATATTTAACCAAATAAGATGTAATTTAGACACTTCCCCAGTGGATTTTAATCCTGATGATGTAGAAAATTGACTTTTGGAATTTAAATATGGGAAATATCCTGCATTTCCCCCTTTTCTCTCTTTCTCTAATATTTTTTTTTATCACAGGTCATTTATTATCTTATAATTCAGTTTAATTACAGAATAGACTAACCGTTGATAACAATACATTTGGAATAACTTTGTTTTGTTGTTTTGTTTTGTTTTGTTTTACCGTCAGCTGTTCCTGTGGTGTTTGCTTTATTCATGGTTAAGGATTGTTTTTGTGACTAAGATTAGAACTGTCTGAGGAGCAAAGGAAAACAGTCCTCGTAGAGAAATAGCTGGTGAAACTCTATAAACAGAAAGCTTTCTCTGCCTGAAGCCATACCCCCTGTTGTACACAACTTTCCCTGAGGAGATAGATCTGTGCAGGTGCTAACTGTATGTCACACGCCTTTCACGTCGGCTATTCCTCAGAGAGACGCAAGCAAATAGAGCAAAACACTCCAACATAACAGATCAATGCCAGTGACAGATAATACACTTCAAACAAAAAAACGAATCACTTCTCAATGTAAATGAATGCAGCAGCGGCCGAGGATCGCATGGCCGTGTCAAAGACAGGTGAACTACTGTTACACAGGCAGCTGAGCCCTCTGCCCGTTACCCCGGCAACACAAACACAGCGAGGCGTCTCTAGTATCAGGCTCTTCCGTCTGCAGTGTGGAGAACTACAGCCTCTCATTAATGCCGGCCGCTGGGACTGGGAGACAGTGTTTTGTTTTGTTTTTTTTTTTTGTACCTTTCACTATTGTCTCCTGTTACTTATTATGTGCATATTACAACACACCTGATACATGCTGATTTTAGATTTGTTTGCAAGGTTTAGACCTCTACATGTAGATTTCATTATAGTAACTATTATACTCAGTAAATTTACATAGCTGCATCTTAAAATCAACCATGTTTTCATGTATTAATTCAATTGATGCAACAAGATATGGTTTATAAGAGTTATACTTTCCTGTTTGGATGAGAATAAAAGTTTGGTTAAATGTACTCAGTAACTGTTTGAACTTGAATGACATTTTTTGAATGAATTGTCCCTGCTTTCGTCTGTTTATCCGCACAGAGAGGAAACCGGTAAAGTCTGTTTCCTGGATCCCGTCCTAACACAACTTCTGGGTTTTATTTGCAAGCCTTTTATGACCAGACTTACAATCTTGCATTTCAGTTCTCAAACACCACATTCAAGCAATACACTTGTCTGTATAAAAGACTATTGTTTTGCCATGATGTCATTTTTTTTAACTGATTAAAACAGTGATTTGTACAAATGCATCCTTTATTTCTGACCTCATAAAGGTCCAGGCTGCCCATTATTTATCACTTACTTATCTCCAGCTGTCTCTGGATCCTTCCTTTGCTTCTTTCCCGAAACGACACTTGTGTCTCATTGTACTGGGTCATGACCTCCACAAACTTCCTGGACAGCACAGTGTGCTGAGGATAAGCCACAACACAATGTTACAAAGTTATTTCAGGACCTCCCTCTCTCAGACAAAGAAAAAAAAAACAAAAACGGAAATGACAAGAAAGGTCCTCTATCTGAACAAGGTACTGGAAAATGAGTTCTATGAGTATTTCCATGTACGGTTTAAAAAGTGCACATCTCACACTGATGCATGTGCACAAATGACACTTGTGTGTTGATGATTATACATGAACAACATGTTTTAGTTTGAGACAGTGCTGACTTGTCTCCTTACCTGCGTTTTCTGGATCCTGAAGTCCACAGACGACCTGTTGGCTACGTCATCTTTGGGCATACTTTGCTCCATAGCTTCATAGAGAAAGAGAGAGATAAGATACAGTATGAGTATCAACAGCATCTGCTTAGTTTGCTGTAACTCAAATGGAAAATATTCACCAACTTTATGGTTCAACTCACATTTTAGTTTTGTTCGTACAACATTGGCGTTCCCTTTGATGTCGTTGGTCAGTGCATCCAATTGATCCTTTGTTCCTTCACACACACAAACAGGAAGCACATTAGCTTTTGTTTGAGGAAAAATAATGTCATGCATCTAATCGCTGTGGCTCTCCCCCTGCAAATATTGGATTTATTGTCGGTTTCATGACGTAACTTAGCAACAACCATTTGATCAAACTGCAGGGTCACACTGCACAAAGCACATAACTATTGTTTATTTCCCTGGTGACCATTTCCACGTCATCGATCTTAAAACACTGCATGTAACATTAAACAAAACCAGTTTCTGTGAGTGTTTTACACACACAATGATGCCATTATCTTGAAGGATGTTATTTGGCTCCACATGCTTTAGTTTAGCTGTTATAGCTATTAAAAATGACAGGACTTGATACTGTTACAGCATTTTCTTTTCCTTCACAAGTTTCTGACCAGCCAGCCATTCATTTACAATGAACAGGAAGTGACACATCTGTTGCTTTTTTGTCTCAATACACATTATTGAACTTGGGAACCAGACATCATTAGTGTCTGATAAACACATATACTTACTGTCATCTGGGTTTGGCGCAGAAAGGATCATGCTGTGTATCTTCCTCACTTCCTCCACTTGGTAGGAGATCTTATCAATAAGCCCTCGAACTTCCTCAACCTATATCAATCAAACAATCCATCAACACTATGGATCACTGCATCCAAACCATTACTTTGCGCACTAGACGTTACAGTGGTACGTACCCTTCTGAAAAACCCCTCCATGAAACCATCTCTGTCTACTGCGACCACAACATCCTCCTCTCCTTGCGTCCTGCTCTGTACAGGTGAAAACTGTTTTTGAGCCACTTTTTTAGCAGCTGTACCTTCTCTGTTATTCCAGTCCAACACTATTCGGTTAGAATAAGAAATGCACACTTACAGCAGAAAGCTCAGCAAGTCGATCCTTCATCACACCGATCAGCGCGTCTCCAGTCTAGATACGTCTAATAAAACAATCATCGGATCATCCTTGAAATTCTCCGTATGTGGCGGATCATTGAGCCACTTTGTTGCGGACTGAGGTCAGGCCAGGATCAGGATTAAAATGACTTTAGAAGCAGAGAAGGCCTGCATTTAAAAAAAAAAAAAAAAGGTTAGAAGATGAGCCTATACAAAAAAAAAGATGTTAGAAAACTTTGTGCCAAAACTGGACAAAAAACAAATGAAAGACTTAGAAATGAAATGAAAGTCAGACAGACGTAGGTTTCAGCTCTTCTGTGCAGACATTTCTCACCTACCAAACGAGAAGAGACTTTCCGTAATAGAGCTCATTGTCGCTTCCACCGGGATACGCCTCTTTCTCTCTTTTCTCTCTCCCTCTCTCCTTCTTTACGCGCGTCTCTTGGGATTAAAAACTGACACTCCATCCTCAGTTTAATTCAACGTGGCCGTCAGGAAAAGCAATTAATATCTGAATTAATATCAACATCTATTTTATCCAGTGAACAGTACTGTAAAAAATATACAACTTCAATTTCAATAAAACACCAACACCAGTATTTTATAATCCAGACATTTTGTGGTTTTATTTTACGCAAAATACTGATTCTTTATTGAGTTACATTTATTTTTTTATTTTTTTTTACGGGAAACAACGCAGGGCAGTCATAGGAGAAGGTGTACTAAATAATACATAAGCAAGGATGCGTAGAGGTTATGAAACTATTGATCACCTGGCCTCATGGTGGCGCTATTTGCTTTAAAATGTAAATTTAGCTTGTGAGCCTGGGACAAGACTAAAAGTGTCCAACACCTGTACGCATCCTCCACAACTTTGACTTCACAAACAAAACATCACGCATGAAAATACCAACCCTAAAGCCACACGTTGGACTCCATATATGTAGGTTCCCTTCATTATTGTTACTTTATTGCGTTATTCCTTCTTCATTTATATGTATTTTGGTCTTTTTTTTTTTTTTAGTAATTTAATTCACAAAATTCATTAGACTTTAATAAAAAAAACAATAATCGCTACATTGAGTGTTTCTTTGTCTGAAATAAACACATGTTTTAAAAAAAAAGGAACCCACCGCCCCAATAATTGTATGTAGCTCCGGTAAAACGGGGTGTTGTCGTTTAATCAAACTCGAACTGATCACGAAACGATCTGTGAACATTTGTTAACATTGCATTTTTAATCAAAACAGTGTTTGGAACATACAATGCACATCCTGATCTCATTCGGACCCCGTGCAATCTCCAATTACGCACAAATAATGCCATTTACGCACAGCTCTAACGCCCCTCCTCAGAAGATCCAAATATGACATCACGTTTTGCAATTCCCACGTTTAGCCCAACAACTCAGTTCGCCTTCAAAGATTTTCTCTCCTGCTTGAGAAAGCGTTGTCAAAGAAAGGAGTACTAGTTCAATGTAGAAGTAAAAATCCCGGATTCGTTTTTTTTTCTGTGTGGAAGTTGGACTTTTAACTTTATCATGAAAGCAAAACTTCAGATATTTTGTGCTTGATGCTACAACACTAAATTAATTCTGCTTTTTCTGCTGTTTTTTTTTTTAGTATTTTTTTTATATAAATTTTTAATTTTGGACACATGGACTGATCAACAGTTTTCCTCATCTCATCTTGGAATAATGATTCATACCACTTGGATTAAATTTTATTTGGGGATTTAACAGGTCTATGACAGACTGTATATGGTACAGTTTCCAAACGCTATGGAGCTTCCTTTGCGAATTCATCTTTTCTCAGCTTTTGTCTCCTGTATTAAGGTAAGGATTTTAAAGAGAACTTTTCACAGCTATAACTTTAATGTAAATACTACACGCTGTACATCTTGGATATAGCACTCTTAAAAATGCTTTTTGATTTTTTTTTTATTTTTTTTTTTTACAGGTATATGCCCAAGTGGTGCAACCTGTGAAGCATCCAGGTACTAATTAATTTTTGGATGGCTGGTGACATTATTTTTATGTTTCCACACTGTTATGAATTATGTAGTTTAATAACATGTCGTTGTGGTGCTTATATGTAACATATCAGAACTATAATGTGAATTGTGAAGACATTTTTCTTCTTTTTTTATCATTGACTAACAGACCAGAGGATGTTGATTTGTCTTTTATTCCTGTAATTAATCAGATTTGTCTGCAATAGCTGTTTGGTGCATTAATATCAATCTTTTAATCCCCTAAAATCCAAAGTGGAGTGCCAGGAAAATACATGTTGAGTAATGAGGCAGAGCTTGATTGGGGCAAAGCCCTTTCTGGATCCTTGTTTACCCGTGAACTCTTCATCCAGGCCTGCAGGTGTTGGCCACGGCCTCACATTACTGGCCTCTCGATGATGTGAATGGAATCCATGAATTGTGGGACCGGATTGGAAAGAGACCAGGTTATGTTAACGGCAGTAACATAAGTATGTTCATACATAAAACCACTGCACATACTCATGAGAACACACCACTTAATGCCTGTTGCATTGTCTCCAACTATTTTCACCATCCACCTTCCAGCCACGCAAATCATTACAGTTAAATCAAGTTTATATAAAATAGATGAAAGTTTTAGAGGGATCGGGTATGACTTGAGTCTGATGTGTGGAGTCATTCTGAGTTTTGGGAATTCCTCCGGTGCAGGGGGGGGAAAAGCTGAATGTCTTTCGATGCCACTTTGCACTTCGGCATCACTCTGTCTCATACCTGCGCACCATGTCCCTCCATTGTCTTCTGTCACTGTTCACTTGTGTCTTGTGTTATGTGTCTGTAGGTATGAATCACTGTTTTTCTCCATTGTCTCTGTCCAGCACTCAGAATCCACAACCACACTGTGCTCCCTTCCTCCCATAACTCTTCCTATGTGTATACCAATGACTCTGCCTACACTAACATTTCTGCAACAGTAGGTGAGAATCAATCACTTCTGCTCACTGAAATTCACTTTTGCATTATCCACCATCCCTTTGTTGTCTTCTCTTCACATTCATACACCTTGAACTCACCATCTGACTCTCTTGGTTATTTAGCAATGATTTTATTTGATTTATTTATTGTGTTAGTATGTATAGTTTTTATAATGTTTATCCATATTCTGTTAGCTCCAGTCAAACACAAGGTTAATTCATCTGTTTAGTCTTTTGTGCAGTTTTATGAGATACCAAGAAAGCTGTAAAATCCTCATGCTCGAATTAATTCACAATTACCTCACTATTAAGGTAGATTGGATAATTAGATTTAATGAATGAGCGGAGAACTGAACATCCAGATTTTTTTTGGCACTGTGCAGCCCTCCTGGCTGGAAGACACTGCCTGCAAATTTCAAAACAAATGATTCCCTTGGTTTTTGCTTTGCTGCAGACATTGTTGAAGGAATGGTCAACAAGGGCATCTTTCTGAATGGTGATAACGGTGGGACATTTCTCCACTTTGGGAACTACCAGAACACTTGCATCAGTGATCCTACTTTGTGCGGTCCTGAGGGTGAGTCCTGCTACCTTAAACCATGTTACCGAGCACACAGTCAGTGCAGTTAGAGAGCATGATGATTCTAAGGCTACTAATGATCCGACCATCATTCTGTAGGGATTACCTTCTCCTTCTTTTGGAAAAACCATGAAGCAGAGTCACGCTTTGCTGTGGCCTCTGGAGGGAAAGTCATCTCCAATGGATTTTCTGTTTTCACCAATCCCTACGGAGGATATGTGGAGTTTTACACGCGAGGCAACAACCACAGATGGAAGGCCAACATCAGAGTTCCAGGTATCGAGAATTTATTCACCTCTGTACACAGTGTTGCTTTGATGAGAAATGCATTTTTTTTATTATAAATTATCCTCTATGTCTTAACAGTTTTGTTTTCAACTATACATTCATATTGTAGTTAACTAGTGCCAGGTGTAACCGCAAATCTGTCATGGTTCATTTAGGGTTAGGGTTAGGGTCTTGAATAATATTTTTGAGCAGTTTTGGTAATTATTACAGGCCAACCTGCATGAAAAGCTAAACTTTACAAAGGTTAGAATCTGACAGATAGAGTTACAGACAAACTTTGTTTTACAATGAAATGAAATGTTTTGTTAAAATGTTTGACAAAATGGAGTAAACCATACGGGGAGTTAAGTCAAACACTTAGAGGTCAGTGTTGTCTTCTCAGATTACTTCTGTCATCTCTGTTTTTGTGTTCAGTTGCCCAGGTTTGAGCGTCATAACTCAATTTAAATGTGTGTTCAGTTACAGAGAACTACTCATCATCTGGTTTTCATATGGTGTGACAAGTCAAAGTTGCGGGGCATAATCTCTAAATCTGTCAGATCGGTCTCTTCCTGATACTATCAGGAAAAGCTTTCAGGGTCAGTGAAGGATAAGGATAAGGATGTTACACAATGCACACAAACTTGTCTGCAGATTCAAATAAAGTAAGAGTGTAAAGTTTTATGTGTTAACTCAGGGGAAAAAGACAGTTTGTTATATTACCACAGTGGTACGCTTTACAGGTAGTGCATCTACAGGGGTCTACATTTACTAAAAGAAAATAAAAAAAAAAACATTAAATATTTGAAATTAGAGGATGAGAAGGTGAAGAAGCGACTTAAGTGGTGATGGCTTCGTGAGATTCACGGTGAAAGTGAAAAGACGAAAGGTTTAGACCTAGAAAAATCTGAATCAGGTTTGTATTAGTCCGGTGCTTTGATTTATTGACCATAACTTAACTCAGCTTCAGACATTACTATGGGTTTGTGCAGGCTAATTTAGAGCTTAAGTACAAAATTTAGCATGCTATCACAGCTTAACATTTGCATATTAGCATTGTCATTTATCTACTTGGATCTGATTTTCATGTTATTTTGGGAAAAAAAATTCTTGCTATGTAAACGTGTTGTATTTGTTAGTAGAAGTGTTACACATGTTGTGTGTACACCCCAGCTCCATAGTCCTCTGTATATTTGCCATAACCATATTTAATTTATTCTCCTTGCACCAGTAAGTTCAATTGAAAAACATCTTTGTGAACATTAAACAACATTAATGTTATCACCTAGACAGTCCATTCTACCAAAATGCTTAGCATTTCTTGGTTCTAGCTTTTCTAAAGAGATTTTAGTCACTTTAATGTTAATTGGGAAAACAAAAGTTACCTGCCAAATTATAAATGTTCTAGATGAAAACCCATAATACCTGTGTATCAGCTGCATAACAGACTTATGTTATAGATATTTTCCTTTTCCCTCTGCTCATATCCAGCATTTGTTTAAACTGATAAATCTAACAATATAATACATTTTTAACTCATTTTTTTCTCTCTATTTAGGGCCTTTCTGGACCCACATTCTCTTTACCTGGACTAAGATTAGTGGCCTGAAGGTCTACATCAATGGGACTTTCACTGCTGGTGACTCAATTGGCAGTGTCTCAGAAAACTACGGTGACCCCCACCCTGACCTCGTCATTGGAACAGGCAATGGCAGGTCATACAGTCACTACGTAACAGGGGCCTTTGATGAATTTGTCATCTGGGAAAGGGCCCTTTCACCTGATGAGATTTTGCTCTACTACAATGCAGCCATAGGTAGGACATCAGAGACTACTGCAAAGTATTTCCTGTCATTCTACAATATGGCACATCTATTATACTGCTTCCTCCCTGTCGACCCTGGGTTAAAAAGCAATTTCCGCCCTTATACTCATTACATTCCATCCACAGCTTTCATGCATAACAACAAAATATTAAACTCTACAAGTACGCCTCCCTACATAACCTTTGCAAACAGCATTTTCATGACCTTTCACCATGTTAGTACAGCAGCTCACATACTTCTGCCTTATATGTATTTCTAAAAATGTCGAGGCATGTTGGGTTGTAAGAGGCAGATCATTTTGATTCAATGTGACAGGTGACAAAACACAAAGACAAAATCCCTGAGAGTCCGTCTGTTTTTGTTCCTGTTTTGTGTGTCATTAAATAAAGCAACCTGAATGGACAAAAAGCATGTTAACATTTATTAGAATTATAATGGATGCGGAGGCCAGAAAGCCTTTTGTTTTCTGTAGTGGCTGTGTTATTTTCAGTGTAATCTGCCTTTTGTTTCAGTGTAGATGCATGTGTCTGTATGTGTGAGCTGTTGATGAACTTTAACCAGTAAAAGAAAAGCACGCTGCCATGATTTCTCCTCCGAAGTCGTTACCAAAAGCAATATATTCCACAGGCCATTACCGGACGCAAAGAGCCTGACTGTTATGGTTACAGAAAAATATTTTTACTTCTCCAGAGCACACATATAAAATGTTGCATTGAACCAAAGAAGAGCAGGACTGGTGGTTCAGACTGATGCTTCAAACGTAGCTCCATATAAGGCCATTTTTCTAGTAGCTAGTTAGTGCTGTTTTTATTAAATGACAGCAAAGACATAAAATGTATCTTAGCTTTGCACAGAAGCTAGTGACACAGTATTATGTGGTTCATTATCCCAGTTTTGTGGAGGTTGTAATCTATCGCCTTACATGACTGGGCACCGTCCAGCCTTGTAAACTGCTGAAGCCATATGGTGATAAAATCCAGCTACATTATTGCAGCTTGCCTGGTCATATTCAACAAAGGGTCTTATAACAAAATAACACATTACAGTTTACAGCATTTGCCTTTCTGAAACAGTTATCAAAAAGGTATCTACAGTACACATATTAAATATCATTAAGCACAATGAACTACACAGGCCAGCGTTTCCTGTCTCAATTTCATAGACTCTGTTTTATGTCTTTAATTTTATAGGACAAGCCATGGTTTCTGTTACAACACAGAGTGTCACCGAGGAAGTCACCTCAACTTCACCAACAGTTGTAAGTTTGTCAATTCTGATTTTGCACCACTTTTTAGTCACAAGGAATAAGTCTAATTCCAAAATTTTATATACGAATAATCCAAATTTTCTTTACATATACAGAGTTTATGTCGAATAAGTTTGCAAAATGTGCCAAAAATAAGACACAAAAAGAAGAAAGCAAATAATATGGATTAGTTCTAATGCAATTGAATGAACAATTCATTTGTTATTAAACTGTTGCTTTGTTTTGAACTTAAAGACAATGAGAACAAAATGCATATTGAGAACACATGTGAATAGACCCAGTCTGTTTATTAAAGGGCTTTGGAGGTAGATAAAGAAATGGAAGAAAGTGGAGACAGCTGCTCAGCACCATGCTAAATGGCTCCCTTTAGGACATGAGACTGAAATCGAGCAACACTGAATCATTTGTCCAAAGAGAATTCCCCAAACACTGGCTATCAGTCACATTAAACATCCTGTGTATGTTGGAACGGCGTGGTCTTTCAGAAACAGTCTCCTGATCATAAACTTCATTTGATGCCTGTTGTGTTGTCTCCCCAGAGAGCCACTGAAGTGAGTCCTCCTGTCGTCAGCAGTCAGCGCGAGGAGGTGCAAAGCTCCCAGGACCCGGGCTCCATGCCAGTATTGGGCTTTCTACAGGCACTGCCCAACAGGACCATTCCTCACAACACCGCCAACAACCTCACACAGGTTTTGGAGCACATTCAGATACACGCACACTTACACACAACCAGTTCACACACAGACACAATGCCCACCCATGTGCATATGATGCAACAGTTCCGTGATGTCCGTTTTCTTCCACTCAGGCTTTTCTCAAAAGTGTGGAAGAAGTGCTTTCCTCTCCAGGGTTGCCGGAGGTAAATGAGTTCACGCTGTTGTTGTGCAATGTCCAACATGACATCATACAACATATGCAATGTAAAGACTTAAACCCGAGGAACTTAACAGAGCTATGGGTATCATATTCAGACATTGCATATTTCTAACAAAAGTATCACCAGTAAAAGTAACATTACCTGGCACTAATCATACAAACTCTTTACATGCATGAGAAAGTAAACCATATTGGTGTAAATCTGGCTATAAAGTGTTCAAGAGTATGAGAGGTGTAAAAGCCTTTTGAGTCTAAATGTTCAGTTTCCTGTACTGTACACTAATCCCAGCCAAAGCTCTGCTCTCATATACAAACACATTGTTGCCATAAGAGAGACATCTGAGAAAGTGTGTGGTTTCAATACGCTGAGTTCTCAGAACCGGCATGGATGTTGTTTTAGGAGCGAGCTGAAACAGATGTCCTTGTATGAGAACACATGACTTGGACAGTACAATGTTTAGTAAAGATTACCCTCACTGTTCAGACTGCTGTGTCAGAAATTTGTACACTTTATTATGTAGACACACAGGTCAGTGTAGATCGTAAACTAAGACGATTCAGGACTGATCCAAACTGTCTGTACTGTCTGCTTTAATTAGTCTATCCCAGGGGTGTTAAACTCAATTTAATCTCCAGTGGGCCAGACCAGTAACATAATAGCATAATAACCTATAAATAATGACAAGTGCAAATTTTTCTCTGTGTTTAAGTATGAAAAAGTAAAATAAAATGCTGAAAGTTTTTACATTTACAAACTATCCTTTCAGAAAAATGAAAAACCTGAAATTTCTTTTTAAAAATAAGAGCAATTTTAACAATATTATTCCTCACTCTATCATGTATACATGTATAGTATATGTAGAGCACAGTGGCTCTACTGTTAATATCTTCAGTGAAATTTTTTGCACAAATTCATCCTACGGGCCAGATTGGAACTTTTGGCTGGTTTTAGCTGTATGTTTGACACCCATGGTCTAGACTAAAAGTGTGGAAGATATGACTGGATATAGTTAGCCACTCCATCCCCAAACTACAAAAATGAGAACTAAAAAAAATAGACCAAGGTAACAATCAGGAGCAAATATTAAGTACTGTTAGTATCAAAAGAAGCTGACTATACTGTTTATATTTTTTGTTGATGTAGAGCCAACAAACAGAACCAATACAGGAACCCTTAAAAATATAATAATAAGCAACATCAAGCAGTGAGGAAATTATCCAGAGTATCTACCCTGAGTCTGAATAAGAAGTTACCACACAAGATTCAAAACTGTTATATTTCCATTTTCCAACATCAGTCACCTGTTATTGTTTTATTCTACCTCATTTCATCCTTTATTACTGTTAAATACTTCCAGAGGCAAAAGTTTTGTACTGGTGTTCGGTTTTATTATAACTGAGCCAAAGTAAGAGTCTGTCTTTGTGAAACCAGATCAAGATCATTTCACAAAGTTATGTACAACATTTAAACAAATTAAAGTAATTTGTTAGTTATTGTCATATTGGCATTTTTCAGTCTCCACTTAATTAAGGACATTTTATTAAATTTTAACTCAACAAAAATTATTCTTCAGATGTGGTAGGCTTTATGACACATTGTTGGACTGTAATAGCAGTGAATGTGACTTCAGTGTTCTTGTTTATTTCTTTTGGGTCATTGTTAAGCAGCATTCAAGCCCTGTGGTCAGCGGGCTGATTGAGACCGTGGACAGAGTGATGGAACACATGGTGACTAACCTGGAGCCCAGCCCAAACACTCTCATCTCCCTGGGTGGAACATCTTTTGTTGCAGGTCAGTATGGTGTCAGCGGACTACAAGGTGACTCACTGTTTGTAGTTTGTGTAGACACAGTTAAGAAATGAGAAAATGAGTGAATGCAGCCCTGACATCATTCGTTTTCTTATTGGGAGGATAAATGCAGGTCAGATAAGCAGAGATCGACTCCCTCCCTCCATCTTTTTCAAATGTTTTTATTTTTTTATTTCTTTGCATGATATTTTGTTCGCCAGCAGCTTTTGTTGTATCTTTCTCCCTGAGGTCTCCTCACATCTATGATCCACCCCTGATGATGCAGATTGGCCTGGTGCTTGCCTCTTGGTTTGTTTCTCTTCTATGTTTTCCTCAGCGTTTCACCCTTTTTCTAACCTCTAACCCTGCAGATTACTCTCTGATGAAATTCCCACAGAACTACAACCTGCCGCATTACCGCTTCCCCACAGAAGGAAAGAACTACATCTCAGTGCCTGGAGAAGCTTTTACCATGCAGTGTGAGTGTAAATATTACAAATTAAAGATGTTCTGGTCAGTTACTTGAGTCTGTCTGATGTAAAAAACAGACCTTTCCCATCTTGAGTATTCTCTGGTAGCTTTTCTAGGTTAAGTGTGAACACTGCGCATTAGCTCTGCGCTCATTCTGCCAAGAGAAAATGGTCCAGCCGGGAGGCTCTTATTATTAGCCCGTAATTTATTATGCTTAGATTTAAGACTACTAACATAGCATACAGTGTAGAACAGGAGTACCATGAGAGCTTTTGTGTGACTTTATGGTGCACTGTAGAAATCCAGCTATGACTTTAATGCTGGCAGTTACTCTTTTATTCAAAACAAAAAGAAAAAAGGGAGAGCACTTTTTCTCCACTTTCCTGTGTCATTAAAAAGAATTGAGAGGAGTAATTATAGTGGACATTAAAGCTCTTAGTGTTCAGGTCAGACTCTTGGCTCCAACCTGGCCACTGCTGCACTGTGCTACTATACAAACACTTGAGTAAACTGTTTTTATAATTCATTAAGGTACTTTTATCACAAATATGTTATTGCTGACACATTTGAGCCAGGACCAAATAAACTTGTATGAATAACTGGCTGGTGGTTTAATATGTTGGTTAGGTACAGAGGCAGGGCTACACCTTGATGTGCTATGACATTTTACTGCATTTTATTTTTATTCCCTTTCTTATTTGGAGACTTGAACGTACAAAACGGTCACAGAGTGTTCTTCTGTGAGACTTAACAGGGGGCAATGTGTTGAAATTATTTTTTGGAACACTGAAACGCTCTCGCAGTACACATTTGTCTCTGACGTCAGAAGCAGCAGCTCAGAGTAGAGAGCCTTTGAAAAGAGGAACATGGCAATTATGGATTTTCTCCAGTTTCATTGTTTATCTTACAGTATTGAAGTGGGACCAGGCTGGACGATAAGTCAGATTAGAGTAGGGGGATAAGACCCCCTGCTAAAGTGGTGAAGTCACAGTAGTTTAATAAGACTTCCCAACATCCATGTGGTTTGTAGCCCTTTCTCTGTCACCTTTGTGCGAGAATATAGCTGTTCTATTAGTCTGCCGGTGCCAGCATTAGGCGACAAGGCAACGTTAATTAACTTCCCTTCTTTGTGAGCATTTTAGCAGAACTACATCACATTCCTCGCCTTCTTTCCATTCATTTCACCTCCGACCATGTTGTCTTTTTTTGCTCAGCTCAAACCACCATTGTTGGCCTCTACTACCACAACATGCACAACTACTACAAAGAAATCAGCCCGTATAAGACCAGGTAAGAAAGACTGGAGGAAAGCCATTCTATTGTCAAAAGTCTGATTATTTGTGCCCACAGTTTTGGTTAATCCAGGGAAATCAAAGAAAATTGCAAAATTTAATTTCAGACATTTAACAGAATGATAAAAAACATCTATCGGGCTTTCCTGTTTGTACTTCCTGTGTGGGAAATCAGGTCCAGAGGCACTAAGGCGCCCCTGCTTCCTGAACCACAGAACGGCTGATGCCTGGGGACAGGGTCTTATCTGTCCTTTCTCATATCTCTCATCTCACCACTCAACCTCCACTGACTGATACACCCTGCTATTAGCCCTCCACATCCATCCTCCCCCCTCAGTTATTGTCTCATCACCGGAGCAGCTTGTTCCACTAAAACGGCAATGTTTATTCTTAGCAAAGCTGACATAACACTGATTAAGCAAGCTATTTTCCCACTTTTGACTTGTTTGCACCTTAAATTAAACATTCCCAGTACGTGAAAGTACATGTTAAAATGTTAGTGACTAATGGCTTTTAATATAGCATGTCTACTGCCCGACTTCTCATGATAAAGAGGTGATGCTTGTATGATCCCCATGTCACATATCAGATGACCTTGAAAAACTATCAATGCCATGTGGCTCTTTGTCTGGTGATTAATAATATTGACAGAAAATCAAAGTCCCACATGAACGCTACAGAGCTGGGCTCATGTGTAACACTTATGTGTCGATGTCTGTGCCAGATTACAGTAGTTTTTTGTTGTTCACTTGACTGGATCTGTGTCTCTCGTACTTTACTCTGTCTCTGTCTATCTTTTAACTGTGTCTTATTTCAACCTAATTCCTTTTTTTGTCTTTCTCTCTTAGGATTAATGAAGCCACTGATTTCAAGGATCATAAGATCCAGGTGGCAAGCTGCTTAATTTCTCTGAAAGTGGAGCCTTCCCCAGCCCTGTCTGTCAACCTGTCTGGGGCCCCGCTTATTAAAATTGTCCTCACCCACGCCCTGGTAAGAACTGACACATAGGGTTCCTCATATCTGTACTGACTGCAGTGTGAGTCAGTAATATTGGGAAAATGGAGTAGTTAACTTTTCCAGTCGGCTGCAGTTTTTGGGTGTGGGACACCCACCTTATCAGGGGGAAGCAGGCCACAGCAGTACTTGTATCCCCCCATATGAAATCTATCAGCTCTATTTTTGGTGTTCTCTTATGTAAGAAGATGAGTGTCTATCACTGACTGAGGATTGTGCAGCTGGGCACTCACCAGCGCAAAAAGCGAACCTACTTTTCATTAGTTTGCCTAAACTTTCCCTCGTGGAGCATGTGGCTTCCAGAAAGCAAACTGATTATGGACATTGAACTGTGGGCTTGAGGCACTTAGAAAAGAACAATGACTTGCTTTTATGAACAGCATATTTTTTCTTTATGACAGGGGCTGTGCCAGTTTTCCATGGGAAATGCATTGGAAACTCATAGTGAAAATTAACTGAAAAATGTGTACTGCATTTGCCTGGTGCACCGTTAAGTCAGAAATGTGGCAGTGCACTTCACAGCCATGTGTTTTTATCCTTTGGACAATAAAATCATTCTGAAGTGATTCTTCTCCCATGAATGTACTGTGTTAATGGCTTATTAGTCTATCTGACAATGGTAATTAGAAGTTTGTTGACAAAACCAGCTGACTAAATTCTCACTAATGTTGTTCTGTTAAATTTATAAGAGTTTCAAGGATTTTCACTTTCTTTTACAAACACATTTGATTTCTTTCAATTATAAGAGCATAAATGAAAACCATGCAACGTCATGAAACCATGGCAATGTTGTTTTGTTTGCTGGTGAAATAGATGTTTATGCTGTAATAACTTGGCTCAGTACTCGTGACAGTGATTACTGTGTTTGTTTTAACCGACACCATGGGAGAGAGCTTATAATCGTCTTTGTTATGGAGGCACTGGAGATGCTCAAAAGCTCTGCTGCCTGTTAAGTCAAGGTGTTTCTATTTTAGTCAGATTGCCTTTACCTCTGATGAAATGATAAATCAAGCGTCTTTCACATTCTTTCCTCTCTAACTTATTAAAAATAGGCTGTTAAACGTATTACTAATGCATACTGTTCGGATTGCTACAACTCATGCCAGCACTTTTCTGCTTAAGTTTGCTACAGAACTTTGACGATGATTTATATTTAGGAGCCGCATGGTTATTTGGCACTCAGCATACTTGGCTGTGAACATGTCCAGAGAAAGGGCTATTTTCTTATAAGTGGTTTGCTCTACAGACCTGTTGTTGGGTTTAGTCAAAAAGCGACTATTTTTGGAATTTTAATGTCTTTGGCAGCTGGTGGATACTTATCACCTCCCTAACTTGGAGGCAGGGAGGGCTGCACTCATAGTACAGTATGTGGCAGGCTTTAGCGGTCATTGTTTATGTCGCTTTTTACTGTTTGCACAAGTTAAAGTTTAAAAATGTCCTCAAATGGCACCAGTTCAGTGTCCCAAAGTGATTTGCTACTGACCTCTGTGTTTATCCACACAGAGAAGACAAGTATCCACTGCCTGTTTGACTTCATTAAAACCTAGCAGCGGGGCTGAATGTGAAGAAATCTGTCACCTTCCCCATATGTCTCGCTTCTTTTCATGGCGTCATGGTTACAGCAAGTCCTTTATGCAATCTCAGTCGTACAGTACAAACACTTACATACTGCCGTGGCTCAGACCCAATGCCGTCCATTTCCTTTATCTGACACCTGCCATGATAAAACGTATCGTACCCTGAATTGATGGAGTCTCCATCCTGTGAAAAACCTTGTGTCATGGCAGGTAGCCACTCACTGAAGGTCAGATTCATGCAGTTGGTGTCTCCATGACCTTGCACTGCTGATTGATGCCCCTTTAGTTCATTGAATCAGCCCGCTGAGGTCATGCCATTCCCAGCTGACTCAGTCAGAGCCGAGGTGCCGCCATCGCGAGTTGTGTGGCGTGTACTAAGTTTGATATCCAGACAAGGTGTTATCGCAACCGCAGGAGACCCACAAGCTTTCTCACGCCATTCGGCTGCCGTGTTGATTGGACCCTGGCTCCATCCATGATTTATTACCACTGTCTGACTGCAGTTTAGTTTGAGAGGTACGAAGGAGAGAAGAAGAAAAGAAAAAAGACAGTGGGAGTAGTCAGGGTCTTTAGTTAAACATTAATAGATGCCTAAAAGGGTGACACCTCCTCCTTGTCCCTTTTTCTCTTTCAGAGCATCACACTGATGGTATGAAGGGAATGAATGGAAAGATTGATTTCATAAGCAAAGCTGAAACTGAGAGGATCTAAAAAACAGATTTGGACAAGGGGGCCTGATTTTACGGGCTTATAAAGCAGTGTGTTAGTTTAGTGGCTTCATAAGAAGAGCCACTGCAAATCGTGGAATGTGGTGGCGGTACCGGTGGAGCGCTGGTAGCATTTATTAAATTAAATCATTTAGACTGACAGCATATCACCGAAAACAATCTGAATTTAGCTAAACTGACACAAAATCTGCCAAATAACAGGTGAGAAAGCGTATACGACTAACATTTACATATAGTTTCGTACACTGCTTCTCTCCTAAAGAATACAAAGGGGTGAATTTGCTGGGAAGGAAGGAAAAAGGTCAGAGCAGAAAGGGAAACTGGGTGGTTTTTGTTTACAAAGATGTCTAGACTTGTTGGAGCTCCTTAATACGTGCAGAAAATAATAGATTAATTGTTCAGCAACTTTGAAAATAAGCACGTAAAGGTTATTTAATACTTTCTGATACCCACGCTTTAATCATTAAGTCGTGCGAGCCAGTGTGGGTATCAGTCCTTTCTGCCACAATAATAACCACTCTCCATTGCCAGTCTTTTTATAACTCCCAGCACACGCCCAGCTTAAACCTTGTGGGTGAAGTCTCTCCTCCTTCTCGCTCTCTTTCTCTCTCCCAGCCTCCCACACCCATAGAGCAACTCATATACAAACACAGGCTATGTGAGCCAACATGCTGATCAATCACAGATGGAGGTCTGGCTATTGCTATTCTTCTCTTGCCAAAAGCTTTGGATTTGGAGCCGTTTTCTTTGCCACTCCTCCCATTTAGCGCCCCCTTTCTATCACCACTCCAGCCTTACGACCACCACCTCTCGCTACGTGCTAAACAAAACAGAACTCCAGTACAAACCCAGAGGATGGTTAATAAGTCCTGGTGCAGACTGTGAGTATTTCCCGTGGTCCTGCTTCTCTGCAAAGACTCAAAATGTTAATAAAAGTAGAGCAGCGTTTAACATAAAAATGCAACGACAGAGACAGAACAGACTGCAGCGGTCCCATGTGGTTTCACACATGAATTAAGTTCCTACAGCGTTGTTGTGGATTTAATTCCAAAAAGAAGGTCACCAAAGTAATATCCCCCCTTAAAGGAATTCAGTGAACGTCTACCACTCACCTTTATCAAAAACATCTTCGTAACTTCTAGGGTTTTTTAATTGTCTCCAGTTTTTCTTACGCTCTCATGCCTATCAACACGTCCTGTTGTTTTGAGTGTCTACCTCAGAGACGGAGCTGAGACCACAGCTGCATGTCTTATTACATTTCCCCCAACACCATGATCTCACTCAAGGCCAGTTGTGTTTTTGCATGGATTCAGATTGTTACTCCACATGCTGTACAGTACGCGGATCAGGCTTCAGACTGAAAAACTCTGTTAGAACAAGATCTGTGCTTTATCACAGGAGCTGGTTTTGTCACTGTGATGCTCTAATACATTGACTTTTATGGGATTGAATGATCAGATTTTCCTCAAAGCCCAGGTCAGGTTTTGAGCTGTGTTGAGCTTGATTTAATTTATTTTATTTTTTGTTATTTAGCGTCTGGTGGGTTGAGTCATGTTACACCGTACCTTATTATGTCTTTCCCAGACATACAGTAATAAAATGTTTCCTTCCCTTACTAAATTTAACAGCAGTCCATGTGGATTTTTGGGAAATGCATGTATAGCCTCTCTGTTGTTATCCAAAACAATTTCACCATTGTCAAACCCTGGCTACACCTTAGATATACTCTCTTTTACTGACTTATACATTTCACAGACACTTCTACCTCCTGTACATTACTAGAAAATGAGACTGATGGCTTCTTTTGAATAATAAAAAAAATACCTTGTCATTCATTTTTATCTCATCAGTTGTGACTGATATGCTTCAATGCTGTTCTGACCTTTCGCAGCTGCACAGTTATGAAATATATCTGCACCAAATGCAGAAAGCGTAGTCCTAATTTACACCCTGGCTCTCTGTTATCTCAAATATTTGGACCATTTGAGTGAAAAGCAGAGGATCAGTGGCCTATTCAATCACACTGGTGTATATTTTTTCATTGCTTTTTAAATTTAGCTCAACCAAAGCCTTTACTCAGACTTTTTTTTTTTACTCTAAAATATGCCTGACTGCCTGACTTGCAGCTGCATATTGTTGTGCCAGAGCTGGAGGGAATGAGTGGGTGCATGTAGGATCTATTTAGAGATGTGTCTGTTTTTGTTTAATCAGATTAGAATTGACTGTCTTGCTGACAAACCCTAAATCAATTTCACTTTTAATGGGAGACCTTATTTGTATTCCTAGAAGTGTTTTTTATCAGTATTAAACTGATGGGTCAAGTCCAGAAATAAAACCATTGCTCTACTTTGAACAAGATGTCTAAAGGGAGAGATACCTTTCAATATCCATGCACTAAAGTGAAGCGTTTTTTTGTTGAGTAAAAAGTCAGTATCATGATGAAATAATTGAAATGTAAAGATTTTTAACTCCCTACTCACTTTGAAATCTAGTCTTAGATCAAACTGATTGCAGAGCAGAGTGAAACTATAATTAAATTAACAGTGTTGTAGTTTTATATGACAGTTTTATGTAATAGGGCTCACAGGAGCAGGAATATCAATACAAATTTCATGACAATCCATCCGATGAGAGCTGCAATGATGATTCAGTTAGTGAGCGGGAAAAAGGGCAGCAACAGACAATGCATCATTTCTGCTTCTCTTTTGTTTTAGCGAAGTTTTAAATATGTGCTTGTTTCTTCTTTGTTAAAGTGGTGATATGTAGCACTGATATTATTCTCTCAACAGTAGGGATACATACATACTTAGGACTACCAGGACCTCCAGAAAATCAACCCCATATATCCACAGACTGTATCACTCACTGAATAAAGTATAAAGCTCATTGTTTACACATGTCTGTATTATGGTATCATCAAGTTTGTCTTCAAACTAAAACTCATAACTGGTTGACATTTGGTCAAAATAACACTGTTACTTATAATTTTCACGTGCTGCATCAGCTGATAGTTTACATTATAGCTCTGTTAGCTTAGCCTTCTTTTTAGACAGAAAACAGCCACAGTAAAACCACAAACCACCTGCATTTTCTGTGCAGTTTGTGTTGTCAGTAGCTGCATTAAAGATCTGTTTGGAATAGTCAAAAACAAGGTCAGAACTGTCACAGGTTAATTTTGGATCAATAAACTGCGAACCTCAGAAAGATAATAACTTCATACAATAACTTTATACTTTCATAACCTTCAGAATCAAACTCACCCACATTGAAGAAACACTGCAATTTCAGCACCGAACTCCAATCATTTCATTTAGAGCTGTGTCCAGTGGTGAAAACAACAGTGCTTCAAACTTTTCTCATGTTGTCACTTTTTTTGACTGTAAAAGTTGTCTCTTAGCAATTCTCATCTCATCTCATCATTTCCTGACACTTTGGTCTAAGGCCCTGTGGTACAAGTTTTCACTTCACTACTCCCTCTAGTGGTCACATAAATCCCTGGGTAAATACTTTCAGGTCATATGTCTATAATCCAATACATTGGCATCTATCTTTAACTTCAGGACTCTTTATTCTAAACACACTAATGTCCGACACTGTCATCCCTAAAGCAATATTGTAACTAAAACATGCAAAAGACTCGAACTTTTCCATGATATATTATTTTTGAAATGTGGAATTAAAATGATCTCTGTGTGTTTATGCACACTGTGACAGGAGCGACAGCCTACTTCTGGCTGCAAGACGTTAAGTTGTCCTCCTAACAATAGCCTGTCTGTTTAAGTGTTGAAATACAATGAATGATGTGTTGAATTCTCCATCTTTTCTTCATTTATGCCTTAAACCAGCTGTCAAATGTTAAAATTGAAATGCTCCTGGAGTTGCCTGATGTCTTGGGGTTTGAGAAGGCTTATGCTGTCTGTGTTTGGTAAAGCTAGTTCAACCACAGCGAGGCTCCGGCTTCCAGCTCTGCCAGTCATGGGAGGTCTTAGAGACACCACAGAGGATAAAGAAGTTTGCATTTACACAAATAGCTGGGCTCTGTATGTCATCTAAAACGTCTATGCAGATGCGATCATGAGAGTGTTTATTTTCCTCGTCATTTTACCCAGCAGGCTCAACACAGTCATTAAACAGCTGAAGGACGAGTGTTACTTTGGTTGAGAGGGATATACACCAGACAGAGCCAGTCTGTCTCATGTTCATATCCAGGGTCCTTCATTCACTATGGCAACCGATGAGTTTGGTGGTGTTTAAGCCAGAATGTGTTTCCATTAAGCCATCAAGATACATTTGTCATACCTGAAACAAAAGTCAAAGTTAAATTGCCAAACAAATTATAAACCACTCTCACATAGCAGACAACGATGATGACATGGCAACGAAGAAGACTTTGTTTTCTGCCAGAGTTGCATCATAATCTACAGTACTTTTGCCTCAGTAAGCGGCGCCAAATGAAATACTATTTGTTTTCTGGGTTCAATAGCTGTTGCTGCTACAGAGGAAATAGTTTATCTGTGGTGTGTGTTTTGCATAATGTTTAACATTATGTTTTATAACAAAAAAATGGTCAATGAGTTGAAGTAAACATATGGTGCCATAGTTAATAGTTGGTTATAACAGGAGTACCAGAAATACCTTGACTAACTATGATTTACCAGCCTCTCTCTTACTGACTTTTCTCCTCTATCATCATATCACTCTGCGTCACTCTCCTGTCACTTGCTATCAGTCTCTTCTTTTATTTCTTTTCCTCACCATCCGTTCTTCTTACGGGGCTCGAAGTAATTTCTAAGGCTGTGCTTACTGGCCTTCTGTTGTTAATAAAGAGCTGGAGACCCAGCTGCAGTCTTGGCTGGTAGATGCTGAGGCCTCAGGGCACCAGGGAACAACGACGTGCATATGCAGAGCACAGCCAGCTCTCCAAGTGCATTTTAACACTCACCAGTGACTTCCAGGTTCCTGCACCTCTGTTGAGATATCAGTCAGGAACATGCTCTGGATATATATATACTAGCACAAACAGAGAGTTGCTTGACAGGAAGCATGGCACCAGCACTCCTCACATGTGTGGTGATCTGTTAGTCGGTGTATATTAAAGCCTGTATCTGGTACTTATCAGCGTTTAGTAATGATGGGCTGTTTCTCATGAAGGGTTTACATTTGATGCTGAAGGTGGATCATTCATCTTTTTCACGACACTGTAATATGAAGATTGTGGAGCGCAAATATAACATTATAAAACAAGCCTTATAGTGTGTGAATGTTCCCTGTCTTCATTTACAGTTTGACTCTCTGCCATCTGCTTTCATTTAGACCCAACAAAAAAATAAGAGTTATAACAGCCCACAGGGGATCAGTAAATTCACCCACAGTGTTGCTTGCAGTTTCTCAAAACTGGCCATGTCCTGTTGATGATGGGTGCATATACTGCACTCTCATAGCCTTTTGGATCCATTGTCTTGCCTGCTTAAATAGACTGCACGGATATCTATTTTTGCGTTCATGTTGAGGGTAACAGTACATGTTGATTAAAGAGATGCATGGGCAAAACAGACGGAATGAGAGCAACGATTTGGTTACACAATGAAGTCAACATATTCCTTTGTAATATGAATCACAGCGCCTATAGCCAGGAAACAGACAGCTTGACTGTCACTTTCACTCTCCCTCTCAGTTTTTCCAAAGGAAATGGTGCAGACACAGTCCATCAAATCATACACTTATTCAGTCTGAGAGTCGAGGCTCAGGGAGTAAGGAGAGGTGTGCAGTCTCTCCGTGTACACCCAACTAGCCAATGAAAGTGTTGTTTTCTTCAGAAGACCGATTGAGGAGGGTAGTGGTTTGACCTGAAAACAGGGCCAAACCCCAATTACTGCATTCTTGCACTTTAGCCATTAGCTCACTGTCTCTGGGGACTCCAAATCTCATATTAAGGAATGACATGGAAAGAGTGAGTTATAATCAAATAAGATTGTTGAAGACAGTAGGGAGTTTCACTCGGTGTAATAATCACCTTTGCTGAGTCCTGATCTGCGTCTTGTCTCTCCTTTATTATGAGTTCAAATGGTTTAAAATGGTTTCTTTTTTGATTAGTGTTTAGGCTCTACTCAAGTGCTCTTATTCTATATCTCAAGAATAAAGTAAAAAAAAAAGAGCTCTGCTTCTCCTCAGAGACAAAGGATACATTAAAATATGATGTTTCTGTTGAAAATATGAGAGGCAGGAAAGGCACAGATCATTAAGGAAGGTATGCAGTTATGTAATTGATGTCTATGCGTGTCGTCCTCTGGATGAAGGCATGTTTTCCATATAGGTTCCTCTGAGTTATGGGACAACAAAGTTTGGAATATAATGGACATTGTTTAGACAGTACAAGCCAAGCACATGTTTTCCTCCATCACATAATTCTTTCTGAAAATTACAGATGGGATTACCTCAGTTTTCGTTTTCTTTTCTTTTTCAGACTAAAGAACAGCAGGATCAAGTCTTAAATCACAGCAATAAAGTCTTCCTCTACTGTGCCTTTTTGGACTATAGGTAGGTCTGTGGTCATGATTTAGATACAGCATGTCTCAATTATTTATTCACACGTGGTGCCAAAAGGGTTTTATTTTGATTGTTGAGCCTTTGCATATTCTGTGTTCAAGTCTTTCAGAAGGAGTCTTTCAACTCAGGGGTCATAAACAATGATTTGGATAGGTGTACCCTTTACTCATTCAGATTAAAAACATCCCATGCTTCACTCGCTGCTATTTCAGTTCAGTGTATCATGAATAACAGCGCACAGTAAAAAATATTTTTGACGTGATAAGTGGAGCCAAAACACTATTTAGAAAGCATAAATCACTTTAAAAGGGAGTGTGTTTTAGTTGGATTCAAAGGATTTTCTCCCTGACTCCCCTTTGCTCTGAACCTCAAGAAAAATGTGAATAATTGGATTGCTCTGTCAGATGAGCCTCTCATATTCAGTGAAGAATATTCTCTGTGTGACTCCCACAATGGATCATGTTGAATGATCCCGGCCAGGATTCTTATTCGAGTCATTTTTTTTCTCTCTTTGCTCTATAAAGTGTCATGCTGATATGTTTATATTAGTACTTTTCTGAAAGTGTATGCTGTTATTGTACCTGATATTTTTTTCTTTTTTATTCAGTTCAAATGAAGGAGTATGGTCCAATGAAGGTTGTGTTCGCTCAGAGGGAAACATGACTTACTCCGTGTGTTTGTGCAACCACCTCACGAACTTCGCTATTCTTATGCAAGTGGTGCCCATAGAGGTACAGCTTTTACCTTCTTCTTTTGATATTTTTACCTTAGTACATTTAATATAATAATTCACACCTCCCACGTTTTTAAAGACTGAAATTTATCCCCCTTGTTCAGCCTTAACCCATAAAGACCCAAAAATCCACCATCCACCAAAAGAATCTGTTGATCTAAAATGTTAATTCCTGTTGAGCCACTAATTCTACTAATACGTGTAAATAATTGATATAAAATGCAATTTGTCATCTTTTCATGGTGATCAGATATGACCCATTTGGATGTTCAGAGGCTCCGCAGTGAATGTGGAAACATCGTCATCTTCTACAACATTGGTTCACCAGTAAAACCCATGGAGGTGGATCAATGACAGTGGATGGAGACGCTTGTTTTATGTTCAGTTATTAATATCTTTGCTGAAAAAGCCAGTTTTTCTTCAGTTTTCTCTGTTTTGGATATAATAACCCTCAACTTTAATCAGAGCTTTTATGAACATCTACATCAGGGGTGTTCAACTCCGGTCCTCGAGGGCCCCTATCCTGCATGTTTTAGATAATTCCCTCTTCCAGCACACCTGAA
>JAPQRQ010000028.1:17647855-17661669 GCA_037367365.1 Apogon talboti | reverse complement strand
ATTATTATTATTATTATTATTATTGTTATTATTATTATTATTATTATTATTATTATTATTATTATTATTATTATTATGTGGGGAAAAATGTCTCTTGAGTAAGTACTTGGTCTCCCCTCTAGCCTGAATAAATCTCTAATAGAACCAGGTTCTCATTAACTGGTCCTCTTCCTCAACAGATTGCGTTGTAAGAGGCTGTAGTAATCCAACATTATTAGGAGATAATTCCCTTTCACTATGATTTGACTCGTCCGGTAGCAGACTTTCCTCTTTGTGCAGTTCATCTCTGCATTGGGTGTGCCAGTCCTGATACAAGTGCGTTATGAATATTCTGCTGACTTTGTCCAAATTTGGAGTAGTGCATTACAACAGAGAACTGACAAACACTTCTCTTCCTCTTTATTTGGAGAACCTCTGGACAGCCCATACAGATAGGGTTAGCAAAACAAACTGCAATAGCAGCAATTTATACTGTGTTGTGCTTACATAGTAATCAGTCCCAGATAAAACTAGTAGTGTGACAAAACTGTAGGCATAGATATTAACATGTTTTACACACAATATGTTTTATAATGTCCTGTCACAATTTGCTGGGGGACATGATTATTGCTGTCTTTGACTACTGTGCAGGAGTTATATGCTCAGGCTGCTGGGATTTGCTTAGTTCAGGGACTTGTGTGTTTAAATGGTGAAGTGAAACTGACACTGTCAAACTGGGTTAAGGTTCGTGATAGCACCTGTTTATTTGGCCATTAAAGGAAAAAAAAAATTCTCCTTACTTTCGTCAGTATATACCTGTGGCTTGATTTTGCCAGTATCAGCACTGTTTTAGAGCCTGTCCATACTGTTAAACACTCCTCCAGTCAGTGTAACAGCTTGCATTACGTGGTTCTGATTTGTGTGCTCATGATGAAAGACAGCAGCACAGTTGTTGAGAGGTCATGAGGCACGGCAAGTGCTGTTACTGCAGGATCTCCCTGCTGCTGTGACATAATCACAGCTCTTAGTGACCCTAGTCACCGTAGCAACAGGTACAAACTGTACCGCATCTGTTCCTTCTTTTATTCATCTATTTACTCTAGTCACTGGATAAACGCAGTCATTGATATGCCCACCTGGCACAAGAGGGAAAACAAGTGCTGCGGATGGTGTCTCGTCATTCGCCGTGGTAGAATAGTAAAGAAAAAGTGGAAGGTAGAAATACATTTTATTATTCTTATGAGACCAGATGATTTCATTTTATAAGTCTAAGCTGGATGGAGCACTTGTGGTGTGGCTATGGTAATATGGTTGTATCCTATGAGTATGGGGCTACTTTAGTTCATGACATTTGATCTGCGAGTGGAGGTCAGATGAAACATTACAACTCGGGCCCCAAACATTCAGCGTTATCTTCAGAAACCTCTTGGAGTTTTTTATACATAACCAAGAAATGTGACCTTGTGCGCTACTACTGTACCTCCAACTCAGTCATCCACCTCCACTCTGGTCTCTTCACCAAGTAGTGTAAAATCATGACTCATACACAGTGTACAACTGATGTGACTCAAAAGTTTTCAGCACAGCTGCTGTTGTTGCCAAGTGTTTGCCACCTCCACATCTTTTGTATTTCAAAGCTATGTTTTTGTCTCTTTTCTTACTTGTGTTGGTTTATTTCTAGCGTTTTTGTTCCATTGTCTTTCACCGTTGTAACATATGCTCTCTAGGGTAAAACGATTCAAGAAGCACAATGCATCTGTTCTGCATCTAAAACAATCTACATGTTACATTGAAAAACAAATTACATAAGGTTCATTAGTACTGAATGAAGCTCTTTATTCCTGATTTAATTTATCAGATTTTATTGGCTTGGCTTGGACTTATTTTGTGATGGATTGTGTGATTATTCTTTAGTGGTGTAACTATCAGCACCGAATGTCTTTATACAACCGGTAGTTAGGTTTATCTTATCTATTGTCAAGTTTCATTATAGCTAATTTAGGTCACGTAACACAATAAAATAAGGTGTCGTGTTGTAAAAGCAAAAATTGCACAGTATAAACATTTGGAGCACAAAATTAAAGCCATAAACCCAGCAGTGTATGTACCTGACAGTGGACATTTTTTATATTTGCTATGACTAAATCTGAATATGTAATAGTGACAAAAAAATCTAATTTACAGTATCTTAGTATCATTATAATATTTTAGCATATTACAGATGATGTACTTATGTTAAATTATATTCTTGCTTTAAGCAATTTATAGCAAGAATTTAAAATAATAGAGCAGAATATGTCTTTATTCTCCATTATCTGTTGAATTTCCTTTGGGATTACTAAAGCTCTCATCTTTTCATCCTCTGTAGAAAGTTCAGCGTGTACATGGTTTTCAGAATAATCTTTTATAGTTCCCACACCCCATCATATTAAAATCAGACTGTAAGACCAGACTTTTAACTCTGTCTTTAGATCACCTGCTGTTGTCTGGGATGATAACATGCAGGTCTCATTTCTTTCCTCTCCACAGGGGACACCGGCTGAAGTGCTGTATAAAGGAACCATAACTCGTCTGGTCACAGAGGACAGCAGCAGCCGAGCTGAGCGGGAGCGGGATGAGACGCTGTCTAAAGGCCACGTGGTCTACGAGGGCATCGGCGCCCATATCCTCACATATGACCGTAAGTGTTAGCTAGACTACAACATACCTGCTGCACCATCCACCAGTAGGCAGTCTCCACAGCAGGTATTTAAAGTCGCTGTGGCAGAAAATGAACAGGTATAATTACTGTCGTTCACAGTCACTGTATTTCATGTAGGTGCTTTAGTTCCAGGGTTTTAGTTTGTTCGTGCCGGCTCAGTGTAATGGCTTTCTGGGACACTGAAATGGAACAGATCCATCATTAACGTTATTAGAATCACCTGTGTTCTTCCTGCTGAGACGCGCCATAATGTTTGCTGTGAAAAAGGCTGTTACTTTCTTTTTGATCTTGACACAAGCACAATAAGTGAAATGGTTTCCACTAAATTAATCTTTCAACTACTGTACTACGTTTTAGGTCATTCATGACTTACACCTCAGTAGTATTTCTAAGCAGTACCCTTTATAGAATCATTGTCGTGACTTTTCTCCTCTGTATGTCTTTCACTTTGGCCCTTCTTTGTCATTTTCAGGCCCACCTTCTCAGACTCCTAAGGAAGAGGGCCGAGGTCCTGGCCAACCTGGGGAAGTCCTAGGGCTGAAGCGTCCTTACGATGTTATGGAAGGGGCTCCTAGAGGGCTGCCCATGAGGGATTCACTGTCTGCTGCCAACTGTGAAGGTAAGAGACACCACTTGTCTTTCTGTTACTCAGTGTCTACCTCCGTTTGTCATTTTGTTTGGCTGGTTTTAATCACATTCAACCCCCTTTTCCCCCATTTTTAGGCCTGATTGTTAGAGCTATGCCTCATGATAGGGACAGTCCACACCATACATCTTACAAGGATGCTCATCACATCCGTGGCTCCATCTCACAAGGTAGGACAGCTTCTGAGGAAAAACTCGCTGACATGTGATAGTGGTGCTTGGGTTCTATGTTCTTAATAATCATAAAAGAATAATTTCGATGTATGTTTGATTATGTAAAAGAAAAAGCTCAACATTATTGTTTGTTAGGTGACATAGGGATATTCATGCAATCTTAAATATGTCTAGAGAAGTTCTTAAGGAGTTGACTGTTAATACTAAATCTGTTAACTTTATATAAATGTGTCTGCCTGCAAGAAAATACGGTACAATATAAAATACTGTTTTATCTGTCATCTCTGTTCTGATTGTTTTTCCCTTGGAGGCGCTCACTCATTGTGCTCTCACTTTTGTACTTGGAGTGCTCACTCAGCAGAGCTGCAGAGAAAGCCCTTTTTTTTAACTCAAAAGACAGATTGTTTTAGCTTACCAGAAATTTCCCACTGGCAGCATGGCTTCTTTCATGTTGATATTAATATCTTAATCTGTTAACTCCAAAAACCATCTTGTCTCATCTTGCCTAGAGATAGTAGTAAATGAAACTCCTCTTAAAATCCCTGAGCCTGTATAATCCGATCAGAACCATTCTTTGTGTCTTTCCCGTCTATTCTCAGCTCTTCTGTCTATGTAAAGAAAAGCTGTCCGTTCCTCTTGGGATGCGAATAATATAATACCTTGATTTCAGGTATACCTCGTCATCTGGACCCTCAGGATGGTTACCTGAGGAGGGAAGCGAAACAGATGAAGAGAGAGGGCTCCCCACCTCGTGGGCCTGGTTCACTTTCTGACCCATTGAAGGCCAGAGAGTCTATGGTTCCCACGGTGAAGGAGGCCGGGCGCTCGATACACCTCATTCCCAGGGAGGAGCTTAGACAGCCTACCAAGGAGGGCATCATAGCACAGGTAATCTGTCATGACTATAGCAATGGCATTTTCTGTGATGTTCAGTATAACTTCTCTTGTTCTGAAGTTAGTCTACTTATCTTTGTTGGCACTAATATTGTTGTTTCTTGTGGATTTAGTAAGAGGGTCTTAAAAGTAATTACATTTATGTTTTAATATTGAGCACAGATTCCATATAAACCTTCATGTTAACGTTTTCAATGCCTTGTTTTGTGCTCATCTCCAGGGATCATCCATGAAGCCAGAACCAGCTGCATCAGGAAAACGTCACGATGTCCGTTCCATTATAGCCAGTTCACCACGCTCTTACCACAACACACCCTCTCATATGGAGATGCGTGGGGAAAGGGGACGCTATGAGGAGGCACCAAAAGGGCGTCCCAGCGCAGTGGTCAGCACGGCTAGTTCAATGGCCCGATCATCTCCCTTAACACTAGGGTCAGAGCAGGGAGGCAAAACCCATCATAGCCCTGTGGGTTATGAGGAAAAAGGCACCTTACGGACCCCTTACCCTGGGCCTTCTCACCGTGGATCCCCACTTTCTAGAGAAGCAAGCCAAAGGCAGCATGACGGTGGGTATTTGTCAAGAGTCTGTGAAGAAAAATGCATGGTTAACTACACATGCAACATTTTCACTTTCTTGAGAACATATAATAGGTGTATTAATGTATGGAAAGCAATAGCAGAGCTTAAAATGAAAACTATCTCTTTAAACTCCAGGTTCCAGTAAGAATCCGCCTCAGGAGAGGAAAGCCACACCAACCCCCCGGGAGATGAGCGCCACTAAGTCCCCACTCCCAGGTGTTCCAGACCAACAGACCTATGAGCGTCTGCTGCAGGGTCTTGGCGCTGCAGATGTGTACCGCCAGATCCCCTTAGCCTTTGATCCTGCAGCACTGCCCCGTGGCATCCCCATTGACCCAGGTACTACCACAGTCAAATTAGATGAAATGAAGCTAAAATAATTACCTGTAGGATGTCAGCATCACTGAGTGTAGCATAAAGTAAATTTTCAAAATGTCAGGGTAATAATATTGAATCATGATCTCAGGCTGGTCTAATATGAAAGCATATGAGCTTTTTCATCTGTATCATCAGTCCTTGGTGCTGCTCCTTCCAGCCCTGTGCAACCTCATGTTTCCAGTTTTCTTTTTAGTCATTTATTATGAGCTGATTAGAGCTCCTTTCATCTAACTTTGACAGGAGTTTAGCTGATTATTGTGGAGTCACTAATAATAAAAGTGCAACACTGCTCTTTTTCTTTGCTGCTCTTTTTCTTTGATATGAATTTTGGGTTTACTCTACCTACATAGGGACTTCAATGATTTTTCTCTGTTATTCAGTACTTTGTGAATGACAAGACTTTTCCTCTCCATGCCTACAGCCTACTACTTGCCTCGCCCCCTCGCCCCCAACCCTGCATACCCTCATCCCTACCCCTACCTCATTCGTGGCTTTCCAGACACTGCAGCTCTGGAGAACCGCCAGACTCTGCTCAATGACTACATCACCTCACAGCAGATGCACCAGTGGCCTGCAGCTGCTGCAATGGCTGCCCAACGGTCTGACCTGCTGAGGGGCCTCGCTCCACGAGACCAGCCACTTCCTCTGCCGTACTCTGCAGCTCCACGTGGTATGGGCAGAAATAAACCACACACATTTGCTCCTATTGTCTTCGATGTTTCTCAAGTTGTAAATATTTGTCCAATCTGATTGATTGAGGTTTTATGAAGTGGTGTTCATAGTATCAGAACGTCTTTTTTTTTTTTTTTTTTTTTTCACCTATTTATTATCTACACTGCATGTTGCAGCTTTGGTGGAACCTAGCCCATGTGGCTGTACACAGCATCAACTAAGGTAAAGTTGAATAGTAGTGTACCCAGCTTGAATTTACTTCCAATGGTAATTGTGCTGAGGAAACTTCAAGTGTATCTGTGTCTGTGAGTGAATAAAGGTAAAGTATGTTTACAAATTAATAATACTGTTAGTTTATTCTTGGCTTACGGAAAACACAAACATCTGACTCTGATGTAACTCTAGGCTTTATTTAGTGGCAAGAGGTACAAGGCAAGGGTGCTAAATGAATCTGTGCGTCCCCATACTCGGTGTTGTGCAAACACTGTGCGCCATTTATATCCTCTACTACAATATCTCACGCGTCTTTTTAGGGCTTTGTTGACAGTTCTTTTTTTTCCTTCCCTTAGGGATCATCGACCTATCTCAGGTGCCACACTTACCTGTCCTGGTCCCTCCCTCTGCAGGGGCAGCCGGTTCCCCAATGGATCGCATCACCTACATGCCCGGGGGAAGCACCAGCTTCCCTGGCAGGCCTTACAACACCTCTCCCATCTCACCCGGTACAAATCTGTTCACACAAGATATCTTGCCTGTTGTCTTTAATCTTGTTGATTTTCATTAATTGTGTTTTTCCTCCTTGCCTTTTTCTGTACAGTTGGGTCTTCACACATGAACAAGATGCAAGGCACATCCTCATCTTCAGAACGTGATCGGGAAAGAGACCGTGAACGTGACAGAGAGAGGGAACGGGACCGGGAGAGAGACAGAGAACGGGAACGGGAGAGGGAGCGTGAACGGGACCGGGAGAGAGATCGGGAAAGAGAACGGGAGAGAGACCGGGACAGGGACAGAGAGCGTGACCGTGAGAAGGGTGGGTCTCATGGTGTTGTGGAGCATGCCCCTATTTGGCGACCAGGTATGGACATCCACTTAGTCTACAAATAGAAAGTTGAAGATCCCCTAATACAGATTGTGGAAAAGTAATAGACTAGTGAAATGAGTGTGTTTTCATCTCTCAGGTACAGAGCACAGCTCAGCTAGCAGTAGCAGCACACGACCTTCTTCTCAACCTTATAGCCACCAGCACTCTCCAGTCTCTCCTCGCACTCAGGAGACTGTGCAGCAGAGACCAAGCGTACTGCACAACACTGGGGGCAAGGCACTGTCTGTCAGTGAACACTCTGGCTCATCTGTATTACGGTATAGTGCAGTTTATTTGTGTTGTTTACAAAGAAAAATGTAACATTTCCCAAAATGGCCAGAAGGATTTACTGTATGCATAACGTATGAATGCAAAGTGTGGTTTTCTTTTCCCTCCCAGGTCCATGCCCTCAAGCTCAGGGCGCTATCAAAGTTACCCTGGCCATCTGAGGACAGGTATGCCCCCTGAGCCCTATCCGTCTGCCATGGACTCAAGTGTAGCCAAAGAGCAGAGTCGTGATGTAGGCAAAAATAGGGGAGGTCTGCCCAAGCATGTACAGGATCAGCATGGACCCTCCAGTAAATCTGACCCCAAGTTGTCCAGCCCCAGTCCAGGAGGACTATACCCCGGTTCTTATCCCTCGGGTTCAAGCCGACCCCAGCATCTGCTGCCTCCCCAGTCGGATAACCCTCCTGGTCGTGGAGAATGCGGTACACCTAGTAGGGAAAAGACTCAAAACAAACCGATGTCCATTCAGGAACAAGAGCTCCGAGTACTCGGTAAGACCACCATGACTGCGGCCAACTTCATAAACGCGATTATTATACGTCAAATTTCATGTGAAACGGGGATGCCAGAGACGGGCTCGCTTGTTGCCAACAGCGCCAATGATGGTAAGATGCTCTGGATCCCAGGGTCCCCTCATCACCCAGACCCTCCCTCGTCAGTCTGTGGCCTATTGCACGCTGTGGTGGTTGGCATTATCAAATCAGCCCAATTCATTTACATTTTTTTTCTTTCAGTGCTCTACTATATGCTTTTTCCCAATTTATTAGCCTTTCTTTACAGGCTTAAAGACCACCAAGGGTTGAAATTAAATTTAGAAATTTCAAGAGACAGTTTAAAAGCTTCATGCATCTAAAATGTTCATAACAAACAGCTTAAGGCAGAATTTACCATGAAAAAAATAAGATCCGAGGTGTCCTTTAAGGCGTCATTTGAGTTAGTAACAGCTGGTGGAACATTAAGGCAAAAAAAAAAACCTTTGCTGCTTGTTTCTATTTTTTTTTTTTTTTTTTTGGTAGAAGATGTGACTTAAATTTAACATGTGGCACCCCTCCTCCCTCACATTCGGCTACTTGAAACAGAATATTTTACCACATGCAAGTGGGCATGACAAGAATATTTTAGACACTTGGAAAGACATGTCTTTGCAGGAGACTTTTATAACCCTGTTAAATGAGGCTGCCTGTAATCCGAACGCTTTTATATGTAGTGGCTCCTCTTCAGTTCTGCATGTCTTACAAGGCATTACTTTCCTTGTAATGCCTTGTCCTTTACATAGTTAAAAAAATATTAAAGTACAGATAGTGTAATGTAGTGTATGATGAGACAATTAAACAAGAGTTGAGAGTTTGCATTGGTAGATTTTTTTTATTTTATTTTATTTTGGTGTTATTAAACCACATATAGTCACAACAGCAGTCCTAACCTTTTCCAAAAGCATTACCAACCACTTAACTGACTCCCTGGGGTCCTAGAGAGCACTAGTGTTGCACAAGAAGAGGGTGGGAAAGCCGTCCCCGGGGGAGGGGGGATACTGCAGCTTCTGGCCCCCAAATCTCTGCATGTTCCTATTTATGGCTCACAGTAATTTATGCTGATTTTTCCTCATTTTTTTTCTTGACACACATGCCAAATGCTCAACACATCTCTCTCTCAATCAAGCTGCTGGGAATTTGTCTGTTATTTGGAATGTAATATTGTTTTGTTGGTTTGTGCTTGTAGAGCAATGTGTCACACATATTTATACAAACCTGCAAAAGACCAGTGCATGCTGACTTTAAATGAGTATTGCAGGTTAAAATATTCCTTCATAGACAGCATGCCACAAGAAATAACACTTTGTTATTAATAGGGTATCATCACCTTGTTGTTGGCATGCAATAAGAATCACTAGTAGGCAGGACCTCGAGGAGAAATACAAGATATTAATATTGTTAGCAGCTCAGTCTCTTGTTGTTGCTAGTTGACAACAGAAATGGCAACATCAAGTCCCCCGAAGGGAGTCATCCTCTCTGGGAGGCCGTGTCGTCAGCCTGGCCCCCCATGCTCAACTTGCATCATCCTCTGAGATAAATACTGTGGTGGTGCAATAGTTGTGTAAGAAAACACGTGTGAGACGTTACACCCAACAGAAAAAAAAAGACTTGAAATTGGCTTGGGAGTGTCCTCTGGAGCATGCAGGTGGAAATGCTTTGCATTGAAGGCTTTTGTTTTAAGAGCTGTAATGCTTGTTTGATTAGTTATTTATCTCTAGTATTCATATTTTCATTCATATATGGATCACAGCTCCAGTATTGATACTCAGAATTCTCTTGACTCTAAAGCTGCCCTTCTGAATATTTTTTCTGTCAACTAAGCCTAGATGCTCCCGAGTAAAGCCATTAAAATGGACTTACTCTGACCTCTCCACATATGAGTCAGGCATGCAAATGCAGCCCAGTTTACTGTAATTTCTGGTCAAAGCTAGGCTTGTTTAGTCAGGTATGCAAAGGATACACTAAAAATACAAGACATCTGAGATCACATGTCAGATAGGTTCCGCAGGAAACATTGCTGTTTGGCTTTCATGTGCAGGTGCAACATGAAATGTTTAAATTCTGCATCCACCATATGCCCCGATGGATGGACATTTCTTAAATATGCATGTTATCATTAGCACATTTCTGAAATTGTTAAATTTAAAATCAGACTGAAAAGCCCCAACTAATTCTAAATCTTGTGTGGATGTGTTTATTTTCTGTTTTTGTGTTTGTGTGCCTGGTTCCACATGTGTGTCTGTGTTTGTTTGGGACTCTCAGCTCAACAAAAAATGGAGCCACTTGGTCTGTACCGTCCTCCGTCTGAGGAGAGGCTGTCGCCTGGCCAACAGCCCCCGTCCCCCTGTGTGAAAGGCAGCCAGAGAGTGGTCACCCTGGCCCAGCACATAAGTGTAAGTCTGTTCAGCCACAGTGTGAAAATAACAAAAACCATATCAGAATATTAATGTTGCATATGTGCTTTTGACCACCAAGTATCAGTAACCTCAAATCCTTTACTGTTAAGTGTAATGTACTGTGATTGAAGGGAATCCCTCTCTGTATTAACAGGAGGTGATAACTAAAGACTACACTAGGCAGAGCCAGCAGCAGCAAAGCTACCACGGCTCACCGGTCCTGGATCTGACCCGTCCGCCCAGTGCCTCCCAGCCCCCACCCACCTCACAGGAATCTGCCCAGGGAGGACGTTATTCAGAGGCTCTTGGAGGTGAACGCAACAGAGACCGGTAGGAATGACAGTCAAACCTCTTCTCTACTACAACATGAGGATTCAATTCAGCAGGGATGTAACTTTTTGAGTTGCTTAACAGAAGCAAGATGTCTGCAGGTCCTTACATTTTTTCAATCAGGTCTTCAAATGTTAGACCTTAGTCTAGTCTTAAACATATATTTGCAAAGTCCTAATTGCTGCCAACGTTTTGTTAGCACAACTGTAATAAAAGTCATATTTTTGTCAGGACATAGCCAGTGATGCAAAATGAAGCAGCAGTGGTAGGAGAACAAAGTTATGCAAATTTCACAGTTTGGCCAAAAATGTGACTTAGGTAACTATACTATGAGGCCAACCCTTTATGTTTTTTCTTTATACTTGCACTTAGCCTCTTGACAAAATACTTTTATCAACCAAATTTATTCTAGTAACCATATTGGTACATAAAACCTAGCTCTGCATGAGACCCTTTATATTTACCTGCTGTGCTTTACTCAGTCTTAAATTTAATTGCAAATGATCGTGAAAGAGTCTAAAAACATTCAGTGAGTTGTCTTATACCAGTAGACATCCTGTGTGATTGACATTTGCCTTCCAGTTGCATTCATGGCTACACCACATAACTCAAATGCCTTGTGTTGATTCTTTCCAGCTCTCCACAACAGCCCAAGACATCACCTGTCAGTGTTTCTAATGATGGCATTGAACCAGTTTCTCCTGCTGGAGCCAACTCTGAACCGGATGTCCAGGGTGGAGCCTCCTACCCCAATGAACAGGCAGAGCAGGGGTAAGGCTTTCTATGACCTCCTATCTGAACAAAGTCTGAACAAAACACCGATTACATCGAAATGCGCACAGATTTTGCTTGACTATAGAATGAGATTGTTACAGAATGTTTATGTAGCAAAATCCAGCTCTAAAACAGCCAGTGTATTGTTATTTCACATGTCAGTTTTAATGTGTGTTGCCAATGGCCTGTTCTACAGAATGGGCTCCCGTTCCCCTCCCAATGCCTCGCAGCCTCCAGCTTTCTTCAGCAAGCTGACGGAGAACACCTCTGCTATCGTGAAGTCAAAGAAACAGGAGATGATCAAGAAGATGACTGTGGTCGGAAATGAAAACGATTTCAGTAAGTCTGACCTCAGCACAGACAAGAGACTTTGTCAAATGTCAAGAAGTGTAGAAGCTTTTAAAAGCAAACCCTGTTCACACTTCGCACTTTCAGATGCTGGTCAGCCAGGAACAGAAATCTTCAATATGCCAGCGTCTACAGCTGCAGGTAATCTTTCCATTTCATCAATTATGAATATAACGCTGCTCATAACAGGTTTCTTTTAAGTGTCACCAAAACACTACTGCACTGGTGTCAAACATACGACCTGTGGACCAAAACCGGCCCGTCAAGGGGTCCAGTCTGGCCTATGGGATGAGAAGTGCAAGAATTACATTGAAGATATTAACAGTCAAGGGCATTATTTATATGTTATTGTGCTATTATTTTACTGGTCTGGCCCACTTCAGATCAAATTGGTCTGTATGTGACCCCTGAACTAAAATGAGTTTACACCACTGCAATCCTGCAGCATTCTAAAAACAAAACTAACTTTGGTTTGTTTGCAAAGTCTGTAAAACAGATGTCAGCTGCAGCATTGAGTAAATAATGCTAGAGTAAACTGCGTCTATTTGCAGCCCTTAGTATTCTAACAAGAGTACTGATGAAAGGAAAGGAATATAAAAATAGTCAGGAGGACATGGGTATCATGTCTTAATCATGTGGGTTTGTCACCGCCATCTTGTTTCCGTCACAGGACCTGTGAGCATCCGCAGCCATCCAGCCCCAGAGGCTCCTGGAAACTCAATAGGCTTGGAGGCCATCATCAGAAAGGCCTTGATGGGCAAATATGATGATCAGTCTGAGGAGCGGTCCCCATCCAACGCTGGGTCCAGTGTTCCTGCTACCATGTCTGTAGCTGATGGACGTGCAGACGACTGTTTCTCACAAGGTGTGTGTCAAAGCCTTCTCTGCTATTGATTCGGTCCAAACCTGAGCTCTGTAACTGTTCACACCGACTCAAGCAAACCGCATCAAAGTGGAAAGCAATCCAGAGTTTAATTTATGTGGACTAAAAAAAACCCAGTTGTGAAAACTCTGTGTACACATCTATACTGTGGAACAGCCTTCTCTCAGAATTCAGATTTGCTGACATGCATTTCAGTCGTTAAATCGGTGGCTGTGTCCTAACAGCGGCTCTAAACAGTGCTGCTGGAAATGTTTGTACATGAGTCTCTCCTTCTGTGAATTTAACCCACACTGTGTTTGCAGGTGGGGGAAAGTCCTCAAAGGGCAGTGGACGTTCTAATGGGCGCAAGGCCAAGTCCCCGGGACCAGGCCTGTCAGGGGGGGAGAGGCCGTCCTCGGTGTCCTCAGTCCACTCAGAGGGAGACTGCAACAGACGAACCCCCCTCACGAACCGTGTGTGGGAAGACCGACCCTCATCTACAGGTAGAAAAAACCTATTGAACTGTACATGGTGCATTTTGCATGAATGTAAACGTAAACATCTGGAGATGCAGACTGCGCTCTCTGGTGGCAAAGCCCTTTATCTTTAAAGCTCACCCCAAACATGTCCTACCTGTAGAACAAGGCCAGTAGTAAAACCCTTTAATACAAGTTACTTTTAGACTTGACACAGTTGAGGTTTACACAAACATACAACGGCAACATCAGTTTCCTGTTTATACAGAACACAGTGCCTTTTATCTGTGCAGAATTAGGAAAGTGGACACTGATAGTGTATAAAATCAATCAGAAATGAATCTTTACATGAATCCTTAATTTTGATCTGGATTACAGAGGAACTGAAACAATTCTTTTGTTTCTCTCCAGGTTCAACACCCACTCCCTTCCCATGTAACCCGTTGATCATACGTTTCCCCAGTGGGACGGTGTCTGCTCCGTCTCCCTCCTCCAGTCAGGGGCCTCAAGGTCCGGGTTCAGGTCCTGGACAGGGCCGGTCCTGGGAAGAGGAGCCCAAGCCCCTACTCATGTCTCAGTACGAGACCCTGTCTGACAGCGAGTGACCTGAGGCGCCGCTGTACATCAGCACCCGCTAACAGTTGACCACCTCTGTGCTGCTGCAGCCACTCATCCAAACACACACACACACACACACACAC
>JAPQRQ010000028.1:17605780-17625077 GCA_037367365.1 Apogon talboti | reverse complement strand
CACACACACACACACACACACACACACACACACAAGCATATACCGGTACATTTTTTTGTGGACTATTGGTTTTAGACAGTGGCAGATCTAGAAAATTTGACATGGGCCGGCAAAGGAGTGGCTTGGGCAGACAGTACACAGGACTCTCATAAATCCACAAAAGATCAACAAAAGTACTCTTTAAGTACTTCCTGTAATATCATATCCTGTATCAACACAGTACCCAATTGTTTTGAATGCACAACAAGAACAAGTGTTCATCAAATAGAATTGTGCAGCTCATGAAAAGCCAAAGTATTAATAATGCAAATATTCCACATTTTTAATCACTTCTGGTCAATTTTTTTGCATGTTTCATTGCTGTGAAGAGGAACACAAAAGTTATGATGCATCTAGGCCTGTAGCACTGTAGTGCTACAGGCCTAGAGTGTAAGTGTAAAGCTGAATAAAATGGAAATACAGGACTGGAGTAAAAGTTCTCAGTGTGGTTAATGACATTGAGAGTAATCACACAGTTATGCAGAATGAACATTTGCTTACAGTATTTGACTTCATGATTAAAACAAATGTAAGTATCTGTTATAAGCAAACAGTAGTTCCTGATTTTTGTTCTTTGATCATTTGTGAACTTCATTTTTAACAATCCATTGAATCTTTTGGACAAATTCATGATCTAAAAATAATGAACTGCTCTGATTTTATGACCCTAGAGAGAAAACATCACATTTTTAGAACAATTTGGCTTCATAGTGAGACTTCACAACATCCTGGTCTCCACACAAACTCATCAATTATCCCAATAGTTTCTAAATGAAAACCCAAATACTGCGCAAAGATTGTGTCATGCAAGGTGTATCATATAGACCTATAATAATGTCTGCCACATTTAACAGAAAAACAGCACAGATTAAAGCACAAGAACATCGAACATCAGATGTTAACAGGATGAAATAATTCAAGAGTTTCCAGAGCTGTTTAGGCATGATTTAGATGTAATCCTGCTCTGTGAGAACAACCTCTGGTGTTGACAATATTTAGTTACAGTTCGTTAAGAAAACATCAGTAGGCAGTCTTTGTGGAGCAGTTTCAGTTCAGAAAGTATTTAACCATGAACAGCATCGTTAAAGGATTACTACATGTATTTTTCATAAGGTCGATCTCTCTATATACAGTATATATACATATATATATATATATATATATACACACACACACACACACACACACACACACACACACACAGTATATAGAGATGTATGTGAATGTGTATATATACATATACAGTATATATACAGTATATCTATGTGTATGTGTATATATGTGTATGTGTGTGTGTGTAGGTGTGTATATGTGTTTGTAACCATCCAGCCTGGTGTATTTCAGGACTGGGTGGAGACGGGTGGGAATGGCGCACATCCACAAGTTACTAAATGAGTGGATGCTGTATGCACACCCATACACACACACACACACACACACCCTCTCACACACACAGGGCGGACAAAGCAGACCTGAGTGAAGAAATGAGCAGACAGCAGCATCGCAGCAGGCAGAGGATGAGAAGAATCAAGTCCTTGTTGATGGTTCCCTCCACACAATGTCTGTTCCCTGTTCATACAGCAGCTCTGCCAAAAGAGAAATCAGAGCATACAGTAAATAAGAACCAGTGCAGAGACTGTGGACCTTAAGTGTTTGATTGTATCTTTGATGGTCCACCAGCTCTCCATGGTGATTACCACAGATTGCCAGGAAATCATGCGTGATGTTTTCTTTTTTCTGTTTAGTTCTCATAAAAACTAAGATAACTCTGTGTTTGCCTTTGTTGTCTGGCAGATATACTTAATAGCAGGCCTTTTAAGCCCGTGCAGCTGTAATGTTGTTGGCTGAGAACTGTTTTCCCTCCTCTGTGTTATTGTTTGGAAGCCGCAGCAGGAAGCCGTGCACTGGCGTTCCCCATGTCAGGTGTGCTTTTGTGTCATCTTGTCCATCTTTAAGAGCCCATCATGTTGATCCTTAGGCATTCAGGAGATTAGTGTGCAGATCTGCTGCAGATTAGTCATAAGACAGTGGGACACAGATGATGAGCGTGTTTGTGGGTGTAGGCTCGTCTGTGAGAATACAGACAGAAGAGTTGCTCAATTGTAGAATAACTGGGAGAGATGTCAAAGAGCTCTGAAAATAAAACGACAACAGAGACTGGGATGGAATTTACTTTGAGGATTTTGAGCCAGGTGTGCAATTTCCTGATAATCTCCTGCAAGCACAAGTGTATATACTGTATATAGTGCACAGTTAGACATATTAAGTACATATTTCAACAAACTGTGTATTATAGCAAAGAATTCAGTAAAAACTAATTCACATTCAGCTGGATCTGCTGCATGAAACAAAGTTCCACCATTGTCAGTATTAAAGTCTATAGTTTTTTTCTATCAGACTTCATGAAAATTGTTAATAATTAGAATAACCTTTTGAAGCTGAAGTGATGTTTAGTCTTTTCTATACAGATTATTAAAAAGATATTTTCTTTTTAATGTAATTTTCTTGGAGCTTAAATATCTCAAAACATGGTAAAAATAGAACCATTGATAGCAAAAAAAGTTTTAAACAGGAGCACTTCTTGGGCTCATAAAAGGGGTTTTGTTTGAGGTGCTCTTTGGATGGGACATCTATGTACTCAGGAAACAATAAGGAACTCTTTTCAGAATAATAAAATGCTCTTACTGGCATAGCCTGGCATACACCCATAAAAACAAAAGACCGATTCTGACTTCTATTTCTTCTTCATTACTTTTTCTTGAGTAACATTATGAAACTATATTGCAACAGGTGAGATTAACAAAATAAGTTAATGTCATCTAAGCGATCTGACCTGCTACAATCCAACACAAAAATCACACTGACATAAACCACTCCCTTCTTATGGCTACAATACATTTATTTCTCAGTGGAAGGAAACTGGAAAATCTTGCATTTATGATTTTTCACGTTGTTTCTATGTTGGTTTTAATAGGCGTTTCTTCACACATCTTCATCTTTTGACTACTGTAACATATGGGATCACATGTGACATTTTATCAAAAAGAAAAATGAACTTGTGAAATCCTTACTGTTTGCTCACTTGTTCAAACTGGTTACATTTTCTGACCCAGTTAATGTTTTTTCCATGTGTTTCCATCGATCACAGATTTTGTGAGATTAATTATTCTTTGAAAGACTAAATGCTGCCCTGCATACCTGCTTTATTCTACTCATTCCTTAAATAAAGTTTCTTCATATTAAACCCGCGACCTCTGCTTTATGGATGGCAGGTCTGGGACATAACTGAACAGACACCTTTACCATGCGGCCAAGCAGCCGCCTCCGTTATGTGGGAGTTGATTGAAGAGCTCTGCAATCAGGATTGTGTTCCTGAGAGCTTTAAGATCCCAGGAGGCTTTGAGAGACAGACACAGAAGGGGGAGGACAGCCAAAACGTCTGCTGATGATTCATTTTTTCGTGCTCCATCATCCCTCCCCCTTATAGGGCGATCGCTCACATCCTGCCACATACACACTCAAACACACACACACACAAAAACATGAAGACACAAACATGTTTATACAAAACTCACTCCATATGTACCAAGCAAGACAACAAACACACACAGCGTGCACACAGCCTCGCAGACACACACATTCCAGATCTGCAGGCCTCTCTGGCTCGGCTTCATTGCCTTCACATGACACTGCCAAGCCAGCTGTGTGAGAGCGGTCTGGAAAGGAGGGGGCCGCTACAGGTGTGTGTTTGTTTGCATGCACCAGACGGACTGAAACAAACAGACGGACAGAAGTACACTTATTTTGCCCCATGACTGATTTTCTAGTCTGTATTTCCAGACACATTTCCTTAAGGTGTGCAGTGCATCATGCACGTCGGCGCGTGCACGTGCTGTCTGGAATAGCTCTCAAGGTAAACAAACCACAGAGAGGCCGGCGCTGGCAGGGAGATTGTTTTGCGCTGTCGGGGACGTCACTGTGGTTTCCACACACACAACGCTCTTCTTCAGACTCTCAGCCATGAATCTTCTCCATCTCGCAGATAGGTGACCATTCTCCAGTTTGCTTTTCACACAATGTACACATAAACACTTAGCCGCCTGTTCCAGAGCTCTCACGTGAGCGTCCACCTCTGCTCTGCTCTGCTGCCTATGGCCTGTTGAAAAGGCTTAGAACCACCGACTCAGTGATGGATGAGACTGGCAGATATGAAATATACCATCCAGACCTTCAAGTTCACCCCATAATGCCCCGTACTTCAGTGGAGCCTGACTGCATCTGGATTTAATGTTTGGACACCCCTGCCTCGATCAAGGCGGCTCTCTCCCCTCTCTATCACCGGCAAACCCCAGCTCCTCCCTTGAAATCTGGTTTTCTGCTGAGACAGATTGCCAACTCCTCCACCAATAACAACATCATCAGCTGAGGAAAAACAACACCTAATAACAGCCCATAAAAGGGCTCACCTGCTTGAAATGTCTCTTAATTTGTCTTGTAAAGTAAATTCAAGCACCTGCAACTATGCACTTTAAATAAACTCAAGGCCAACATGGCCCTGACAGTCATATTGTGCAACATCAACATCTGATACAAATTATTACCTTCAGTGTAGGTTAAGTCATCGTGTTCCTGCTTCTTAAAACAAGTTTATCACACAACACAGAGAGGTTCCTGTTGAGTTGTGTAAAACTGAGTTTAAAGATCAGATTGGCAACATAAAAAAAGAGAACGGTATATCATTAATGCTTGAGTTTTTGTATTTTTTTTTCAAATAAAGAGGAATTATCAATGAGCTGATTAATATAAATGGTGATGACTCAGTTATACATCACATTTCATTTGTATTAGCATTAACAAACTTAGAAATGTAATTATATTAATATATTTGTTTAGGTCCTTTTAATTAATTAATTAATTAATTAATTAATTTGCTCTTGCTTCCCATACATATTAAGTGACTGTATGTAAAGGGACTCATTTACATAAATAAACTTCTGAAATATGGACTGATATTTTGGGACACATAACATTTCCGCTTCCAGTCGATTTGAAATATTAACATGGCCAAAATATTCAATCAGTTATTACCAATAGTTATGACAATAAATGGAAAATCAATATTTCTTTTATGTTTAAAGGATTTTTCATCCTTTATCATAATCTAAAATTTAGGGATGTCAAATTGAATGTGTTAACACGGATTAATCCATCATCATGATTAATCTGATTAAAAATTTTAATGCAATTAACACATCTGCAGCGTAGAATGAATCTGAACGTCTCTGCCAACACATTTCAAGCAGTTTGTCCAAGTAGAGTTACCGCCGCATATGCGCAAATGGGCAGTTGATCCAGTAGTGACAGGCAGCAGAACCAACCAATAAAGGTAGAAGACGCTGAACAGCATATTAGCCCTCTCCATGGGAAATTTGAGTATAAAAAGACAGAACAGTTGTTTCAAGTTGTTTTGTTGAAACTGTTGAAGGTGTTTAATAAACATGATAAGTGCATATATATTCCCTTCTTTCTTGAGTCTGTTTGCTCATACAAAATGAAACACGATTAATATGGATTAAAAATGAATGATATTTAATTGTGATTAATCGAAATTAATCCACAGCAACTCTCTGATTAATCGAAATAAACACTTGAATTGTTTGACAGCACTAATAAAATTATAACCCAGCCCCGGTTGACAATGAAACGCATGAATTCAATGTGTCCCTGTACCTTTATCCATATAGTGTATATTGAATTAATTAATAACACTGCTTGTGCTTGTCACTGTATTTCTAGTGAATATCAGATGCATTTTGTCTTAGACAGCAGCAAAAAAAATGTTCCACACACAATATATGACTGTAGGACAAAGCCACTTGTTTATGCCATGCAATGTTTATGCATTGTCACAATTTATTTCCATCCAGAGTTGCATTGATTTTTCACTAGTATCTTTTATTGATGATGAGTCTGACCACTGTTTGAACCAGATGAATCCTGGTTTGTCCAATATTTTTGCTTTCTATCAAACTGATGGTTGTTTAAGAACTTGTTTCCAGTTTCAGTCACTGCAATAATTATCCAATGAAAGGCTTCTTTAACCCTTTGTTGAACTGTGATGAAGATGCAGTGTATGAGCCTATGAAAATCATTTTCATACTCATCAAGCCGTTCAGTGACTCCCCTATTAACAGATTCGCTCTTTAACACATTTAGTCTAATTTCCTCAAGTTTAGGTGAATTTAAGAGTCCTGCAGTGACACGGTTGTACTTTTACATGATTATCTTGTTGGTTCCTCTGTGCTGATGTGTTGTTGTGTTTCTCCACACACTCTCTGACCTCCTTCCTGCTTCCCTGAGGCTCCACAGCTGTTGGCCTTGCATGCTAGCACCTCATCCACTCTCAGCTGTAATCAGTGATTCACCTGCACGGCGCTTCCTCTGACATTTTCGCTTCCTCACAGCTTTGTGTGAACAGTCAATAGGTAAACACAAGGAAGGGTTTTGTTTACAATGTAAGTCATTATCTGACCGACTGTATTTACTTACTTGCTCAGTTATAAAGATTTATTGTATGGATTTTTATCACTGTATTTATACATGGATCAATATTCTGCTATGGTAAACACACAAAGTCAGTTTGCACACATGTAAAGTCATAAAAAATTGACTCTGTGTGCAGGAAGCCAATAGTCAGTCTGGTTTAGACACATGAGTCAGAGGCTGGACAGACAAATGCCAGGGAGCAGGAGTGTCAATAGTATCCACCCTGAGAAAAATGAAACGTGGACAGAGATACAATCTGTGCTTTGTGTCAGTGTGTCGATCCGTGGTGTTATTTATTGACTAAACAAGGTGTGCAGTGGTCACAGGGAGAGCCAGGCTCAGCAGGGGAGCAAACACGGCCATGTAATCGAACCGAGCACGGAGAAGAGCAAGAAAAGGTCAGGGCAGGGTTAGAGGACACAGAGATAAGGGCTGTTTGTGTTTCTTGTCCCATTCATCTCCATTGAGCTGCATTCATCTCTACACTTAGAGGGAAAAGGCTCTGCCCTTTGCCCTGGTCTCGGTGCGTTTGAAGCATAAACAACAGCCCTGCCTATTTGCACAATGTGTTTGCTCAGGCCTGTGGTTAGAGATGAGTGTTAACAGTGCACAGGTAGCACAAGACACAAAATCAAACAGCTGGAGATGGATGTAGGCGTGATGGCAGCTCAGTACAGTAACATGATATTTATTGCCCTGCGATTTGTCCAAAATGGTTCAATCCATGTTAGGAACAAACAAGCTGTAACTTCCTCTTCACTGACAGAAGGATTTATTCTCTGTAATATATTTCCATTTCATTGCTACTTCAGCTCTGGGGAAAGTTTAATTTTGGTTTGATACACCAAACCTCCATCTCTAAGTGATTTGTGTTTTGCTCAGGGTTCATGACTTGTCTCCTGCCAGATTGACAGCACCTCTAGTGCTCTGCCATCAGGATAGCTTATGTTTCCCATGGTGCTTTGTGTTTGCCTTCTTGCCTGCAGGGATATAATGACAAGTGTGGACCACCCATGTCTGCTGTGGCCTGAGTGTTATTGAAGGAATTTCCCCAGTGTGTGTGTATGTGTGTGTGTATGTGTGTGTGTGTAGGTGTGTATGTGCTTGTGTAAAACCATAAGCTCCAGTTTATGTTTGCTCGCTGATGTTTAAGCCAATGTGATGAACCTTTATTCTGAATGTTTGACATAAAGCCTTAAAGTGATTTGGAAGTAATAACGGACAATAAACTGATCTAAATATTTCTTCTGTGGGAAAATAATCTTTCGTTGATTGCAAAACTAATTAATAAATGGTACATTAAATAGTTTTTTAGCCTCAAGTAATTGCATAATAAAGTATTTAATTTCACAAAAACAACAATCAAACTTAGTAAAGGATTAACAGTGACATTAGATACTTAAATACAATAAATGTGTTTGTTATGTTATTATATAAAATTACACAAAACTCACAAGGCATTTATTGTCATTCTCAAGCTATGTTAACACATTACATGTAAGTGCTTATAAACATCCTGTAATCCAACAATGAACATGTTTATGTCATCAATGGAGCTAATATAATAATTAACTTTTTATAGTGCTGTCTTATTAACACAAAAATACTCATGATCATCTAACAATGATTCATATGGTCCTCATAACCCATTAAGCTTAACATAAAATACTGACCACAAAGAAAATATGAAAGTTTTTTATGGACCCTGGAAGTTTAAGTATCAGAAAAAGTTGTAAATATATGGACCATTTTTTTATATACATCCATAAAAACATAAATAGTTAAAAAAAATAACATGAAAAGCATAATGCAGGGGTAGTTTTGCAATATCCATATACTATAATACTGCAATAAATTTAACAGAAGCATCTATGGAAATTTGTAACAATAGTAATCACATAAAACGATGATATGCAACATTTCAGCATTAAACTACCCCATTCATCTGATTACATATTGGTAAAATGTAGCATAATGCGAATAAACTTTATTACATTATTTTATTTGTAAACATGATTTCTCCCTGTGTGATCTTCATTGTTAAAAAAAACAGCAACTCCCATGACCCCACGTTACTTCATGTCTTTTATTATTATTATTTAAAATATCCTGTTTTTAATGAGCATAAAATGTTTTATAATACATTAATTATATATAGGCAGCTAATAAAAGCTGAACTGCGGGCATACAATAATTCTTTTGTTTTAAGGAAGCCGCTGCTGACTTGAACAACATAAGTGAAACAGTATGATGTGTGCATTTAGGGTGAGTCTTGCCAAATTCTTCTCACTCACTGGGTACAATGTTACATGCAGAACCGTAGGCCTATAATCACTCTCAGTGCCTCTGTCAGAAGTAATAAACATGATCATGCCTTCTCTCTGTTTCTCTACAGAGTCTTAGAGATGGACTGAACTGATCCCCACAGACAGGAGGTGCTGGCTGAGTCGGAGGCTGCAGAGCTTTTCACAGTCCGCCCGTTCCCCAGATCTGATGTGCGTCCCGACTCGGCTGACGTCCAGGGATTCAAAGTGCTGTCTGTGTGTTTCTTCTTGCAATGACAAAGCTTAACATGTGTTTCCAACTTGCTGAGCATCCTGGATGAGAGGGTGGGAGACCATATGTGGGAGGAGGCTCGGTCTTCATCCTGCAAAGTAACTTTAATAAATATGTTAACAATTTACTGTTTGTAAATAGAATACCACACAACACTCTCTATGAGACAGGGGTTTCCTATCATTTTCAGATCAAGACCCACAACAGACATTTAGTGTCAAATCTGGTACTTTCTGAATTGCCATATCTAAAGTTTCTACTGGCTCTGTTACTGATTCTATTTACTATTTTTGCAACAAGTTCCAAATGAAATTTTCACCACATTTAAACATTCTTAAGTGACTTATCTCCATTTATTATAATATTATTCTCTGCATTTTGCATTTTTCAGCAAAAATCTTTTTTTTCCAATATTAAATTTACTGATCTTAAAGATGTTCATAAAAACTCTAATTAAATTTAAAGGTTATCATAACAAAACATAGAAAAAAGAAGAAAAAATTGTACATGTTAACATTCCAATATACATCATTAACTGAATCTAAAAACAGGTGTCTACAACTACTCCCATTTGTTAAACTCCAAGGGTTTTCCTGGTGAATGTTAGCAGAAGTACTGTATCTGATGTTTCCACATCCAAATAAAACACATCTGATGCCTTTTAAAGGCTGAGAAATTTTGTTCTACCTGAATTATTTAAAGGCATTCATATGATTAATGGTTTAAAAAAACATTAAACATTTTAGATCAGAGAATGTTTTGGTTGCTGCCAACTGTTTAGGTCTTTCGGGGCTAATCCAAAGAGAATGATGCAAGACAACAGCAACAACCACTTCAAACAGTGACTTTTAATTTTAGCTACCTGGCAGGACACCTAAAAACAGCATGTGTTTGTGTGTATGTGGAACTGAGACCAGGAAAAGAGTGTGAAAACCTAATCTGTGCCTATCAGGTGTCCACGCCCACAAATAGAACAATCTGTTAAAATAATAGTGCAGGCTTTATATGTGTGTTAACATGTCTGAGGTTGAAGTTAAAACGTAAAATGTTATGTATATAATCCAGATTGTGACACACATATCACAGCATATGTATTAAACTCCGATCAGAAAGACATCGCCATGAACCATAAATAGTTTTTTTAATCCAGTGGTTGGTAGTTTGGCTTTCTCCATGCTGTCTTCTTTTGAAGCAGGAAATGACCGTATTTGGATCAAAGGGGCAGAGCTGTGAGAGCATGAGAGGTCAGAGCCATGTGACGGGTGACAGAAGAGCTAATGCTAAATGCTAGTCATTTGTGTTAGTGTAACGTATGAACCTCCAAAAGTTGAACTATCAGGAAAAAATAGATTTATGCAATAAAGCTTTACCAGGCAGGTAAGGTTGCATGTGCATCTGTCAATCAGTGCCTGACGAATGCCTAAAATCCTATTAATGGAGTTAAATGTACAAGATGAACCACCATAATACTGATTAAATGAGACCAGAATGACTCCTATTAACTTAGACAGAAATTCATTGTAAATCAATAGCAACTTTTTGTAGTCAGCATCTAGTGGCCATCAGCAGTATTACATGTTAATGTATTTCCTCATTTGACTTCATTTCAGAGCCAAGGAATTTCTCTTTGGTTCTTAGCCTTTGTTTAGAAAGGCTGCTTCACAACATAAAGGGAAAGTGAGAAGTGAGTGAAGCATTGTCAAAACATCCACTTGTTGGTTAGGTTTCCTTGGTTTCACAGCTAATTTATTGATTATTTTCTTTCCAAATCTATCAAGGAAGCAATAAATGACATTTAGATATTTAATTATTGATTACCTTGCATGGCAAAAACAAACCTTTACCTGAATTCAGAATATATATTGAAGTGAAGGCCTCATTTCAGTATAGCTGATGTTGGAATTGAACATTGTTGCCATACGGTTTATGTTTGCTGTCTGATGTTCAATATGTGATTGCTCTTTCAGTGACAAGCAGGAAACTGTGGTTGTTTTGTAAGATTTTGTTTAGACAGGTTCAGCTGAGGTGAAATGATAGCTAAGACAGTTTGTATGGCCATATAAGGTTATGCTCAGATAGATTTCTCTGAAATGAAGACATAGTACTTGTAAAATAGGATGCGTAGATAGACAGAGAAGGGAAGTGGTTAGGGAGTAGGTGTGCAGGTTGTCTTCTGATAATTTCCACAGAGATAAGCAGAAATGCAGAATTGAACAGACACAATGCGAGACGCGTGACCAGGGGGTTTCTACACGCCTAAGGAAAGCCTAGGAGATGGAGTCAGAAGAAGAATCAACGAATTAGAAGATGAGATCAACCTATATTTTTAGCATACTCGATGTCTAGTATAAATCATTGGGTCAGGGAAAAGTTAGGAAGTCAGACTTCACGAACTGACACATTTTGTTGATGTCAGGGAAGGAACGAAGACCAGGAGCTCTGTATGTTATCCTGATGATTAATGGAAGATAAATTACTGAATTGAGATCGATCCTCTTCTCACTACTTTTCATTAAATGAACACGCTGGAAGTCTGTACACATAGCATAAAGGGTTAATGGATAGAATTACAGGGACTTCCAACACTGAGTAAAATAACAAAAATAAAATGCAGAACAGGGATAAATAATAACCAGCTAAAGAGCAACACTTAGAAGAAAAATGTGAGTTAAATATATAAAATACTCCATTAAGTGAGTTTAAAACTTTCTTCCTCCAATTTGTTCGAAGTTGTTGGTGAACAGAGACTAACACCTGACTTTCCCCCATCTTGATAAAAACAGTAAACATCAGCAACATAAACGTATAATCTCCAAATGTATGATAAATATCCAGTACAGACATGGAAAAATAACAAAACCTCTCAAATAAAGAATGATTCATGATGAACACACAGCTTCAGATCATGTGTAACTTTTATATGTTACTTTTCCACGTTCTTCATCACTCAGTTTCACTCACCCTCCCACTCTCTTACTCACACACTTTCTTTCTGTGTATCTCTACTCTCCTGATTTCATCTCCAATGAAGTGCTGACCTTTGACCTCTGAGGGACGGAGGTGTTTCTTCTGACTGACACTTCCTTCTCCTTCTCTCTGCCGTCCTGGCTCAGTCTTGTCATGTGGAGTGGGTGGCCATATTAGGAGAAAACCCCCCCAGTTAATGTCCATCTGTGGTTTTAAGCACATGTCAGACCTCATATCCCCTGTTTGTTATCTGACATTGACAGGCTGTGAAACGGACAGTTTGAAGTACCGCTGTACGGTCTCATGTGGGATCGGAGGTGTCTGGAAAAGACGTGCCGAGTAATAACAAGAAACTGAAGCAAATTCCCCACATTTTTCCCATCATATCTTCAGCTCAAGGATCCAAAGTCAGAACCACTGGTACAAGAATCCACCATGTTCAACAGCCAACGGGTCATCAGTGACCTAACCCATAAAGAACCACCTCTAAATCATTTTTTTTTCTCTATATTTAACCTTTCTGAAGTGATTTATCACCATTTATTGTAATGCTATCTTCTGTTTTTTGCATTTTGTTCAGTGAATATCAGGTATATGTAGACATTCATATAAGGACAGATTAAAGTTGAGGGTTATTATATTAGAAACTGAGAAAGCGGAAGAAAAAGGGACTCTTTCAGCAAAATATGAACGTGAACCAAGTGTGTCCATCCACTGTCATTGATCCAACTCCATGGGTTTAGAGGTGAACTAATGTTGTAGAAGATGACAGTGTTTCCATGGTAACTACGGAGCCTCTGAACGTCCAAATGGGTCATGTCTGGTGACCATGAAAAGACGATAAACTGCATTTTACACCAATTATTTACATGTATTGATAGGATTAGTGGATCAACAGGTATTAATCAGTTTAGATCAGTAGATGCTTTTGGTTGACAGTGGATGTTTGTGTCTTTATGGGCTAATGTCCTTATGGAAAAATGATTTACTACCCAGAAAACTCATCAAGAATCATAGTAAGGGCAGACTTGTGAATCAGGCTCATGTGAAGCAGTGACAAACGCTGACAGAGGCTCTTGTTTCTTTGCCGTTGCCGTCTGAACTCGGGCCTCAGGCAGGATTTACTCTGCAACAGACTCAGATTCATGTACACACACACACACACACCTACACACACACACACGCACACACACACACACCTACACACACACATACACACGCATCTCTGGGCTGTTGCTCAACACAGCTGTGGGTAAACAGGCTGTGTTTAGATGCCCATGTCTCAACCTGTACACACAAACACACGCACACAAACACACACACACAAGTGTATTCCATCACTTGTGAGGACGCTGGACTTAAATGCATCCCCCGGAGATGTCAAAACCTAATATTTAATACGTTACATTAAGGGATCTTCACAAGCTTGTCCGACACCAAACCTTGAGTGGGCCCCTGGTTTTGGGAACCACAAGTATAGAAAAAAACATGCCCACACACACTCTTTCACACACACAAATACATCCAAAAGCAACAAACCAGGATACACAGAGTGGGCGGATTTGCAGTGCCACACCAAACGGTCTTGCCATGACTTGTTACACTGGATGAAACCGTGTTCTTGCACACACATTAAACATAATAACGTGTGTAGCTCGTCACCACTGAGCTCAGAAAAACAAACACAGAGCAAAACGGATTTAGTTGATACTTCCCTGAACAATTTGATTAAAAAGACACCAAGGATGTGTGGACTCTACAGGCTGAACAGTGAGCTACTGCTAAAGGATAATCCCAGTTTGATAATAGTTCTGTCTCATAGTCTGCGTATAATTATTATATAATACACTTGTAGTTGCTCATAACATGGTGTTAAAAGTGGTAATATCTCATATGTTTTGGTCAAATATTTTTGAAAAGCTATGAATTATCTTTTGGTTTTCAATACAGGTGATACTGCCACAGCCATAAAAGTCAGAAATATAACAGTCAACTTATTAAATAGAAGCTCCAACACAATATTCTCACTCAACAGACTCAGATTCACCTGGACTCAGGCTCAGAATTAGAGTCAGACTTAGACTCAGACTCAGACTTAGACCAAGGTTCAGACTTAGACTCAGACTCAGACTCAATTTCCTGTCTTGTGTTTTTCTTTTCAGACAAAATTTTAAGGACAGTTAGAGATGCTGTAAAGTCCACTGTTTTCATTTTACTAAAGCTGATTATTGTTCAGTGTGTCCTCAGTGTATTTCTATGATTTAATTACATTTTAAAAAAATTCATTTATTTATTTTTATTATTCTTTATTTTTTTGCTATGCTTTTATTGATCAAATGTCAAAGAACATTGAGACTGTGAAGCTAACTAAGTATTGGGTAGACTTTATTTTGTGACATTACTCAGCATATCTGTATATTGGTTAATCTAAATTAACTGAGTGACTGGTTGTTCGTTTCTATATGTCCAGGTCATTATTGAAAATGAGAATCAGTTCTCAACTAACTTACCCGGTTAAAAAAAGGTTAGATAAATAAATATGGCTGGTTACAATGTTGGTACAGTCATCTAGTCTGACTCACTGGTTTAACAACATATTAGTTTCTTTAATTTGATCAGTTAGTCGAATCAGACAGGTGGAATAAAATGTGAATCAAGAATCCTACATTGACTTTCAGATACTGTCATATGATTGTCCCAATGCATAGCAGCAAAACATCTGGAACAAGACGGGCTGAAATATTCTGGAAATATTATCTAACCTGGTTGGAACTCGACTCTGGTGTCGAGTCTAGACAAACCGCCGCAATTTAGTTTCCTAGAATTCATCCTGCAGTGATTAAGAGAGTTGGAGATGCTACTGTGGGTTTTTCCTGTGGTAGTTTGCTCTTTATACACAGAATATAAGGGTCCAAACTTTAGCTTGTGCTTGGTTTTGGCAGTGAGATGGTTCTGCTGTGTCCTAACCACTGTCCACCGGTCCATGTTGACCCTGACTGACCTGTGACCAGTCGACGTACACTTATACTGTCCGACAACAGCGACAAGCGGATGCAGGGTTTTCGACTTGTTTCCTATTCGGGCCTTCATGGGTCATTTCCACCACAATGGTTATATTTTTATATCGACTGTATCCATTAGCCCCCGAGCATCCAAAGAGGAAAGTCATAATAAGATTTGTGCATATGTAAGCTATAAAGAGCCTTGAATGTTGTGGCAAGTGCAACTCTGCCGTTAAACCGGGGCCCTATTTGAGTTGGAGGGGAAGGGATTTGGAGCGATGGCTTTCTATTTGCTGCTCTGTGCCGTGAGCCAACTGGTCCATTTTCCCTGATCCATTTTCACAGGCTGCTTTTATCCCTCACAAAGCCAAAATACCGCAAAAGAAAATGGGACGGGGAGGAGTTCAAACGACAGCTCAAGTTTTATGTTCAATGGAATTAGAAATGACTTTTTAAATGCCACTCTGTATGCGCTGAACCTACTGTAAGAACTCGGTTAATGAATTTAATGTGCAGTTTTTGGCACAAGATGTTCATTTTTCTTCTCTGATTAAAAGTAGACGTGAGTTATAGCTGCCGTGGGAGTCTGGGTTGTTTTGTCATGTGGTCTTCTTATGACGATTTTAGTTCCTCTCATCTGAGACATCGCTGTATTTACCTTCTTCTTTTTCATATTGAACTAACCTGAATGATTTTTTTTTTGTAAGTGCAGGTGCTCGCTGATAGATTAAGAATTATTGTCACACAGGTTTGATATGAAAGCTGTAAGTATGTAGTTAGCACATTACCTCCCTTTTACATTCTTAGCTGAATACTGAACATTTTTCTTTTAGAGAAATCACCTTTTTTTGTGGACATTTTTACTATGGTTTGTATACTGTGGAATATCTGGAATGAGATTTTGTGCGAATATTATCAAATAAAACTTAAATGGGAATTTGAGAGAACAACTTTATTACTTATGTAGACAAAAATACAGACAAAATAATATTAAAAGTCATTTCTGGAGGTTTCTGTATTTCCTTTTTACCTACATAAATAACTTCTTGACAGCTTCAATCATGCTAAATAACAATTTCCACAACAACTAACAGTACTCTATGTCTTCATAGACCTACAGGACAGAATGTACAGTAAAATGGCCCTGTGGAGTCTTTGGTTCAACTTCATATACATTGACTGAGAAACCTATAGTTATTGTGAGCGTTTTTCTTTCCAGCAGTAAGGGAAGTGGTAGCACATTTCTCCAGAGGTGGTCCCACCTCAACCCACGAAACCTCATGTGTTGTTTAAGCTTTTAAAAAACTGTGAATGTGCTGCATTAGATAACACAGTTAACCATGCAAATCACCAAAGCAATAGTACTAAAGTTGAACAGGAGAGTATTATAGACACAAATGTGTAAATTATTATTTTTCAAATTTTCAATGCACTTTTACGCTTACTTCTTCTAAACCATGAATACACTGACTCACTTTGCGCGGTTAAATGTGTTAAAAACTACTACAACTAAGCCACACAGTCTGGCAACGTCATTCTTTAATAGATTGAATATCCTTTGCACAGCGCAGATGTGGAAATGTGGGCTTAGTTGAAATGGTCAGAACTGTAAATTGGACGGAAACAAGCTGAGACATAACTGAGCCAAGTCGTACATGGTACATTTCCAAGAAGTCTTAGATTGTGCTGCTCAAATGCAACACTTGTGCACTGACAGAGACACAGCAGGAAACTGGTGAGTCAACAGGACACATTCTTGCCCCTGTGCTCCCTCAGCTCCAGGAGGCCGTAAACACGATGAAGATTTACCACTGACGCTGCTGATAGATAGATTTAAAGCTATCACTCCGCCACATGCCAAGTTATTGATATTACCTCCTTGGGGTTGGTTTGAGCGAGGTGATAGATGTGTTGTAGGCTGTCATTTATCTGACCTGAGATGACCGTGTGATAAGTGATAAGAAGTGTGGCAGAAAGCAGAGACCGTCTTGTTCCTTTCTATATTCAGTCTCATGTGCTTAACCGCTGTGGATTTACAATGCGTCAGTATATATGTGTCGTAAATTCAGCTTTTCTCACATTAAGTAAAATACAGACTGAAATGAACCAGTGTTTGTATCATTTTCTACTTGTGTGATTATCTGTTTGAGATGGATTTGTGATCATGATGATCAGTAAATTACTTTTGTACAAACCCATATTAAACCATAAAGACCCAGGGCTAATTTTGTTGCAGTGCCCAAATTAATTTTTCTCTCTATTTAACCTTTCTTAAGTAATTTATCACCATTTATTATAATATTATTCTCTTCATGTTGCCTTTTTCACTATAAATCATATATTTTCCTGTATTTAATTTCTTATAATTAATTTAGATGTTCCTTAAAATTCAGACTAAATTCAAGAGTTAGTTAAAACTGAAGAAAAAGTGACTTTATCAGTCAAATCTATCAATAACTGAATATAAACCCAGTGTCTTCATCCACTGTCATTGGGTTTTACTGGTGAATCAATGTTGTAGAAGATGACGGTGTTTCTATGTTCATTATGGAGCCTCTGAACATCTAAATGGGTCAAATCTGATGACCATGAAAAGATGACAAACTGTATTTTCCACCAATTATTTACATGTATTGATAGGATTAGTGGATCAACAGATATTAAACATTTTACATCAGTGGATGGTTTTGGTCATTGGTGGCTCTTTGGGTCTTTATGGGTTAAGTGAAGCAACAAGAGTTCTTAGAAGGAGCATCACTAAAGTCTGTATTGAGACCTGATCCCAAGTCAGCAAGAGCTGAACCTCCTATAGCAACTGAGTTTGACTTTGATGTTTTACTGGCGGTTGTGTAACATCAGATCATCTTTCACAGTTAAAGTGAAAACATTGTTTTTTACCTATGTGTTTCAGTAGTGTAGTTTGGACATTTTATTTTATTTTATTTTCAAGTCTTTAAATAGTATGAACTAAGGTGTGCTTTGTTTCTCTTCATTGGTTTAACACATTATTTTTATACCATTATATATAATTTACTGAAAAGCTTTGCTTCTTTTCTTACTGACCTTAGCTTGTGGATGAAGCCTCTTCCTCAAAACAATCCAAGATTTGAAATCCAAGTTCCCAAACATTTCAACTCCCAAACATTTTTACCACTCAAGACAAAAACAGACCTCTGTAATCAACACCAGTCTTCATTCTTGCTGCAATGAATTACAGACCACTTTTTACATTTGACTCAGTGGATGTTTGTTAATCAACCACAGTAGCATCAACTGGCACTGAGTAGTCTGAGTAGCTATAATGTAATATTCATGTAATCACCCCCACAAAAAACGATTTTCACCTCTGCACTTATATTCAATTAACTATAGGTCTTCTGCTCTTCTGCTTATAGTCTGTATATAATTAGTGGATGGAGAAACTTTGTCAGTTATTGGTTTCTGAACTGATGTTCTGAGTAGTTTATAATTTGGCTGTCACTGTTTTAGCTTTCTTTAGAGCTGGAAGTGACCATATTTGGACAAAAGGGGTGGAGCTGCAGGAGCACAACAGGTCATAGGTGAACTAATGTTAAACAGTACCTCATTGACTTGATAAATGGAAAACTTCATGAAGCACTGTATAGGACAGCCATCTAAAGGTTAAAGGTTAACTCACATTATTATCCCTGTAGGAAAACTCAGTCTCTTCATCTGACCCATCCTAATACAAATAGAACATAGGATTAGCAATATCAGTTATCTGTTCAGGAGCCATGAGCAGCCATTTCATGTGTGTGGAACAAATCCAGAGTGACAGGAGAATTCACATGGATTTGAGAGTGGAGGGACTGTGAGACCAGGCAAACTCAACACAGAAAGGCCTTGTCTGACTGAGAATTGAACATCCACCTTCTACCTGTGAGGTGGAGGTACTAACCACTATGCCACTGCACCATCCAATGGTCTTATCAGTGTCACCTATAATCAACACCTGTCATAAAAAAATGGGTTTTATTAAACAGACAGAAGCTCCAAAAGTCCCACAGGCTGTCTCCAGCCCTTACGAGACAGTCCACGTAAAACAAATGAGACCAGAATACATGACTGGACTCACAGAGAGAAATAAGACAGTATTTTAAAATCAGCAGTGTTACATTTTAACCTCCTGAGACCCAGTAAGTAAAAGTTTTGGCTATTTTATCTTA
>JAPQRQ010000028.1:17586008-17599840 GCA_037367365.1 Apogon talboti | reverse complement strand
CCTAACCTAACCCTAGCCCTAACCCTAACCCTAACCCTAACCCTAGCCCTAACCCTGACCCTAGCCCTAACCCTAACCCTAACCCTAACCCTAGCCCTAACCCTAACCCTAAGCCTAACCCTAACCCTAACCCTCGCCCTAACCCTCGCCCTAACCCTAACCCTAGCCCTAACCCTACCCCTAACCCTAACCCCAAACCTAACCCTACCCCATCTCCTTGTGCTGTGTGGCGTCAGCTGCAATGAGCTCCAGATGTGGCCTGGCACCCCTCCAGTCACGGCACTGGATGTGGTTTGAAGGTAGTTTGGAAACACCACCCACCAGCGGACCCAATGAAAGTTCCTCAGACTGCAGTGAGAGGTTTCTGTAGCGGATTTTGTACTTATGTAGTCTACATACGCGCAGAAGAAGTGCAGCTCTATACTCTGCACATCTGGGGAGAGCCAAGAAGAAAGGTATCAGTCTTAGATGTGCATGTGTAACTTATTCAACATGCTTTGAATAAGTAACTAGGACACAATAGCCAAAAGTGTTTCCATGTGTCTTAGTAGATATAGAAATATCAACATCCTTTCTTCAGCCACAGGCTTCCATCATTTGTTCCCTTTGCATAAAAATACTTAAATGTGTGATTTCACCTGCCTTTGATAATGTATGAAATCAACAAGACATAATTTTGTGATTGGATATTCTAAAAAGAAATAAGACTTTAACTAAAAAAACAGACTTTAAAAAAACCTAAACTACTACTAGAAACAATTATAAAACTAGGTGCAGTGGTGATTTGACTGCATTTTATATTCAGTAATATGAGCTGGAGAGCATTATTTAATCAAAATTAGATTTAGACGTCTCCTGTTTTCAGGGAAATAACCTGTACACTCTACATGCCAGAGGCAAAGAGGTTAATTACATACTTAAAGACACATAAGACCTGGTAGCAGCAGTTGAGGAATAGCAACAGGTCACTAAATGATGTAGGCAAACCATGGCTGTTCCCAAAGAAGAGGTTTTGGGAATAAATAGTGGCTTAGAAATCAGTTGTTATGGCAGCTTGATACTGTACCTGCAGTTACATAAACAACAACTATGGGCACATACCCTTAAGGCACAGCACAGTCCATCCATGGTGCTGTACTATCAGCTGCACACTGATGCATTTCTTTCTTTCTAACAGACATTGTTTAGTTTTCCAACAGCATTGAGGATCGAATGAGGTCATTCTGCATAGGCTGCCAGCTAATTCACATGGTCTAATGAAAAAACACCAGCTGCTTTTAACACAATGGCACCCCCTGCTGTCCAATATTGATTGTAAACAATTCACCAAATCCCATCATTGCTGCACAGGCAAAGTCAATCAGTCCACTGATGGAACTTTACATTTTAAACCTTAATGATTGAACCCATAAGTTTGAAGTTATTACCTCCGCCAAGGAGGTTAATGCAATCACTAGGGTTTGTCTGTCTGTTTGTGCAAGACATAACTCAAAAAGCTGTGGACGGATCTTAATGAAATTGCCAGGAAATGTCCAAAATGGGACAAGGAAGAGGCAAGTCGATTTTGGGGGTGATCCAGGACTTTTTTTTTATGGCACTTTCAGTTGAATAACCTCTCAGCTGGCATGTCTTGTTTATCTGTTGTTAGGTAAGCCACTTCAAGGGTATTATGTTACAGCAGCATGGTAGGGAACTGAGCTGCCTTGGCGGAGGTCTGTGCTCTCTGAGTGCCTTTCTAGTCAGTGCTGGAGAGAGCAATACTGGCCTGCGCTACACACTAAATACTATGTTACTGCAAATCAATTTATTGCAAAACAAGATTTCCTGAAATTAAAGAGCATGTGAGAGGATTTAGCTGCAATCTGCCTTAAAATAATTTTCTGAAACATTCATCTGATCACAGTATTATTCAGGTTATTCTACTGTCATAAAGTTTTTGTTCTATAAAAAACTTACACGATTTATTTCTTAATCTCAGTCCCTCTAAATACAGTTCCATACTGAAAACACTGAGCACAGTGGTACCTGATTGGTTACAATTATTCAGGCTTAAAATCTGAGCTATAAATACTGTTACTTTTTTGTATAACAAAAGTAACTATCAATATTAATAAAATAAGACTTTCCTAAATAATAACACTATTATTGTATAGTATGTCACATTTTACAAATACCTCTGGATTGAAGGTATATACAACCTCATAATCAAAAACAATAGCCACCTGGAGCCATGCTAGTTGTTTTTCCATAAACATTTAATTCCGCAGCACTGTATAGAGGTTCATTCCAGAGCCAAACACTCAAACATCATGGATCCAAGTCTTGATGACAGAACCTGTCTGTATCTCTTAGTCTTTAACGTTCAAAGTCAAAAAGGACAAAGCAGTGAGTTAGTGGTCACCGAGGAGGTTTTAAGAACTCCTGCAGATCCTCCTGCTGAGCCAGCTGGTAGGGTAGCTGGGCTCTCTTGTTCACCTGGCTGCAGAGCGCTGGACAGTGCTGAAGAAGCAGCTGACACACATTTCCATGCCCCTGATCTGCAGCCTGGATACACACATAAGAAAATAAAGTGAAACTGGTTGTCTGAAGTGTTATTTCTGCAAAAGCTTGCAGTTAGAACGCCGACCTTATGTAGTGGGGTTGCACCATCATCATCACAGACCATTGGATCTGCCCTGTGTTGCAGCAAGAGTTCAACCACATCCAAATGACCGCAGTATGCTGAACGATGTAGTGGTGTGGCACCGCCTGGCGTCTGGGGAGATGCACAGGCCCCATTTTCAAGAAGAAACTTACACACAGCAAGATGACCACTGCGACTTGCATAGTGCTGAGGCAAAACACCCAAAAAATGCAGAAAATTAGGGAAAGAACAATGCAACAGTATTAGCAACCAGCTTTCCTGCTATCTCACCAAAGCTGTATATCCAGCTGAATCTGTCAGATTAGGATGTGTGCCTTTCTGAACCAAAGATGTAACACGCTTCAAGTCCCCATCCATTGCAGCAGACCAGATACCTGCAGAGTTAGGAAGAGACTCAAGATCACACAGAAGACAGCCTGCTTTATTGAAACACATTTTTTTATGTTTAAATGATCTAGCTCTAATGTAGTTTAATCTATGTTTATTTCTTTTGCATGTACAGTACAATAGACAAAATATGTACAAATATATATGCAGAATGACCAGAAATAACAGCAAATGCAAGCTGTATTCGTTTAGTAAAGGTAAATTTAAATTTTTTGGTATGAGTCGTCGAGAAGGTGGACATAACTGAATGCATGTCTGTGTAAATATGAATTTTAGGAGAATGCAAACCTCGCTCAAAATCCATTTCACTCAAGGTCTGTTGGACACGAGAATAGACTGGATGGGAGCAGCAAGAGCAGTGCTCTCGATTGGACGCCATTATTTGGTTAATAGAAAATCTACAACCCCAGAATGATTCAAACCTCATGCAGTGCACTACTTTTTAAGTTGTAGACATAAAATAACATCAGTTAGCCTCTTCCGTATTTCTTCTTCTTCTGTCATCAGCAGTTACCAACTTTATGATGCATTACCACCACCAACAGGAATGGCAACCTAACACTCAAGCTCCATAATCAAGCTGAGAAACAAGTATTTTTATTTTAACCTGAATATAGATATATAATTAAAGAACGTGAATAACGCAAGGTTAGTGGAAAGTATATTTCCGTTGCTAAGCGTTAGCATGAAGGGAGAGCTTGTGAGTCGTGCGTCGCTACGTCTAATCGTCTGACCAATCACAGAGCTACATTCATGATGCGCATTTAAAGTACTATCTAAAAGGTTGGTTTTCTGAGTTTTTTAACGGGTAAACAAGCTGTAATATCGATATCTGTTTTGTGTGGGGGGCTGGTGTCTCCAAAGCACATTGATTCTTTTATTTATTAGCCCATGCCACCTAAAATACACTTCACATTAGTCCTTAATCGCTAACTTGACACAGGTCATATTTCACATTTGACTTTAAGAAATGTATGTACATAAATACAAAGAAAACACACATGGCCACCGTATATTAACTCTACACTTATACATACACGTCCATCATTCATTATCTCGTCATCTAAATTTAATGTACATTTACAATCTCATAATTCCTGTAGTTCCGATGGTTCCTGAAGGTACCTTTTGTCTCGTGTTATTGTCTGACGCAGCTAGCTAGCCAGCTTGAATTCGGCAAGTAAGACTCAGCTGCCAAACACTGAATTATTGTTAATATTATATACAAAATACCTTCAACCAAAGCGCCTAAAGAATGAGAAGAGTTACGTTATTTGTTAACGGAACATCTAAAAACGGCAAGGTGGGTAATAAGTTGGTAATTATGCTTTATTTAGTGTGTGATCTTGGGCCGCAGAATGACTGGCCTTGTCTACTTCACATGGATTGATTATTTCATTATTGCTGAATCAGATTTATACTTTTAATACCTTTATTAACAATAGCCAAAACGTTTTGTATCTTTAATTGCCAATCCATGTTGAAGATAAACGTAGATTTGCCTGAATTTGTGCTAACGCTAATCCTGAATGACATTGTAATGAGTCATTTTGGAGTAGATAACTGTACTTATGTCTTTTAACTTTTTCTTTTTAGGTTGTAGCAGTGTACGGGACCTTGTCCGATTTACTATCAGTAGCAAGCAATAAGTTAGGAATCAAAGCCTCCTGTTTATACAATGGAAAGGGTGGTCTCATAGACGACATTACCCTTATTAGGTAAGGTCACACTTGGACAATAAATGTGTTTATGAGCTCCATAGCAGCATATTAACTCACTGTGTGTCCTCTTTACTGTCCATGTTTACAACAGAGATGACGACGTGTTATATGTATCAGAAGGAGATCCATTCATTGGTGAGTACAAGTTATTTCTGCTGCTGGTGTCACATCCACTCATCAGTGAAATTACGATCTTAGAAACCCTATTACTCTCTTTGAAATTACAGATCCACAGAATGAAGTCAAGCTTACATCTGAGCAACCTGGAGCACATACTGACTGGTTGACCCTTAATATTGGTGGTCGTCTCTTCACTACCACCAGGTAAATAGTGGTTAATACATTGGTCATAAGATCTGCTCTGTTTTCTGTGTATATTTTTTCTATAGTTTAGCATATCTTGTAATGAAGTTCAGGTAAAGGTTCATACTGTCTTCCAATTATCAATGTGAAAAATAATTCAATTATCAGACAGGAGCAGTTGTTTCTGACACAGGCTACAGGAAGTAGCTGAAACTAGTCAGCAGGTAAACAAACAACTGCTCCTGTCTGATAAATGAATTATTTTTCATATTGATAATGAAGTTGTTGATTCATTTCTGGCTATGTTTTTTTAGTCTCCATTTCTTTTGGTACAATGAAGATGGACACATTTTCATTTTACTTGTAATCATGCTGTATTGTTGAATATTTTAATTCCTTTTGTTGGCTGCCTGTATCTTCAAACGTCTACTGACCCACATCTAAATATGAGCAAAAAAACATCGACCTGATGTTATTCACTGTTGTTCATCTAGTCTACTGGAAGAATAAGGTGCTGTGACTCAGAGAAATACCTCAATATAATTATAGGAAAGGGTGTTTCTGTTGCCAAAGTCTAAAGAGGAGGGACAATGGATGGTTTTACTGCAGAATCAAAGTGAATGATAATGATCTAGTTTAGTACAGTGGTCATAAAATACAGTGTGTTTTCTGTAAGTGTTCTCTGCTAGGTCTGGTTCTGAATTGTTAACTTAGTTGTTAGAAATGTTGGTTCTGCTACAGAAGATTGCAGGTTTATTTTCATTTAGTCCAGTTTTTTGTGACCACAATGCAAATATGTATATAACGTTTTATACAAATAGCAGAATCTTTCCTTCTTCTCTGTATATTTTGTTTCACATGTGTATATTTCTGTTTTTCAATTCTCCCTCTACTTTATTTTTGTATTTGCTGCTGTCAACTGTGCAATTTCCCCACTGTGGGATCAATAAAGTCTTATCTTATCTTATCTTATCTTATCTTATCTTATCTTATGTATAGCTTGCACATTTTTAAAATTTTACTTAGTACAGTTTATAAAGACATAGTCTCATAATTGTGTAATATTATTTAATTCAATTTACTGATGAGATTATAGAGATGATCAAAAAGCATAAAAATGTTGTTCATCTAGTTTACTGGCAGAATTAGCTATTCTGATTGAGAAAAACATACTGTACTTCAAACAGTTATGGGAAAGGCTGTTTCTCTGCCAGAGCTAAAGAGCAGAGACAATAGATGAATGAAATGAATGTTCTTTCTGTAAACACTGCTTTAAATTGCATGAGGGTGCTTCATTTGGTGTGGTTTTGGATCTGAATTGCACTGGGCTCGATTCTTGGGCACTGTTACAATTACTTTCAGCTCTGGTTTAGTACAGGGGCCATACACTCTGCTATGTTTTCTGTATGTTGTCTCTGCTAAATGGCTCTGTTTTTGTACACAGGAGCACCTTGGTCAGCAAAGAACCAGAAAGTATGCTTGCTCATATGTTTCGAGAGAAAGGTAAGTTATGGTTTCTCAGATGAATACTAGATACCAGAGGACCATTTGCATGAAACCTCATCTGAAATGTGTTTGTCTCAGATGTATGGGGAAACAAGCAGGATGAACACGGGGCTTATTTAATCGACCGCAGCCCTGAATACTTTGAACCTATTCTCAACTACTTGAGGCACGGGCAGCTCATTATCAATGAAGGCATCAATATACGAGGTGAGTTTGGCTGTGTTTTAATGAGTCACTTTAACTGATCCAACTGAGTCAAAATCCCAAATTAGTTTTCTGGAGAAAAAAAAAAAATCAATTTGTTGTTCCAGGTGTCCTGGAAGAGGCTCGCTTCTTTGGGATTGAGCAGCTTGCTGAACAGCTTGAAGTAGCAATCAAGGTAATGTGAAGTCTGGAATGTGGTTAATTTGGTAAAATGAAGTGTCTCTACTGATTCCCATGCTTACCTTCCAACCAGAACTCGCAACCACCTGAGGACCATTCTCCCATTTCACGGAAGGAATTTGTTCGTTTTCTTCTGGCAACACCTACCAAGTCAGAGCTTCGCTGCCAGGTACTGAAGGTTAAAACCATTTTCACTGTTCTATCACATAATTTAACCATCAAAATGTTTAACCAATCATTCCTCTATATCTATTTTCAGGGTCTTAATTTCAGTGGGGCTGATTTGTCCCGACTTGATTTGCGTTACATCAATTTCAAGATGGCTAATCTCAGCCGCTGCAATCTGACACATGCCAATTTATGTTGTTCCAATCTGGAGCGGGCTGATCTTTCCGGAGCCAATCTGGATGTAAGTCCTAGAACTTTTTCCGTGGTGTGACTAAATGATTTATGCCCACATGCAATATTTATAGAGGCACAATAAGGACAGCGTCTCATTCTGGAGATGCAAATGGTGTCTATTTCTGTCTGAGTTGCTTATGTTACATTGAATAGCTGGCTTTTCTACTGATGGACAACAGATTTGGGCTTTTGTTGTTTTGGCAGTTCACACCTCCTACCAGTCAGAGGTGTGGAAGAAGGGCCATTCTGTTCTCTGATATGTTTACCCATGACACACAGCTGCAGTTTTTCCAGTTTATTTCATTTACATGAATTCAAATAATATCTGCAGATTCATAAAAACTAATGGCTGCTGGTGAATGTTTGATTTCTTTTTTTAAGGGTGCCAACTTACAAGGAGTGAAGATGCTCTGCTCAAATGCTGAAGGTGCTTCTCTTAAAGGATGCAACTTTGAAGATCCATCTGGACTGAAGGCAAATCTGGAAGGTAATTCTGCCCAAAACAGTACTTTACATATTTATATATTTGAATATATATATGCTCGTCAACAAGTTTTAATAAGTCTTTTGCTATCAGGTGCAAACCTGAAGGGAGTTGACATGGAGGGAAGCCAAATGACCGGCATCAACCTGCGTGTGGCGACTCTCAAAAATGCAAAGCTGAAGAACTGTAACCTGCGGGGAGCCACTTTAGCAGGGACTGATCTCGAGGTGAGTTGAGTCTGCCAAAAAGGATTATCTCTAAAACCGGTCATTAAAGAAGTCACGTTGACCCTGATGGCAGTGTGTCAATACAGCAGCATCCAGAACCCATAAAGGATGAAACACAGCACGTCTGTTTATGATTCATCATCAAATTTAAACTAAAGTAAACCTTCCTGTTATACAATGAGTGTGGTGAAGTTTCGTTTGTATATCCTCGGATTTCAGTGTAAAGACTAAGGGAATAATGTTTAGAATTGTAATTGCAGAAGTGGAATATAATACTCATAAATATGTTCTTTTAGTATGTTATCCTCCCAAAAGAGTTATTTTCATTACCTTAGAATGAACTGTTTATATCTACAGAGGGTGTGACCATGTTTTTACAGTTGCTCAGAACAGACTCTATCTTCTTATGCTGTTTTTCTGATTCCACTAAATATCATGGTCCATTATATTGTATGTTTGAATGTGGATCAGAGGTAATCTTCCAAAAAGCAAACATTTCCAAATGGCCAAAACAAACAGTAGCTCTCGTGGGTGACTTTAGTATTGTTCATGGCCACCATAAGGGACAGTTGGGCAAGCGGTGTTCGGATGGTTACAGTTTGCAACTTCACAACTAGATGTTGTCAAGTTTCTGAAGACTTGTGTTAGATTTTATAGCAGTGAACAAAAATATACTTTGGGTAGACTTTGCTTTGATTGTCTATGTAGTCATTTTATATTTTCTGAAAAACAAATGAGGTAAAATGCATCCTGAACATGTGCATATTTTTCAGTAAATCACATCCCATTGGTCTACTGACTTAGACCCCTCTCATCCTCTCTGTTTTGTCTTGCTTGTTTTTGCAGAACTGTGATCTTTCCGGCTGCGACTTACAAGAAGCCAACTTGAGAGGGTCCAACGTGAAAGGAGCTATTTTTGAAGAGATGCTGACGCCCCTGCACATGTCGCAGAGTGTCAGATAACTCAGCAGATGTCTGCAAATCCAGTCTGGCCTCTTAATTGCTTTCTTCCTCCAGCCTCTCCCATATTCCAGCACTATCATGACCTGTTCACAGATAGTTATATGCACATCCCTGGCATTCCACCTATATTATGTTAGCTTTAAATATCTTGCACTAGAATTTATCCAGGGTTGTCCATGTATGTTTGTATGGTAGGATGTTTCTAAATGTTTAACTGTGTCTGCATGTATCACCAAAACAAAATAATCTTCCTAGTGTATGTATATATGTGTGGATGCAATCCATTCACTGTACTCATATGATATTTTGCATAATTTATATTCAACTCGTATTACTTGACATGTTAGTGGGAGTCCAAACAAGATCATGAGTGGTAAAGTTCACAGCCCCGAGCTTTGCTGAACGCTGCTGCAGCAGAAATGAAAGGGGTCACTTATCAATAACTGTGTTTTTAAACATTTCTCTTAAGTATGTAACTTAATTTTGCTGGATACAACCCGTTAAAAAGAAAGTAATGCAAGCCAAAGCCATACAACAGCACAGTCTAAAAGGCTAAAAGTGCTGTGATTGCACCATAAAACTATGCGACAGGCTAGTTTTAAACTAAGCTTGGGTATGCAATACATGTTTTACAGCTGTGAGGTTTTTCCGTTTCTTTGAAATATTGTGTCCTTAAAAGCTTTTCCTTGTTTTGTGCTCTGTGAATCTACCTCTTGGTTTTTGTTTTTTTTTGTTTTTTTAAATCCAGTGTGTGAGCGATTCACAATTGCATGCATTTGACTGTGGCGCTGCTTATCGTAAAGGTTATATATGTAACTCATTATCTGCAAAACGCATTATGAGAAAATAATCCAAGTTTGTGCTTTAACAGAAGATCACATTCAGGCAATCAGTGTTCATGCTGTCAAAGTGCGTTGGCCTGGAGTCATGCTTCTCGTATATCACTTATTCATGCTTCGAACTATTTGCACAAGTATATGTTTAACTTGTAACATGTTATACCTTTTCACCAAAAACTTTGGTGCTTGTAATCTTATGTAAATCAAATCCAGTGCTTCCAAAACTTCCAAAAAATCATGATCAGAATAGACCAATGTTGTCACCTGTTTTGTCATGGAACAGTCTCACTTCAGATTTTACTGTCGCATGTGTGAAAAGTTATATTTGTCTCGACTGGTGACATTTCTTTAGCTGTAGCTCCAAGCTGCTCACATTCAATACTATTTACTCAGTTCAATAGTAGGTACCCAGCCTGTGAGAATGACTGATGAAGGCAATCACATTGTGTTTTTCACCTTGAGCGTGAAAATCTATTGAAGAGCTATGGTTATTTATTGTAATGCATCTCACTGAATGCAAAGGTTGGTTTTTGTCTGAGACAGGGGTGTGGTGAATCCTTCCCGTCTATGAATATTGCACTCGACCGTGGAAATATATTTCCATAAATGACTGTTATAAATAAACTGCTATGAAGAAGATCATGTTTTCGCTTCGTTTTGTTTTATGTAATTTATCAGGTCTCAGCATGAATATCGAGTGTGTTATGGAGCAAACACAACCAAATGCCACTCTTGAGTTTCCAGTTCTGAATCCTACTGGAAAGTGATCAAGAGGAAGGCGGATAGTCGCAAGCATCAAACAAAGCCAAACTGTTTGACTCTCTGCACCAGGAGTGGCATAAATTACCCAGCAGTAAAGTGTGAAAGGCTGGTGGAGAGCATGCCAACAAACAAGAAAACTGAATTTCCTGCCAAATACTGCCGTCTGAACTCCGTCAATTTAACACACTAGTATTATGTCAGTTATATCAGTCTATTTGAGGACTGTAAATGCTGCTGTAATACATAAAAATGTTAATTTTAGTCAAAAACATACCTAAAAATACACATCTGTTGTCTTCATTTTTCCCAGTGGTTTCTTAAGTTTTTTAAGATGATGTCACTAACTTTCAGTACAGAATACATTCACCGTGCAGCGTCATGATAAATGTCACAATATTTATTCACATCCACAGGTGCATTCATTTTTCACCAAGATCTTGTATCAATGATTGGAGAGTTGAACTACAGCCTTCTCAAGCACATGCCAAAGGTTCTCAGTGGGGTTCAGGTCTGGACTCTGTGGTATCCAATCAAGCCTGAAGAGTCCTGGCATTGTTATCTTGGAATAGACAAGTGTCATTATTGAACTGAACCAACCCCAGATCATAACACTGCCCCCATAAGCTTTGTATTCTAGGAGCTAGGCATGATGGGTAATCACTTCATCTGCCTCTTTTTTCACCTCTGTCACTCTGGAACAGGGTCAGTCTGGACTCATCAGACCACAAGACCTTCTTCCATTGAACCACAGTCCAATCTTTATGTTCTTTATCAGACTGATGGTTGTTTAAGGAATGAGAAACTCCTCACAGCATCCAAAAGAAACATATTAATCACTGCAGTAATTAGCCAATGTGAATGGTCGTAGCTATTTATTAAGTTAAATCCAACTGGCAACTTTTTGTTTTGTTTTGTTTTGTTTTGTTTTGGGCCAGGCAATGTATCCCACTTTCTTTTTTTTTTTAAAGGGTGTTAATCACAGGCCAAGTGTAACCTTTTTAACTCCTCTGCAGGTTGCCAGTAAATGTTGCTTAATCCTGTTTTGTTACCACCTACAGTGAAGGTTTTGTCTTATATAAAGCATGATAAACTGTGCAGTAGCATTTTTCACAAGGGACATCAGATAAAAGCAAGAGAAACTCCCTGCTTTTTCCACAGTAGGTAAAACTGTTTAGCCAAACTGATGTAAACCTGTGGTAATAAGTAAGACTGGCATTTGTACTTTACTTAGGGAATGAAAATAGAGTGTATTGTGACATTTCTGTCCCCCTCAGGATGGCTCTGAAGACCTCGGCTCTGTTGCTGCTTCTTTTGGGTTCGATGGTGCCGCAGAGCTGCTGTCAGCACTGGTCGTTTGGACTGAGCCCAGGAGGGAAGAGGGAGCTCAGCAGTCTTTCAGACACTTTGGAAAATGTAAGCATTTGTGTTATTTTATCCTGCGGCTCTTCTCTTCTTCTCATCCTGCTCTCTGCTGGTGCATATCCACTGAGTTATTTTCCTCCACAGAGAGTCGAACGGTTTCAACATGTGGACACACCCTGCAGCACTGTGGGCTGTGCAGAGGAATCACAGTTGGCCAAAATTTACAGAATGAAAGGACTGTTAGTAAGTGTTTCCAGTTTTGTGCTTTTCTTTTGATAAACTGTTGATGCTTGTCAAAACTCTCAGAGGTTTCAAGATATGTCTGTTTAGTTTAACTGTGTCCTCATTTACCCATAAGGACCCAAACATCCATCACTGACAAAAAGCACCTACTGATCTAAACTGTTTAATACCTGTTGATCCTCTAAATGTAAATAATTGTCGCAAAATGCAGTTTTTCATCTTTTCGTGGTCATCAGATATGATCCATTTGGACGTTCAGAGGCTCCATAGTTACCGTGGAAACACCATCATCTTCTACAACATTGATTCACCAGTAAAACCTATGAAGTTGGATCAATGACAGTGGATGGAAATGCTTGGTTTATGTTCAGTTAATGATAGATTTGACTGAAAAAGTCACTATTTCTGCAGTTTTTTCTGTTTTTTATACAATAAAGCTCAACATTAATCTGAGTTTTAATGAACATCTTCACAATCAATAAATAAAATACAGGAAAATACCTGATTTATAATGATAAAATATCACAATATAATAAATGGTGATAAATCACTTAAGAAAAGTTAGGATATAGATACAATTTTATTTGGGAACTGACACAAAAGTAGTGCTGAGTCTTTATGGGTTAATATCACATTTTCTCTTTGTCCTTCTCTTTCAGGGCTCTGTGACAGAAAATGGACAAATAACATATAAAAAATGAAAACTGTTTGATTCTTCAATAAATGATCATGAGCATGTGAGCACTGTTGTGGTCATTGTGTTTATTAATAACACTGCATTTTTATTGTAGCTCATGAAGTTTCTTAAGTGTTTAAATCAGGATGTATGAAAAATATTATACACAGTCCAGCACATTTTTGATGAGAAAACAACAGTGAATTTCAGTATTGATAAAAGTTAGATTTAATGTTTGAGCATAATTTAATAAGGATTTGTTAGCATTATGATATACATTTCAGAATCTATATGTATCCTGTAGAAATCTGGTTCTGTGTTTTACAGTCACACAGCACAGACAGATTTGATGAACAGATGGTCAGGTGATACTTCTAAACTGAAGGTGTAATAAACTAAAGCTGGGGTGTCAAACTCACTTTAGTTCAGGGGCCACAAGCAGCCAAATCTTGATCTCAAGCCGGACCAGTAAAATAATAGCATAATAGCTTGTAAATAATTAAGTGTTTGTTTAAGTGCAAAGACATAAAATTAAATTATGAAAATGTTTACATCTGCAAACTACCATTCACAAAAAATTTAATAACATGAACAACCATGACCAGCCTGAAATTTGGCTTTAAAAATAAGTTTAATTTTACCAATATTATTCCTCAACTTATCATTTATACATCCCAGTGGATCAACAGATGCACCAAACATTTAGTACCAAGTATAATATTGCTAAAATTTGGGACTTTGGAATTTGTAGTTGTTAGTGTGGTTTCATTAAAATGACTTTGACACCCTTTACCGCTAACGTCTTCATCCTTTGGGCCAGAGTGGAACCTTTGATGGCCCGGTTTTGGTCCACGGGCCTTATTTTTGACAACCCTGAGTCAGATCATTCATTAATTCATTCCACCATAAAATATATTTCCCAGCGAGCA
>JAPQRQ010000028.1:17570404-17581252 GCA_037367365.1 Apogon talboti | reverse complement strand
ATCTATCTATCTATCTATCTATCTATCTATCTATCTATCTATCTATCTATCTATCTATCTATCTATCTATCATATAGTGTCTATCTATCTACCATATAGTATATATCTATCTTCAAAACCGTTCCTCAGGGAAAATGACCCGACACCAGTCAGGGTTTTGATATTCCCAGCTGTCCAGTCTGATCGTGTTATGCAATGCAGACATGTCTGTGTGCTTGTCTGTGTGTCTTCAGTACCGCAGGAACCCCAGAGGATGTGTGTGATGCATATTTCTATACCGATTTCCATAGCAGCAGAGACACAGTGGTGTGTTTTCCGATGAGTTCATTTGGATGATTAAATATGTGTAACCTTGAGTGGCCTGAAAACATTTTGTTGCTCTGTAGTGAAATAAGAAAACAAGGAAAAGCAAGAAAAACACATCTCTTTCACTGATTTGATGAACCAGGAAGCCCGTGATTTAGCCCAGAACCATTAGAGCAGTTCAATAGACAGATAAAGGAACAACACAGTATCGACTGAGGTGATGTATGTGTTTGACCCTTGGATGTGTAACCTGTCTGTTTCAGTGTGTCTACAGATGTAAGTATGTATAATGCTATTGATTAGGATTCCACAGGCAGCAGGACGACTTCCTGTGACCTTTTCATCTGTGGCAACTAAAAGATTAGCTCTCACTCACAGAGGTGCATCCGGCCCAGTGACTACATCTGAGGTCATTCCTTACACAACTAAACTATCATTTTGTAACACTTTTAAATGCGTCAAAATAAGGCATTACATTATATAACAATGTATAATCAGGCCAGACACATTTATGTCCAAATATAATGTGTGACTCATTATTTATGGTTTGTGCAAGAAAAGTTCTCATAAAAATCCTTTCCTATCTTGGGCTTGAGTGAGAAATTAGATTTTAAAACAAAGGTATACTTGGTCTTACATTATATTTGACATTTTTACAATTTCTAGTCAAGTCATTTTAGACAGAAATCACAAATTGCAACTGTATTTTAACTGGTTTTAAATCTGTACAATTAATGACTGTCTATGCTTGATTTGAGTGAGAAATAACACTTTTCAAGAAGTAAAAAAAACATCCTTAGCTGCTCATTTTGGGTAAGAAATAAGGTGTTTGGAAGTGTTTTTAAGTGTAAAAGGACCAGTGACTGTGTCTGAGGTCTTTCTTTACACAACTAAATTATGTCACAATTGACAATTTTATACTGATCTTTGACATTACTTTATATTTTGACATCTTACATACATTTTAACAATTTTTTGTCAAGTCAATTTAGACCAAAACTGCAGTCTCAACTGTATTTTAATTGGTTTTATATCTCTACATTTAATGACTCTCTATTTCAGTTCGTGTTAGAAATAACACTCAAAAATCTTCATCAACATGCTATAGAATACTAAAAGACTGTCCTTAACTCTTGGTTTGGGTAAGAAATATGGTTTTTAATCCTTACAGGCATAGATTTGCATCCTATATTTTTTTATTACTAAAAAAATCAGGTAGATGTTCATAAAAGCATAAAGAGTAAATTGAAAGGTTCAGAAAACTGAAGAAAAGTGATTATTTCAGCAAAATATATGAACTCAACATAAAAACAAACATCTGCAACCTCAGTCATTTGTCAAACTATATGGATTTTGTTGATGAATCAATGTTGCAGAAAATTACTGCATTTCCATGTTCACTATGGAGCCTCTGAACGTCCAAATGGGTCATATCTGATGGTGCCAAAAAGCCATGAAACTGCATTTTACCTGAGTTACTTCAACGTAGTGATAAGATTTGTGGTTCAAAAGTTATTAAACATTTTAGATCAATTAATCACTATGTACATGTTTTGAGGGTTAATTGGATATGATATAAAGGGTTATGTTATGTTATCCTCCTGAGACCCAGGACACTACAAGTTTCTGCTATTTTACATGAAAAAATTGTCTTTAGTGAAAACAGCATGAGGCAAAAAATTCAAATACATTTAAGGTTTTTATCTTTTTCTTTTCTTTTTTTTAATGAATGTCCTTTGTCATGGCTGGGTCTCAGGGGTTATATAAGTGTTCACAATCACAAATGCATTTTAACTGGTTTCAAAGTTGCACAGTTTTAATGACTATGACCTATTAATTTTTCATGGTGTAAGAAATAAGGCATCTTTGAAGCACAGAAGACAACAAAAAGAAGGACTCTGATGTGCAAGAAATGCATGAGATTGATAAAGGACACTATATACATCTTCATTAGTATCTGTTTCTTTTATTTCTCTGATTAGGGAGACGTAATCACACAAAGAGAAACAGGCTTTGTTCTTGGGAGCTGAAGAGCCATGTCTGATTGTGAATCTTAATAAGAGAACAAGGCAAAACAGGCCAAATTATGTCCCACTCTTTCAGCAGTAAAGCTGCACCCAGGCAAAAAATGTGTCTGAGAATTTAATTTTCAAAACAACAGCTTGAGGAAATCTCCAGCCAACTATGTAGTTCATGTTGTTCCTGTGATTTCTTATATGAGAATCTCTAAATGAAAATGCAGAGAGCCAGGATGCTAATCGTTCTGGAACTGCTCCACGGACAGGGAGAGTCTGGCCTCGTGGACTCATTAAGTGTTTTTTTTTTTTTCCTCTGTCTGAGCTTCATTTCATACCACGGCAATGCAGTCCTTTAACAGTCACTCGGGTAAAACGGTGGTACTTCATTTCCACTGTCAAGAGCTGCTGGAGTATCCTTAGTCCAGTATTTCATAGTGAGCACTGGGTCCTTATTTAGTTGTGTTTTAAGAGGGCTTACAGGTGAGAGAGGAGGAGGAAAATGTGAGGACAGGAGAGGAGATAGACAGTTTGTAATGGTCATCTCAGGCCAAGGCAGTCGAAGAAAACAGTCAATTATGCCGACGAAGACCTGTGAGAGCTCTCTTCAGGACTCAACTGCCTTTGAAACGTCAGAATTTTACACAACCTACCAAACTAGAGTTGTTAAAATGTTGTTTAGTATTGTCGTGTGTTCCATAGTGCCCTTTAAAATCCCATCTAGCCTCCTGTACAGTGGAAAACATCCTGCACTTAAACCCCTGTCAATATTACAAACTTCAGAACCTCAGAGAATTACTTTCTTAATTTCTTCTTCTCTTCCTTTTTGAGACAGATAAAAGTTATCATCCGACCTCTAGAAATAAATATTTTGCAAATTCTCGCTGATACCTCATGCAGTGCCCCCCTCCTCTTCGTCTCTGCTGTTTAAAATCAGTGCCGCCAAACAAAACACTGATTTATTTAACACTACAAGCACATCTAAAACGAGTTGTGATCTAAGACTACCCTCTGAATAATGCACAGTAAGAGGCATTGCACTGAGTTCGACCTCAGGAAGGAACAGGGGTTTTAAAATAATCAGCATTTAGAAGTGGTGGTTTTTAATCTACACCGCATATTCAGCATTGTCAGTTGTAGATTGGCTCATGTTTTAGCACATCGGGGGCAACACTTTGCATTAAGTCACTTTGCCGCTAATAGGAAACTGATCAATTGTGTCTTGAAAGCTGACAATAATGTGAATGAATGACCTGTGATGTAAAAGGCAAATCAATTCAACGCAAGATCAGTATTCTGCGGAGTACTTTCACATGATACATCAGGTTATGATCAATAAAACCAAACATTACGACATAGACTTCATCATTAAAGATACTAATAAATGTTTTAATTCAATACCACAAAGAAAAGTGACTGACAAGTTTCCTAGGAGATATCTTCTATGCTACACAGTGCTCTTTATTGCCAACCACACCACAGACTATTACTGTGTCACATGTTTTACAGGCCATACATGTATTTATTTATTAAGGTTATATACAGCAGGAGAACCCTCCCCTGACCACCTCCTTAACTGCCGCTCTTACTTTGTTTTATGGCACTTGATATATGGTTGTTTTATGTCACATTTTATGAGAAAAACACACCACACCTAAACAATATACTGGAGCATGAATCGTATGTTCTTGCCAAGGTTCTCAGTAAAAGATCATTAAACACTTTGTGATCATTATAGATAGTAAGAGCAGCATTGTGATGCAAATAAATAGTCTGAATGAATGCCTGGAGACATATTTAATGCACTAATGTACTTTTCATTCAGCTATGTAGTAAACTGCTCTGTCAATAATCGTTAGCACACTACAGGTTACAATCCCTTTACAATGTCCTCAATACTATCCCCATGAATCAGTAATATTCAAAGGAACATTTCCAGTACCCTTTGTCCTTTCTTCCTGTGATTCCTCTTCTCATAGTTACACAGGTAAAAGAGTGAAAAGCAAAGATTAAGCATCAGATATGGATGAAAACAAGATTTCTGGGTGAAACCCCGTGTCCTGTATACAACATGACAGATGTATACATAGAGTAACTAGATTAAAAACAATGTGCTTTTTTTATATGTGACCACAGCACACCAAGAATAGAATATACAGCTGTAAAAATGCCTGTGTAAAGTGTTTTCATTTGTCCCATGATTCCTAAAGTTGTCCAACCTTTGAACCATCATTTTGTTATCTACTTCCTCTTTCATGTGAGCTCGTTCCAAATAGAGGGCGCAGCGTCATGCCGGTTAAGTGTCTTTCTCAGCTCCCACTGGACGGCTATTGTGAGGTTTATATCTTTGTAAATGTCAACCTCGCTTTTACACTCAGCGAAGCAAGAAAAAACTTTAAAGGATGGCACAATGAAGATGGGAGAGGCCCTAGGTTTTCTTTGTTTTTTTACTGAAAGGCCCTGATTTAAGTGTTGATGGTGATAGATCCATTGCTCAAGATTGACCCCTTGGTAACCTCTGTGCTCACGGTGGAGAGCGGGACACTCTCGTATCTCTCCGTCACCCCCCAGCAGCGACATCTCACGAGGGTGGTCTTGAGCTGCTTCTGGAAATTATTGTTGAGGAACCCGTAGATGATGGGGTTGATGCAAGTGGACGCCATCGCTGTGAGGTGGCAGAATGAGAAGATGATGTCGTGGCCACAATCTGGGATGGCCTCGTGGTTCCAATCGAAAACCGTGTTGAAGATGTTGAGGGGGAGCCAGGAGAGGGCAAACGCCACCACTATGGCAGTTAACATGGCATTTATCCTGTTGGAGCCCTTGTTTTTCTTCTGAGTGGTGTTCTTGCTTCGCTCCACTATGTCCTTCCTCCTCCTGAGGCGGAGATAGATGTGCAGGTAGCAGACCATGATGAGGAGGAGAGGGAGAAAATACTGGAAGATGAGAAGGGAGGTGGTGTAAGCTTGTCGCTCTCCAACTGAGGGCCACTTCTCCATGCAAACCAGGTGGTCGCTGACTGGGAAAGGGATGCTCAGGTTTTGGAAAGGCAAGGCCAGGACACTGTATGACAGGAAAGGCACAGAGATTAAACACGCCACGATCCAGGTGACAGCGACAGCCAAGTAAGACTGGCTCACCACGGGTTTCCATCCAGTGGGGTGGACGATGAGCTGGTAGCGCTCCATGGCGATAAGTACGAGGGAGAAGATGGACACGGTAACTGATATGCACTGGACAAAGGGAGTGAGCTTACAGAGGGCGTCTCCCAGGATCCAGTGGTCCATCAGAGTGTAGATAATGGTAACTGGCAGGCACACAATACACATGAGGATATCAGAACACGACAGGTTGGCGATGAGGATGTTGGTGACGTTGCGCATCTCCTTGTGTCGTGTGATGACAAAGACGAGGCAAGAATTCCCAATGAGACCCACTGCCATAACTGTACTGTAAGCAACAATCAGAAATGTGGTGCCGCTCACCGAGAGCGAGCAGTCGTCAGGATAAAACGGCATCTCCTTCCACAAGGCATGATTGTAATGGGTGTTGTACTGCAGCTCCATGATGGTTTTCCTGGGTTTACCTCAAAAACCAGGGTCTAATTGAACTGATTTGTTGTGTTGCACCTGCTGTAACTACTTCATGAGTTAATTTTGGCTTTTTTAAAGCTCTCCCTCATCCTTAATCTTCAGCTGTCTTCATTTAGTGCCTGCAAAAAGGGGAAAAGTAAACACATTCATGACATGAGACATCAGAACAGAAAGAAAATAACAAGGTATTGAAGATGTTAACTGTGTCGTGAAATGAAATCAATCTTCACCTGCACAAAAAACCATTACTCTCTGCTTCAGTGCATGTATTAGAAATAGATTATCTTCCTGCAGGACAGATTTTTAAATGAAGAGCCCTCTAGATGTCATTCTTTGTAGTATTGTGTGGTCCAATTTCACCTTTGCACACACTAGTATTAGATTCAATCTGGCAAAATAGAAAAATTTAAACAGGATGATTAATACTGTTATGCAGATATCATGAAGCTGTTTGGCAGAGCTCTGGCTCTCTATCTCTGTGAGTACTGGCTATAAGAAGAAATGATACGCTGATGGCATATCATCAAGAAAACAGCGTAGATCCCGACTTTGTGGCATGCTGTAATGGCATGCTGATTTAAATTTCCATCACAATAACTGCGATAATGACTGCTCCTTCAGAGACAATCATTCCCTCTAACTGTTTTCGCCCCTTTTGACAGCGGGAATGGATTCTGTTTTGTCCATAAAGGGGCTGACACCTCTCATCCTCACTGAACACTCACAATAGCCTCCCGGATTGTATCGCACATGTGGCACTTATGGACAAATTAATGTTGTGGAAAACAGAACAGAAACTGCATTACACTAAGACCAAGATCATCTGAACAGTACAGTGTGGTTGTGTGCTCACGTGCATATTTATGCATGTGTTCTGGCATCAGGGGAAACACTACTGATTAACTGAGATGTTTTGCCCACGGCTCAGCAGAAATTAGTTTAGAAAAAAAGCTATGCTAACAAAAAAAAAAATCTACTGGATTTGTAGGATTAATAATTTCTAATGGAGCAATTCGTAGAGTTAATAAATGTTGACAGGTAGGACATTGATTGCTCTTGGCTGTCTTCATTATGAACAATATTGTTTTGTGATAATGCATGACTTCATCAGCTGTAATAACACAAATTATGAAAACAAATACTTGTAAAGTGGAAAACAGTCATAAAACATGGTGGAATTCAATTAAAATTCTCAATACGTGGACCCTCACATCCTTTCTGCCCTGCAGCTTTGATGCTGATTATTTATGGTAGCATTTGGACACTTAAAGTGATGCATAGCTTTCTCTTGTGGAGCTATGTGGTATTTTTTAAAAACGGTCTAAGCACAGCAAATATGCACAAATTGTCACAGTTATTAACAAATTACATGGAAAAAAAAAACCGGACAGAAAATTGATCAAGAATGTAAAGACTAAAAGCAAAGACGGCGTTGGTCCCAACAATATAATTTTTTACTAAACCAAATAGTACAAAAACGGCCATAAATGTGGATCTGCACACGCAGAAGTCATCAAGACAATCATACGTCGGTGGATGAAAAGTGTGAGACCGTGGCGCATCTTACCGGAGAGGCGCAGCTGCCGTGGATCCACTTTGTGCCGTTAGTGCGTGTTTTCTCGCAGTGAGCAGGACTTTCTCAGCTCCGGACAGGTAGGTGCGGGACTCCTGAGTGTGATCCGGTGTACTCTCCTGTCCAGAGGAGACACATCACTCATTGTCATCTGAAAACCCACAGAACGCCCACTTTTACCGTGCTACTTAACGGCTTTTATACACTTTTTGCATACATAAGAAGAACACTCCTACGGGTGGGAAGTGGAAAAACAAAACTATAAAAGCCATTAGACTATTACAAGGTTAACAGTAGAGGAAATAAAAAAAAAACACCAGCATAATGAAAACTCACAGAACGCATCTCAAGACCCTATAAAAGATGTGTCACCAGATATTTATCATGAAGAAAAATCAAAACCACACAGATGCATACAGTTTTACTTAAAAAAAATTAAATAAATAAATATAAAAATATAAAAATTAAATAAAATGAAAAACCTCCACTCTTCCGATTTATTACTTTAATCAGATTGCCATTGTTTCTTACCGAAGTATTCCGTCCTCTTGGATCTGGCGCAATTCCTCTTATCAGGTGAGACACTACAGAGTTTTTGGTCGAGGATAAGGTAGGAGGTGTCCTGGTAGCACTGAGATATCTCTTAAAGCGACCTTATGCCTCAGACTCACGCGGGGATGTGATTGGGAACATGTTACATAATAAATTCTCGCACTAGCACGCGCACAGGCACGCACCCGCACAGAGACCAATGGGGAAATTGAATTATGGGATTTTTGTACACGCTCTGTTTCATGTACCTGAAGGTAGATATATTAGTGGAACACATTGGATTCATTTAGTCCATCAAATTTAGATGCTTTAATGACATATGCAATGTGTCCATTCCTCTGATTGCATATGTGCATTATAAAGCCTCTAAAATAATGTATTGTTCAGTGTAATGTGTGCTTTTCACATGGGGCATATTTCTAAATCAAAGCACCATCATTGTAGTTGTAATGGATAAACAGAAGCACTATTCACAGAAATTTGGACACAGATTTTCATGCATCCTGTGAGATTCTGTGGGTGATGAATAGTGTATTTGTCGCTGGTGAGTCCAAGTGTCAAATTAAAGAGCACGTTAAGAAAACATCATCTTATTTGTTGTTTATTTTGTCACCCCAAACACAAATAGTGATGGGTATCAGCATCCATCCATATTGGTGCATGACTCATAACAGACTATGAACTGACTTCAATATTTATTATAAAAAATATTAAACTTGTCATAGCGTATGAAATGCCAAGGCTTGATTGATAGATTCTATTCCAAGTGCCATGTTCTCCAACATCTGCATCATGCACCTTTGTGATGTAACTCCCCTCATCCAACAACATGAAAAAACGTGTATCCATCCTTCTGAAGCTGTAACACCAACAACTATTTTAAACCCATCTTTTACACCTTTCTTGCTTGTGCAACAGATTGTTAACTGCTTCTTCACACTGTCCCCACACACTCCTGTTTCAAGTGGAGGCTGTTTGAGAGAACAGTAATAGCTGTTTGTCTGAGAGGCAGAACGGTGAAATGACTTGCCACCACCAACAACAGCTCCGTGGGTGTTTACTTGACACAGAAACTTAAGTGTCAAGTCAGTCATGTCAAGACAATTAATCTATGCTTATATCTTCTGGGGGGGAAAAAAACCCAGAAATGTTGATACAGCTACTATAGGACTGGACTTTTATTTATTTTTCTATCTTTCATCCTAAATAGCAACTGTTGAAAAGACTGCTGCACTTTTGCAATTTCTAATAACTGTCAATCACATTTTGATTTTTTTTTCTTTCAACTCGGAGTGTGTGGAAAGAAAGAGTAAGTCTTAAAAGTCTATTTCACGGTGCCATGAAATTGATTTTTTTTTTTTTTACAGTATATACCAATTTCATTTGATTGATACTTGACAAGTTGATAGATGCAGTAACTACGACAAAGTTCGACCAAAGAAACTTGTGCATTCAACCTGGAATAACACTTCACATGGAAAGGCTGACATGGCTTCACAGGCTAACATTTCCATCCAATAAACATTGCATAAACAAACAGTTTCCATGTGATAAGCTGAAACAAGAACAGATAATATGCTTTAAACATTCATGAAATATTTACCTGGCTTGTCACATGAAATATTTGACTATTCTTTGATCGCTGATTTTATTCGGTACACTTTATCAACTGTTTAGTCTCATTTCCTTTGTCCATTTACACAATAGATGATGTTACATGATTCAGATATATGACCATATTTGGATTTAGACTGAAACTCAAGTTACATAAGGCGGCTTTCTTGTGGGAAATTTTTTAATGGTTTTATGTGTCACTGCCAGTGTAATAAATCAATCAATAAAGCGCTCTGCCCCATTAACAAAAAATTGCTCCCATTCTGTACCTCCCCATATCCATGTTTAATAGTATCCAGGGAGCGATTCTGCTCCATATTTCAGGTGCACAGCCTGGTTTGGGGTGATTTATTTGTCTTGATAAAAACTCCCACTTTAATGTAACAAACCTTTAATATCCTCTGCTGTGCTGTGGAGCTGTGAAATGGATTTTAACATCAGGCAGCCAAAACAAATAAAGAAATGTTGTGTCTGTATGGCTTCACACTTGACTCCAATATGTTTAAAATGAAGAAGAAAAACTAAAGAGAACGTAAAAAAAAAAGGAAAAAAACACCATACAAGTCATGTTTATATGCAGATGAAATCCACATAAGTGCATGTACGGTAACATGGCTCTTACTGTAATTTCTGTTTTTCATGAGGCCTTTGTGTTATAGATCCAGCATGAGTTGTTTCATCATTAGACCATTATTCCAACTCACAAAACAAACGCTGAAATAATATCCCAATTACAGTAAAACACATCTGAGGAGAAGGAAGCCTGACTCTCCAGAATATTGCAAAAGTAATAGCTATTCAGAATTGTTGAATGAGGAGTGAAGTGTATATTTAAAACCAATTGAATATTTATTATTGCTGGTGAGAACGTATATGGATTTTTTTATAGCTTCAGAATAAGTATTATTAGTTTGATATGGTGCATTGCCAAAGCTTTATTATTGAACATGTTGACTTTACTGGCCATAATAGTGAGTTATAAAACTGAACTAAACTAATGCTCTTACATTTAGCAGTGTGGTGAAATATCCTGGTAACTATTCCTACGACCGCTCACTTTATGAATAGTGCAGAAATATAGTGAAATGTAGTATATTTGTTGGCAGAAATATACCCACTTATTCCCCGTATTCATCAGTTTACAGATTGTATAAAAGTCAAGAAAACACAAATTATATTAAAAAAATATTATATA
>JAPQRQ010000028.1:17558071-17568389 GCA_037367365.1 Apogon talboti | reverse complement strand
TATATATAATTGGCTTATATTGACTTTTCCCAAAATGAAAGGGGTGAGATGTAGTATTGATATTTCAAACTCTTCACAGCAGGGGGAAGTGTACAAGAACACACTTAAGGTGACCAAAACCACCAACAAAATTAATGCTATTTCTCCACAGACTGTATAACTCATTGAATGAAGCATAAAGCTCATTGTTTACACATGTCTGTATTATGGTATCATGAAGTTTTCTTTTCTTCTCTTCCCATTTCCTTTAGTACAATTTTCAAAAGATAATGAGTATTTTCAGCTCTCGTGCAACCCTCCAGTTATTCGACACTTGCTCACAACAAACAGCAAAAGTTTCATCATACTTGTGCAAACAAGAAAGTCATTTTGCCTACAATTTGCACCGTTACCAGCTGAATATGTTGTTGATCAAAACATCTCTTAAACAGCTGCGCTGATTATTAATTCTTGTACGTCATCAGGTTCATGTGTCATTCTGCCAGGATCAAATTATTATCATTCGTGCTGTGTGACGCTCCGTCACCTACATCATGTTTATGTTCTACTGGTGTTCATTTTGTGTTTCCTGTGATTTTGACATTACTTACCCTCTGGTTTTACGTCAGATTTTCTTGCTGCCCTTGTGTTGATTACCTGCTCCGCCCTAATGTACTTCACCTCTGTCTGATTGTCTTCCCGATCCTTGGTGTATTTATTCTGTGTTTCCTCTTTGTTTCTGCCACTTTGTCTTTGTCGTTCTGTGTGAGGAAGCATTTCATCCATCTTTTCCCTAGTGTAAGAATTTGTGTGATTTTGCTTCCTTCTGTTACAAGCAAACAGTGATAGCCTAGTGTTCTTGGATACCTCTACCAGATTTTAGTTGACTTTTGTGTACCAACCTTTTTCCATCAAAGACAGATTTTTTTTTTCCCACCCCTGAATAACACTCTCTGTATGTACCTCATGTCAGACCTCAGAATGACTCTTACTCATTATGAACACTGAGCACCTTCTGTTTTTAACCACCTTGTCTGCAGTATGTCTTGCAATGGATCTTTGTCTGACTAGAAATATACCTCGCCTGTGTAAGGACATGCTCACAGATGTTGTATACCCCAGTGGTTGCAGAATTTTACCCTATGTGTGCATGACGGTGACTGAAAGAAGGCTTTTTTATGTTGTTGCATTCTGCCTCGCTTACATCTGTCCTTGAAGCTCCAATTAAAAGCTTTCACAAGCAAAGCTATGGGCTCTGATCCACACACATTCACCTGTTTCTTATATTTACAGTAATATGGGTTTTTAATGTCAGCTGAATTGGTAAATTACCTGGCAGATGAAATGTGAATGTTACCAACTAATGGAGAGCTCTTTGTGTAATGTTGTGTTGTGCCCATTTTCTGTTTACTGAAGTAGCAGACACTTACTTTAAGCAAACAAAAATATTACAAGAATTTCCAGTGTGCAAAATGTATTGCAAAAGTTGAACTGAAATCTGAATAGCATCTGGATAGTGTTCAGTTTGAAAGCATTCATCAAGACAAACATAAACTTTAACTGTCAGTGGGAGAAGGGCAAAAGAAAATGTAGATATAAAGAACATTTCCATCGTCCACCGCCATATAGAAAAACTTTGAAGCATTTTGCACCCCCCCACCCCCCTTGACTTTTTATTTGACATAATGACTTTGCTTAGAAATGTAAGTGAAATGTTTTGGGGAGATATGACCTTTTGCAGGTGAACTATATTGTCCTGTAACATACAAGCTGTTTTGGAAAGTACACTTTTGTGAATGTTAACACTGTTTCAAGAAATGAGTCAAAACAACTAAAGGAACAACTGAAGTTTTACTATTACTATATTACTTGGATCACTGCACACAAGCAGAGAAATTGCACATTGATTTGATGACTTGAAAATTTGACAACTCCAAAACACCAAAACTGAAACTGTGTCTGAACTTTAATGTTTTTGAGTGATTTCAATCAATTACAATACAGCCATGAAACAGAATGTTGAGCAGTGCTCAGTTTCTCCTTCAGTCATTCTTTCCTTTAAACCTGTAAATCCATATGCACTGTGTTAGTGGAGCTACTCATTCAGCAAAGGACATTCTCCTCTGCTGTATTACAGCCTGAACATGAACTGAGTTGAAGTGATCCTTGACACCATCACTGCAACAAAGTCCTATAAATCCCCAGAGGCTTTGTATAACCCTAGCCAAGAACAAATGCCACACTGCCTGAGGTAGTCCCGGATGACAAACAACCCTCATCAGCAGCACAGATCACATCTGACAAGGAGCTCACCCTCATGCTCCTCTGTTTAATGTGACTTTTGGAAGCAGTACACACTGGCACACTGGTGAGTATTAAAGGAAAACACAACTCAGTTTATTATATTCTTAAATCTACAACATGAGTACTACAGTTTTCCCTCCATACCTCACAGTTTGACTTTATATTATTTTCATGTTAGATAAGTGGCCTATTTATGCTTTATTCTTATTTAATTTATATTAAATACAACACTAGCATGCCATTTGTTCCCATTTGTTTCTAAGAATATGTGCAGTAAACAAGTCACGTTCAAGATGTTATGGCCTGCCAAGAATTAATTTAAATAAAGTATAGTTGGTGCATTGCTCTTCACAGATACCATTTAGCATATCATACTAAATTGACATGAAGTATAGAAAAGAGAAAAGGACTACTGCGAGGGACAGAGAAATTGACAGAGAGGGACCTGAGACAGTGGTTTATTAAAACAAAATTGCATTAGTAGACCATAAGGTGGAATCAATCCTGTGTGCATTAGACCTGCTGACCTTACTTTAATTCATATAAATGCTCTGCATGTCCTGCCGCTTTCTAAAGCCACATAAGTATTCTGCATCAGCTCCAGCCACATCTGTGTGCAGCCCAGACAATCCTTTTCCCTGCCTTGTCGTCAGCTTATGATTCTGAATTTACACTAATGTTGTCACAGCAAATGAAGTGGTAGATGTCACACCCCTAAAATAGCGCCTCTCCCAATAGCGAGAGGTGAAAACTGAATTTAGGAAGCAGGCAAAACATGACAGAGGGAGGCAGGCAAGGGGCTATTGATCCCAAGAAGCTCTGTTCAATGTGAGTCTGCATCCACTGACACATTGCAGATATGACCGACCGCCCACCCAGGTTCTTGGCCACAGTTTAGACATATCCCAATTAAAATTTGATCCACCATCAGTCCCATTGCTCTTGGCCACATTGCATGTGTTGGAATGGGTGGCAGTTACCAGGGTTACAGTACATGGCCATGTTTCTGAAATACTGAAAATCTTGCATGAAAAAAAAGAAGAGGGATACTTAACAAAACTTGATGAACATAATGTGAATTAATAAGTTCATGTGAGGGTGAGAGACATTAAGCTATTTCTATATGGTATGATTCTTTTTTGCAGTTCAGTAAAATGAATTCCTTTGAGTGCAGCTGTCCAATAGAGACATGATGCAATCAAGTCTCAGCTTGTCGCCTTGTATAGTTCTATCCACTGGGAGATGTGTGGCCTTGTGTGGACTATGCATGAGACATAATTTGTGAACATCCCTTCTTTTTTCTGTCAGTAAGTCATAAAGTTGTTTTCTAGCCTTACACTGGAAAACATAAACATGGAAAACGTACAGAAAGTGGTTGACTACACCTATTTTTCCCTGCTTTATTTGACCAGCTGGTAATCTTTGTTTCCTCTCTGTACTCTACACTCTTGGAAGGCTTGAATATTTCACCAACATTGGTTTGTTTTCTCTAATTCCCCAGCGAGCCTTGGAAATCTCCCGACCTTTTCTGACACTGACCTATGAGTCGTACCACATGGAGGAACAAGGCACAGCACCAACTAATTTGAGAGCTACAGTTATGGTCCGACAATAAATGTCAATATTTTCCACTCTTTTATTACATGATTTCTCACTGAATACAGAGCAAAAATGACACTTTGGCATGTAAATTCTTGCAAAATGATTCATAAACACAATAAAATATGCTGAACGGATTTGTCCAAATCCTGCAGCAGTGTAAATGACCCCCCACTGCTTATTCTACAAGGAGAATTATGCATCAGCCGATGGCTCCATCTTAGAGGGCTGACAGCCTTGATCACACTGTGGTGCTGAATGTTGTTGTGTTACAGGATTTCAGTGCTGAGGAAAACTGATTACTTGCGTCAGGATCTCCAGCAGCCACAGAAGTAATGCACCCTCCAGGGTGGTACTTCAGTCACCTTAAAACTAAGATGTAAACCCTGAAGGTAGATTTGTCTTGAAATGAAAATAATGATTTCCTTCATTTTAGGTGGTCTGTTAAATATTAATTCACCAACTGGTTCAAGGTCAGTAACAAGTGAGGGAGACACCACATGGTCATGCCAAACAATAAGTAATTTCATTCATTCATTCAACTTCTGAACCTGCTTTATCCTCACTAGCGTTAGGGTTGGGGGGGGGGGGAACCTATCCCAGCTACCTAGGGGTGAAGGTGCGGTTCACCCTGGATGAGTCACCAGTTCCACTGAGTAATTTATTTACTTAAATTTATAACTAAAACTAACTAAATAGCGTGGAAGTAGGAGAGGTAATTCAGCACGTATGCAGGGTGTGGATGAGATGCATGTTGTAAAGCCACGCCCACATGGGCAGGTAAAAGCATTCAACCGTCCGCCTCCAGCTCCAGTTAACACCAAGAATCTACAAGACAAGAAGCAGAGTAACTCTAACAAATGTAAAGGGTCGTTCCACCACGGGAAAAAGTAGACAATCATTATCCTATTACCAAAGAGGTTATCTCTATCTGCATGGAAACAGAATTACACAGAAACTACATCCACTTTCTCAAAACTTGTTGGAAAGGTGGGGAATGGGCCAAAGACAAACCCCTTAAACTCTGGAGGAGATTCTTAAGATGCTCAATCATTAGAGAGGTAACAGATAATTAAAGTTCAGTGCATACTATTTAATGATATTTACTGATGAAGTTTGGTCCATTCTGGGCTTTTCAGGGAACATTAATGCTGGTCCACACTCAAACATAGTAGGTAAAAGTAAAGCATCTTAATACCTCGCATCATCATACAGAAAAAAAGGTTCATTCTATGGTGACAAAAACACTATAAATCTTCCAGGTGATTAGAATATAATATATACAACATGATATGAAATGATATGATATGACAAGACACAGTATGGGACGGTGCGATATGATATGATATGATATGATACAAAACTATACAATACCATACAATATGATACGATACAATAGAGACTAATGACAAAATAGTTGAATATTCCTTTGGTTTGGCTTTGTTAGATTCCTCATAATTGTGCACTAAACCTTCAAAGCTGCTGTCCTTGATTGTTTTTTGGTGTCAAAAATTCCATAATTACTTTTTCATAATAAGTGAAACTCAAGTGGCCTGACAGGAAACAAGAATTCAACTCACTATCCTGGAATCTGCATTAAGCCTGAAGGAAATCATGCTCTATAACAGGAACTTTCAGCAGCTTGTATGTGTATTCAGAGGAATTAAAATTGTGATTAACAGTTATAATCACTGTTCAGATTCTATCATACTGTACATGACTCTGTGTTCTGCTCTGTGGCTCGGCACAGAAACCTGAGAGAATGGCCTCAGAAGCATCAGGTCATCTGTCTGTGTATATTGTCTTATGATTTGGACCAATAGAAGTTAGATGCAGGTAGATGGAATGTATTTTTTGTATGAAAAGGGGGGCCTTTGCTTTTTATTTTTCTCCCCTTTTTCATTTTGTCCATGATTGAACACTTCTTGTCTTTTTGTTTGTAGGTGCTTGTGCCTTGCATGCATTAGTTGCAGTTGGCCAGGTCTCCCTTGCAAAAGAGATTTCTAATCTCAATGGGACTTCCTGGTTAAATAAAGGAAAATAAATAAATAAATAGATAAATTTCCAAATTCTGGTGGTTTTTTCCCCCTTGATTTCAGCTCCTCCAGGCTTAGATGTAGAAATATATCTAAATAAACTAACCAGTGCCAACATATGACAAGCCAAGGCCTTTGTTACCATGGCAACAGTCAGTTACACCAACCAGCGTTATCAGATTTGTTTGCACATTATAATGCTGTGAAACGAGAAAAAGAGTGAACTCTATAAGAGCGTTCTCCCTGAGTGCCCTTATCGTTGATGCATGATTCATGGATGAAACAGTGGATGCAGCATTTGTAAAGGTCTCCATTCTTCCTTTTCAACTTTTCAAAACAAAATACAACAGTGAAGTGCACCACTACTTTTAACTGACATAAACAGCATCTCTCTGCCTCTCCTCCCCACTAATGCATGCATCTGTGCAGCTGAAAGATGCACAGCAGGCAGCAGCTGCCACTTTTCATCTGCTTTCTTATTATTCACTTTGGTATTAAAAGGGAAAACTATAAATGAGAGCTTACCAGAGTAGTTTCTAAATGCTGTACGTGTAATTTTTGGAAAAAAGTCAAATAGTGAGCTCTGTGAACGCCATGGTGTAGTTTGCCAACTTCTCAGAACCATCCATTTAGCTCATGAAATCACTGTGAAATAGAGGTGACACCACTAACTTTTCACTGCTACCCTTCATGAACTTCTGAAAATTGACATGCACTCTCTACACTGCGGCTTGAAAAATGTCATCATAAAGCTTGATTCCAGTCCACTGAATGAAACTGGTAAAATAGTTTCTTTTATGTGCCAGTCAATTTTCCCGAGGCACACAGCAGATGGCAGGTAGTTGGCATGGAAACTGATATGGGTAGAAAGAACTGCACTATTGGAGCTACGCTGTCCCAAACCAATCAGCTGTATTGTCCTCTGGTCTACTGGTTACTTCTCTTATCTGATTGAGCATACAAGTCCCATTCTGTGCTGCATACACCTGCTTTTTCCAGGGAAACACTCCACGTTAGAGGCCTTTTTTACTCACCAGCACTACCAATCAGAGGGTATGAAGTCAAGGCGCTTCATCTCGTTCAAATAAAAGTTAACAGACATCTTTGTATCTGCTGTAGTCTATGTTGTGTCTGCTCAGAACAAAGATTGACAGTTAATCCTATAAATGCAGCCCACTTTGTCTCCACGTGTTTGTCGTTTCTTATTTTTGGCTTGCGACGCGCCTACTGCACAGCTTTTTCCTGATGAGAGGAGACGGTCTACAGCTAATGTAGTGGAATGCTGTACTTTCAGTAATGGCAAAACCAGTCTTTCACATCCACTGAATGCATTTCGCAAGAGCTCCACCAGAAGCCGTCTTTACTGTGTACCTGTGATAATGTCACTGTTATCAGCGAGAAAAGTGTGAAATATTCATGAGCATTCAAACAGTGAAATGTGCTGCTGTCAAACGGAACACGTAATTTGCAAGTCCTGCGTCTTATCTTAGATAATGTTGTACATCCTTTACTGTCCAGACATATGGTTAGCATTAGCAGCTTAGCATTGGCAGCTTTAAGTCAAAAACTGACAAATAATTAGGTTGACATTTTTTATTTCAATGATGCATCTTGATTTAGACTTCATAGTCAAATCATGTGTTCAATAAACACCCACAGTGCATGTTTTCTTTTTGTAATTTTTATGTGCTGACGTGGGTCACACAGATACTGGTCTTGAAAAGATGCAGGTGTTTATATGATAGAAGCCTGTTTTTGAAAGGTTTATCTAACATGACTGCTTTTATGATTGAATGGCAGGTACTTGTTCATTAATAAATAAAATTTTGGATGTCACCAAGGGGCAAGGACCTCAGCTCTGAAATACAGCCAATGCAGATGACTCTTTAGGTGTAATACCACTGATTGCCACTAGGTGCTGCCTCCAAAAAGCCCCATGGACTTAAATTGAACTTCTGTGTAAAATACCAATGAATGGTTTTGAAACAGGAGTTCATAAATAATCCATACACATGCACAATCTATGGATGCGGCATATTGAGATGCATCAATAAGTATTTTGCATTTAAGGGTGAGCCATAATCAATCTGAATCATAATGCCAGTGGAGATTCACACATCTACAAATAATGGTGCAATAATATAAAAGAATAAAGATGAACTTTATTTACCACCTAAGGAAGCTCCCAATTGAACGGTTCGTTCAATACACACTATTATAAAATTAAATGAGTAATTAATTCATTATTATAGTTGCAACAGGGAATGGTAATAAATAAGTCATAGTAACCCTAAAGGTAGTAAAATACACCACAAAGCCCAGTAAAGTATTGTCTACCTGTAATTTCATTCTAAAATAATTGCAAATAAGTTTAAAACATGGACTAATCTGCATCAGACAAACACAGTAGTTTGCATGTGTACTATTCAGTGAGGTGCACATAGACCATTTATTTAGATTGATAACAGATAGATCTACCAAAAACATACACATGTTGGAAAAAAGCTATCATTTACTCTTTGAAAAGGGCATTTTCACACCCAAGACATAAGGCCAGCGGAGCTTTTCCACATTTAACTCTCCCTGTGCACTCCGCTGTAATGTACGTTAGACAGGAAAATAAATCAAGTGAAGGATTGTTTCCACGGCGCTTTTTCTGCAAGTAAGAAAATCTCTACCCATCACGTCAGGAAATGATATATGCAAATTGAAAACTCAGCAGAAGATGAATGAGAATGTGGAAGCCTAAGCAATATGGAAGCTTAAATTAAAAAAAAAAAAAGTCGAACATCATCATGCATATATGCCTTAGGAAACGCATTTGGTGGCTCATACACTTAAAAAACAGCGGGAAATCAGTGTGAAATCTGTTTGATAGAATGGAGATCAAATATTGGCAGGCAAAACAAAAAAGATAAATACAACAGTTGGCAAGAATGGCAGGAAGTTATTTCAGACTTTGTAAGCCAAAGTTCTTCCTCTTCAATCTTCTTCTTCTATACTTGGGTTTTCTGCTTCAGATAGTGTCCAGTATTAGGGGAAGTTCACATCTCCATTTAACCAAAACAGATGCCTTGTTTTCCCAGAACAGGTAGATTCTATTAGTTTATGCCTTTTATCATGAAATGTGTTCCTTATAGAAGGGGAACGCACAAAGGCAGTTAGTATTATTGTCATACACTGTTCCCCCTGTTTTCAATAATAAAGGAAGTTCACACGTTCATGAAGCTGATTATAGGTGAATTGTTTCCCCACAACAGGTAGATTCTCATTGTTTCAGTCTTTTATTACTGAACACAGGGGGTAAAGTGTCTAATGATGAACTCTAAAGCTGTCAGGACATCTTCCACTATATAACAGGAAATATTTGTCTTTTTCAGATGACCTGTTTTCACTAGGTTGCCAGATTTCAGATTAAAACACATGATAGCACTGTGATATGTGAAACCAGTTTCCTGATTAATATAGAAGAGAGCTTCTTTCTTGCTGTATTAAGCCATGTGAAACACAGATGGGAGGCTGCAGTGTGTTTCATGTGGGGAAGTGTTTAGCAATTAAAGCTTAAAAATGAGCAGACTGAACAGATTCTCCAAATGAAACATGCAATATCTGGGCAAGCTCATGTTTTTCCTGTGAAAAAAATTCGATTTTCAAGAGGCGGTGTCAGTTTCATATGTTATCTTTTATGATAGTAACTGGTATTTCAGCATTTGGTCTGTGATTCACAGTTTTGTCTGTGGTGTATGCAACAAAATGTAATTATTCAGTATTCATCTAACCTTGGAAGATTCATTGATTAATTATGATGGCAAATCAAAACATATTTCTGTATGTTTTTGTAGCAGGGAAATGCCAAATATGTTTCGATCTCACTCTGACAACATCTGAGAACCTCTGCTACAAAGCAGTTTAATTTAAGTGTGAAGTTCCTCTTATTGAAAACAGGTGGAACATCTGACCAAGACCTGTGACCTCTCAATACTCAGGATGAATGGATTTAACACAAGTGTAAAATGTAAAAAGTTGTGAAGATTTCCATCCTTTTCTTCTGTAGGAACTGGGATGAAAATATACTTTTGAGAACATACATACAGTATATACAGTGGTCTCCCTTTGACAACTGAACTTAAACAAGACAGAAGATACAACAGGGCTCTCTTCTGGTCAAATCAAGGAATTGCATTTTTATATATACATCATACTAAAATATAGAAGGAAAGAAAAGAACAATATCAACACAACAGCAATAACAATAACACCAAAGTGAAATCATTGGAAAACACACTGAAGGAAACCATTGTGTTCAGTGGTGCAAAGTTAAATAAAATAAAATAAAATACAGGTAGAACATGAGAAATAAAGTAATAAAAACATGAAACAAGACAAGGCAGTAATATATA
>JAPQRQ010000028.1:17503435-17533041 GCA_037367365.1 Apogon talboti | reverse complement strand
CACCAGTAAAACCCATGGAGTTGGATCAATGACAGTGGATGGACACACTGGGTTTATGTTCAGTTATTGATATTTTTACTGAAAAAGTCAGTTTTTCTTCGGTTTTCTCTGATATGATAACTTGCAACTGTAGTCTGAGCTTTTATGAACATCTACATGATCAGGAAATTAAATCCAGGAAAATCCCTGATTTTCACTGAACAAAAGCAAAATACTGAAGATAATATTACAATAAATGGTGATAAATCACTTAAGGAAGGTTAAGTTTAGAGGAAAAATTAATTTGGGAACTGACACAGAAGTAACACTGGCGCTTCATGGGTTAAATTGTACAGATATAAATTCACAAAAAAAAAAACTTTGGAGAAAAAAAAGGTAATATAACTAGTTTGATATTAATAAAATATTTCAGCTAATATTTTTCTACATTCAACCAGGAGCAAGCAAAAACAATCATTTGTAAAATATTCCATCAGAGGGACAAGAATGTTTTCCTGGTTTTTAGAGACACCACTTTTAGTCTGTCTCTCTTCAATGTCAGTTACCAAACAACATTTTTTCAGAGCTTATTTTCAATGTAAACAGAAGATTATTTGAGCTCCTCAGTTTGATAATTTCAGTGTCTCAGCGTTTTTATAAACTCTGTTGTTTATTTCAGGTCTTTAGTTTTATGTTCCTGGCATTTTTTTTCTCCACTTGAAACAGTTTAACAACTTAAAAATATTTATCATGAATAGAACATAATATCATTAACCCTTAAAGACCTAAAACTATTTTTGTGTTGAGTTTCAAATGGAGTTTCCTGTAGATTTAACTTTTCCTAAGTGATTTATCAGGTATTTAAGCTGACAAACTCAATTTTACCTGAATTATTTACATGTATTGATAGGATTAGTGGTTGAAAAGTTCTAGTTAGTTCTAATAGGCACACATTTTCAGCAGCCACATATTTATTCTCTACCCATGACCAATGGCAGAATAGTTTTTAGCTCAAGCTCAGACTAATTGTGTTTATATATTACTGTTGTGTCAACAGCGGGGACTGTATTTTCTTTTTTTTTTTGCATAGACCATTGTTACTATGGTGACGGTTAAACTTAAGTGTGGCACCAACTAATAAATAATAACCAAGCTCTTTGTTACCACAGTAACAGTTAGCTAAACTGAAAGGCAATAATACGTTGTTTGTTTGTGGTTTAATCCTCCAGAATTCCATTAAAAATAAATATTGTTGTAGATGTTGCAGATGTTGATACAATGACAACGCTGCTTCAACATATATAAATTTATTCATTTATAACTAAATTATTATGCAGCTTCAACATGATGATGCTACATATCTGCACACAAGGACATTTTTCTTACATCATAATTGACCACCCCAGGGGTGAAGGAACATGAATAATCCTTTATGACTATGATGAATTGTTCTTTAGTGCTCATGATTTCCATAAAAATAGCTAAATTGCAAAAATGTATAGAATCTCAGCGTTCTAATGTTATGTAGCATGCCTATATTGGCACAAGTAATACGTTTATGACTTAATGAACAATGTAGGGGAGGGGGTCTATGATCATGCATAGAGGGGTCGCCGGTGATCTGGTGGATGTCTAGGGGTTATTAATATTATGGAATGAGATGAAGGGATGCAGCTTCCTATGCACATGTCCATAGAGCACAGGATCTGCAGAGATTTAACTTAGAGATTTGACTTAAGGCTGCGTCTGCTGCTGCTGCCCACTCACTGGTCACCTTCGGCAGTGCCGTTCCACCTCCCAGGTGTCAGTCTTTGGCCATTTGCTTTAACTGCACAGATCCCCTTGTGCTCAACAGTTAACAGCTGCCAATATACAGCCAGGGCCCGAGGATCAGACGGCTCTCTAGCAGCCCAATAAAGAGCCCCTGGAGTGGACTGACGAGAAATCTCACACCTTTCGCTCACATTAGCCATGCAGCATGCCCTTTTGATGCTTAATTGGCCACTTTGAGGGGTTTGTGGAGATACCAGACCTGAGCTGGAAACAACATGATAACACAGGAGACTGAACAATCTTATATCATTATGGCAGGAGAAAGCTTTACCTGCTTTTCTACGATGTCATAAATGAAAAGAATTCATCATATCATATCTAATATATTTCATATTTTTAAGACCTGTAGGAAAATAATGTGGTAACAATATCACCCAGGCACTGACTATGTGACTATAAGCGCAGAAGATATAAACCAGCCTAATATTCAAAGATTCAAAGATATTTTTATTGTCAATTCACTAAATGCACAGGACATACAGAGAATTGACGTGTCTCTCTCTCACCTTGTTATTAAAAAAAGGTAAAAATAGAACTGAGAGTTTGACAAAAGGCATTTTCCTACTGTGCACCATCATGAATCATGGAATAATCTTCAAAAAACTCAAACTACAAACATTTCACCTGTTAATGATTTTAAAAGTATCATGGAGAATGAAGTGAAGGAGGAGTGTGACTGTCTTGAATAATTGTTATTCTGTTTTATTGTTCATTGTGTATCATGTGTGTGTTCTATATAGTTTTGTCTTTGTCCAGCTGCTACCGTGGCCAGGTCTCTATTTCGATTTCTAATCTCAATGGGACCTCCTGGTTAAATAAAGGTAGATAAATAAAAAATTAGGGGTATAAAGAATAAACTATAATAGAATTTAATATAAAATATAAATAGATTTCTATTTAGTTTTTCATTTTGAACTCTAAAATTATTTAAAAATGAAGAAAGCTCTTATTTTCTACCATCCCGGCTCCAAAGAAGGAGCACCCATACTCTCACATGCAGCGGTGGGGTGGGTGAGCGCACATTTGGTCGACCACATAGGAAAACAAACCTCAAATCTAGCTAGGCTGGCAAAGGGGCAAATGACAACTTCACAGCACTTCATAAGAAACTCCTGGAAGTTGCTAATGAAGACTAATGACTTCCCTCGTGTCAGAGACTTCACACCAGAGTGTACAAGCCCTTTGACCACAAAGTCAATGTGGTCAGTGGGGTGGTCCGCTCACCGGTGGCTCCACAGAGCTACAACAGAGGCATTTTATCTGTTAGTTTATTTCTTATAGATAAAAATAAAACCACAAACATGCAGCTTGTTGGACTTTTTACATAATAGGCTGTTTTTTCATTGACCTAATAGGATTTCATTACTGGAAGATTTTATCCTGGTATATTATTTCACTGACAGCAATTAAGAATCATGATCTAATTGTAGCCTTTCATTGATATTTGCATTATTATGGGCCACACATGAGTTGAATATAAACTTTATCCGTCAGTTTAAAACAGTGTGTGTCCATGACTGCTACACTTATTGATCATATTTTTTTTTGACTGCTATTGTTCAAATAACGTGTGGTTTTCTCATGAATGGTATAAGTGACCACCTTCCTACTTTTAAGATCTTGCATGGTGTAAAGTCTATAAATGTACCCCGAAAGAGTGAACCTCTGTTTAGGTTAGGACAGTTAAGAACACCAGGAAGAATAGAATCTCTAAAGGATGTATTTAACCCATAAAGACCCAAACATCCACTGGTGACCAAAAGCATCTACTGATGTAAACTGTTTAATACCTGTAGATCCACTAATCCTATCAATACATGTAAATAATTGGTGTAAAATACAGTTTGTCATCTCTTCATGGTCATCAGATATGACCCATTTGGATATTCAGAAACTCCATAGTTACCATGGAAACACCGTCATCTTCTACAACATTGATTCACTAGTAAAACTCATGGAGTCTTATAAATGACAGAGGATGGAGATACTTGTTTTATGTTTAGTTAATGATGTATTAGACTAAAAAAGTCACTTTTTCTTCAGTTTTTTCTGTTTTGATATAATGACCTCTGAGTTTTCATGGACACTAAAATTGAATATAGGAAGTTAAATATAGGAAAATTTTTGACTTACAGCGAAATATAAAGGAAGATATTAGTATAAATAGTGATAAATCATTTAAGAAAGGTTAAATAGCAGGAAAAATTCATATGGGAACTGCCAGAAAAGTGGCACTGGGTTTTTATGGGTTAAAAACTGTATTTGGGATACTGTTTATGTTGATGATCCAAATCAGGCAAACAGTATGATGCTTTTCTAACCATTTTTCTAAAGATATACAATAAGCACTGTCCTATAAAAAGTATTCAGTAATGGGTAAAGACTCATACAAAGAATTACTAAAGGCCTCCAAAAGTCATGTCAAAGAAAAAAAAAATACTTCAACAGTTTTTGCAACTAAGAACTAATGAAAGTGAACATAAATACAAGTTATATGAACTAAACTAAGTGAATAACACATGGATTTAAGATGACTTATTTTGCTAACGTTAAGTGTGACCTCGTGCTGATGACGGCTCACTTAACATGAAATGAGCCTGTATGTTTCATCCCACTGTTGCTTCTGTCATTGCAGTGAAACTCTTTGTTTTCACTTCATTTCAGGTCAAATCCTTGGGGTTCATTATCGAGTGCAGGGATATTAGCTTTACCCTGTGGCCATGTTTTATTCATTAGATCAAATATTAAATCTGAAAACTCATTTTTCATTCAAATTACTTCCAAATTAACACTTGCAAGGATTGATGCCTGCCTGTTCGTTAGATAAATCACATCTGCTTCATAAATCATCCGAGTTTGATGGTACTTTATTTCTAAAAGTGTTGCTAATATGTGAAAAACTTCAAAAGTAAATCCCACTGTGAATCATGTGAATTAATTATTATTTTTTTTTATTATGAATTACAAAGTGTTCAGTTGGGTGTTTGATTTGTGGGTTTTAAGTTGAGTACCTTTGCTCCGGCGTCTGCATTATCCACTCTTGTATCTGTTGTTCCCAAACTGTCTGTCATAGATAAAACAAGCACCGTGGCGTGTACGACAATGACTGTAAAAATGCACAAACAAGGCGTGCATGGTTATATAAGTAATTAAAACTGGGTTATTTCCACTTGATAATGTTGATTAAAGATGAAACTAGTAGATGAATGTGTCCCTGACAGATGGCGCCCTCAGGTAACGTTAAAAAAAAAAAAAAAAAAAGGAAAAAAAAGGAATCCCAGAAGGTCCTGAGTTCTTTGCCGAGAGTTTATACAAACTACGAACAAAAGCGGCATCTTATCCGACTCACAGATCCCCGTGGAGAAACATTTTCTGCACGATTTTGATGGTATTTGAAGCAGTACACAAAACAGTTTAAGTGTTTCTCAAATATATTTTTGGTTTGACATCAATAATGCATTCAGTCCAGACACAGAGAAGAGTTCCCCTCCAGCAGCCTGAGGCGAGGGGGGGGGGACATAAGTCTTCGACCCGGTTCCCTCTTAGCCGTGGTACATTCCCAGAAGCTCAGCAGAACAATAGAAAACTATCATACACCAAAAAAATAAACCAAAATAATGACATATCAAGGGTGATACTTTACAATTATTAATTTGTGCCCTTTTTAAAAACTATTTTTAGACAACTTCCAAGAAACATAATCACTAAATATCTTTCTTTTTATAGAAAACAATCTGTAAAAAACATTCAGTTGTCTTCCTCTGAGTTAAACTAGAATTGTGACAGATTTACCAAAATGGTTTCAGTGGAAAGGCATCTGTATTAGAAAGTTTTTTTCATGCATTTCAATTCCATTGAATTCAGGAACAAATGTGATGGGTAACCGGGTCGTTTCCTGAATTGTTTGGAATTGAATGACCCTCACCTTAATGTTTACGCTCTCACACATGCACACAGCTCTTCAGCTTACTCCTCAAACCATTAAAGCCAAACATTGTGGAAAGTTATTTGGATTAAGATATGTACAAAAGCTCACTTCTATTAACCGAAAACCTCTTTTTCGTTTCATTTCATTCAGATCAGTGCTGGTGACAGGACTTCTTCCTGGTAAGAACTGTTCCTTTTAGCTACAAATGCACACGAGAGAAAAGAAAAATATATAGGACAAAATATTACAAGAAATACAGTGAGTACAAAAATAGCACTAGGTTAGGTGCCAACTGAAAAACAACCCAAATGTTAAGTGTAAACATTTCCATCTGCTACAGGTCATGAGGGTGTGTGGCGCATGAGCCAAGCCTCCGATGCAGCCCATTGTCCTCATTTCAACTTTTTGTACACTGAAATAGATATCATGTACCAGTGACAGGTGTGGCGAAATTCTCATGCCAAAGTAAATGGTCAGAAAGAGGAGGACAGCAGGTACGTGCTGCTGAGCGTCAGTCCAGACAGAGGCACCTCAGATCGGTCATGTAGAGTTGAAAAACACCAGGTTTTAGCTGCAGCTCTGATATAGTTAGCACACGACATAAAAAAATATATGCATACACACAGCACTGGTGGGCTTTAAGGGCTAAACGCCATACTTGCCAGATCCAGTGTACAGTTGGATACAGCAGAGCTTGGTAAATTGATGTGTAATATTCAGAAATGGCACATTACAGACATGCTGTGAAAATAAAGTCTGTCCTGAACACCGTCGGTGCTGACAGGCCATGAGAATACTGCATTCTCTCAGAATGGGGCAGGTTTTTTTTTTCTATTCTTTCAAGAGAAATGACAGTTCTTAATGCACAAAAGGGAACGATAGCGTGACCGACATCTGCAGTGACATGTCCCATTCCACTGTCTGACAAAGTCCAGGCGGACTGTGAGGAGACAGCCGGCCTTGTTCGGTTTCAGCGAGGCCCTCGGCGGCTCAGATGTCCATGTAATCGTCCTCCTCGTCCGACTCGCTCTCCAGGGACGACTCCTGGCTCGACGTCTCCTGCACCTCGAGGGCCGGTTGGCTCAGGGTGTCCTTTTTGACGGTGGCTGCGGACTGAGACGACAGGATGACGTTCTGTACGAGAGCGGACAGCAGGTGTCACTGTTCGACTCCGGTATTAACATTAAAAACTCAAATGCACAGAAACGGGTCCAAACGGTTCAGTCACATGTAAAATATGAGACCGCATTTATATTTCAGTAGAGTTGACTAACACTAGAGGTTGACAGAGATGTGTATGGACATGGGTGAATTAAATAAACTGAAATAAAAGTGGTTAAAATCGGTATAAAACATTTCAATCATGGATTGATTAAAATGCACTTCAGGTTTTACTCAATTAAAAGCATTTTAATATCTCTATTATTATTTAACCATTTTTATTTCCCTCTGGATGTTCCTCTTATTTATACAGTATAAAAACATGCACTGAATTGCCTTTGGGAATACACATAAACAAAACTTTCCTTGAAAAAAATACAAATACTGAATAGAAAGTTGGATATTTGTTCTCTTTTTCAGACTATGTGAATTCTATCTTTATTTTCGTACCATACACATAAAGGTGAGTGTCATTCTACAACCATGTACTGAATTCATATATTTTGCACTATTATCCTACTTGTGCATTTTTCTTCAGTAATGATGATAATGTACTCAATTATTGAAGTAAATGTAACTAAGGTTCACCTGTAGCTTTAATTTTTGACCAACACTTAAACGTGTTTAAATCTACTTTTCTTGGGAAATTAATTTTCTACATTAAATGTTTAGGCCAGAGATGTCAAACTCATTTTAGTTCAGTCGCCACATTCAGCCAAATTTGATGCCAAGTGGGCCGGACCAGTACAATAATAACATAATAACATAATAATATATAAATACTGCCAACTCCAAATTTTCCTCTATGTTTAGAGTGAAAAAAGTTAATTTGCAGTGGATATAATAAGTCTACACATACACACACACACCCTTGTTAAAATCCCAGGTTTTTGTGATGTAAAAACATTAGAACAAGACATATCATTTCAAAACTTTTTCCACTATTAATGTAACCTATAACCTCTACAACTCAATTGAAAAAAACTGAAATCTTTTAGGGAGGGGAAGTAAAAATAAACAACTGAAATAATGTGGATGCACACGTGTGCACACCCTCTGATAACTGGGGATGTGGCGTGTTCAGAATGAACCAATCACATTTAAACTCATGTTAAATGGGAGTCAACACACACCTGCCACCAATTAAAGACCCTCTGATTAACCCCAAACAAAGCTGGACTGTTCTAGTAGGCTTTTCCTGATATGTTTGTACAAGTACAGTACAAACCAGAGTCATTGTTCAAAGGTATGAGAAGGGTACAAAAGCATGTCCAAGGCATTAAATATACCATGGAACACAGTGAAGACAGCCATAATCAAGTGGAGGAAATATGGCACAACACTGACAGTACCGAGAACTGGACATCTGTCCAAAACTGATGAAAAGACCAGGAGAAAACTGGTCAGGGAGGAGGTCAGGAGACTGACGGCAACACTGAAGGAGATGCAACCATTTCTATCAAATACTGGAGGTGTAGTACATGTCTGGGCTATGGGGGAGGGTAGCAAGACCAAAGCCTTACCTTTGAGGGAAACCACCCAAGCCCGATTAAAGGTTTTAAAAACACATTTTAAATCTCCCAAACACATGTGGGAAAATGTGTTATGTCAAATGAAGGTTGAATTTTTTAGCCATAATTCCAAAAGGTATATTTGATGCAAACACAAGACCGCTCATCACCAAAAGAACACCATACCTACAGTGAAGCATGGTGGAGACACCACCCACCACCATACCTACAGTGAAGCATGGTGGATTCACCACCCACCACCATACCTACAGTGAAGCATGGTGGATTCACCACCCACCACCACCATACCTACAGTGAAGCATGGTGGAGACACTACCATACCTGCAATAAAGCATGGTGGAGACTTGAGATTGAACTGGTCTGAATGTGGAACCTGAACTAAAATGAGCATGAATATCTTTGTGTCATTTTAAAATTTCACAAATTCATCCCATGGGCTGGACTTGGCCCCCGGGCTGCATGTTTGACACCCCTAATTTAGGCTGTATTTTATGCAAGTACATTAAAGCAACTTTTTGAAAACACATTTTAATTAGGTTTTGCCATGATTTAGTGTTTTTTTCCTACTACATGGAGGGCTTTTTTCATTTATTAGATGGAGCCTCCACTTTTTATTTTAACGCTTCTGTCTTTTTTTATTTTACTTTTTTTTGGTATTTTTTCAGTGCATCTCTTTCATTTGTCTTCTGTGTTCTGTAAACATAAACCTCATAAAAAGCAAATGATGAAAGAAAAAACAAAACACTTTTGTTGAACTTCTTACCTTTAGTCTTTGTTTGGTTTCCTCTGAGATGCTGCCTTTGGGGGAGAGGAGTGTGGGTGTCGGAGGCGTTACTGTGATTTCCGGGGGGAACTTGGTGACTGTGGAAGGGATGAAAAGCTTTGGCATGTTGGGGGGGACACGGGAGCGGATTCGGTTGGGGTCTGGAAGCTTTGACTGCTCATTGCTGGTATACTGCTGCTGGTCTGAAAGGGGAAAGACGCCACAGAGGTTCTAACTATGACAGCCTTTTAAAGCAGATGTACAGTATTTCAGTGAACTCAGCCTCATTCAGTCTGGGAGACATCTGGTTTAAAGGTCCTGACCTGGGCATGGTTGTGCGGTGCTACATGTGGCCGTTTCCTCCTGGAACCAGCCTGCTGCTGAATCCTGCCCTTGCGATACAGAGGCGAGTTTCATTTGCTGACAAAGGTGCGACTCCTGCTGTCGGTACGCTAGTCCCTCTGAAGGCTCCTCCCGCTCCTCTGTGACGACATACACCGACAAAATGTTACTGTTTACGATAAACACAAACCTTGTCCTAATATCTAGTATTCTTTACATTTAACACACAGATGCCTTCACTAAAAGCCTCAGTGAATTTTTTCTGTGGGTTTGATCAGTGCTTAGGAGCCGTGACGGCTTTTGTTGCTCCCAACTGTGCATTTTCACAGTATTTTGATCCTAATATTTGCTAAACAGCTCAAAACACAAGAGAAATCTGCTCCCCATTCCAGTTTTACACAGAAATGGACCGTTCAACAAAAAGCTAATTAAAAAACTATTTATTAAGCCTACTAAGTTACAGCACTTCTTCAACAATATCTGATATCTATTCATTGTGAACTGGGAGAAAAGTCCCCCCCCCCCCATTTCTTTAGCTCAGATACAGTGCAAAAACACTTGTTGCATCTAATTTTTCTCACTGTAGGGAAAATCCTACAAATCCACAAATAAACCAGTATTATTATTATCACACACCGGAATCCCTTCTTGTGACCTATTGTGTAATGTGTCAAAATATTAAGACAAAGATTTTAATGGATGTAACTTAAGCAGAAAAACACTTACATTGATGAAAGAGCAGGACTAAAAAATGTGGTGCTTCATTTTTGTTGTTTGTCATGTACACAGAGTCATTAGACTAAACACTGAGCACCGACTGCCTCTAGGACAGATAAATATTCACTGTGTACATTTGTAGACATTATTATACAGCTTCCTTCATTAGACAAACATTTGCAAAGAGTTAATGTGAATTTCTCTCCTGCAGCTCAGACAGACACAAATGAAAACAAAAATGATCTAATACTCCTTCAGGTTTCTCCACTAATGTTGCCTAGGAAACCGTTACATAACACTGCTGTGCTGCCTGATGCTAACCTGTGTGAGTGCATGAAAATCTATGTGTATTCACCAATGCTTTTACAAAATACGCAAAGAGACTCAATATTCAGCCACTGGTCACACCATTTATGGACATATGGTCGTCACATGACAACAATGAGCAATTCCGGCTGAATTTTCATTGGAAAAAAAACAAAAAATAAAAGGTGATGAGATACAGTATGTACTCAAAACAGTGAAGCAACAGTTTCAATTAGTTGCAACAAGACAGAGGCAAACACCACTGGGATCGACTAACAGCTAATTAACCAGAATTTGTACTTTGTAGCAGTTTTTTCTTTTGTCTCACAAACTGTGCTTCCTTAAAATAACTCAAAATCAAACCAAGAAATGAAACCAGTACAGTACACCTCGACAGCTGAAACCGTTGTAATGCCTACATGTTTAAAACATGACAGGGAATAAAGCTAAACCTCATCATTAATTATTGCATACATTCCTTTGTTTTTGCAGGATTTCTGCAGATATCAGGATGAGCACAGGCATAAGGAGTGAGCATTTCAGACAACCGCTGCTAAAGAAATAAAGTATTTAAATTAAAACCAACACCTCAAAATGTATTTTTCAGTATAAAACATTCTTTATATTTTAAATATTCTTTTAAGGTTGAAAATTTCATACTGTGCTGGCCTAAAACCACTTATTCGGAGGAGCTGAGGCTGAAAACAGACTGAAGGAAAAAAAGAGATTTTTCTTCGTCAACACAATGGATGAAAATGAGCAATGATTATGTAAGACCCTCCAGAAGCATGTGGGCAGAATTAAAGTCGCACTGGAGGACAATAAGTGGCTGGGATGCTGACAAACCCCAAAAGGCAAACTATACCCAGACCAGGGTCTGCTGTTATGGAAAATGTCTGAGGTAGTCCACTGGAGACCCCTGCTGGTCACTACAGAATACACCCTTCAACATCCTGACTGACAGATGTCACTGTCACCTGACAACTCCTGCCTTACTGCAAGTAAATCTGAGGTAAATCTGTGGTGTCATTCTAACATCAGCATGTATATTTGTTTCACATTTGACACTTGACAACATAGCAATTAAAGCTGAAGTTGTAAGAGATGGTAGTAGTGTATGTCGCTGTACCTGTGGGTGGTAGAAAGGCCATGGTCGCAGAAGAGTGGCTTGCTGCTCTCCTGTGCTGAGTCTGGTCGTGGAAGCCCGAGACTTGAGGTCTGGGTAACTTGCTCAGGGGCTCGTAGGCCACTTTGGCTTGGCTGTCCTGAGTGGACAGCGGTTGGCAAGCTGTGTGGCTGAGCAGGACGGGTGCTGGCAAAGAGGCAGGGAAGAAGAGATCTCGGTGCTCCTTGGCGTACTTAGGAGTGGTCGGTGCATCGCCTGCAGACTGTTGGACACAGGAGAGAAGCAGAGATTTAGAGGGTTGACTAACCTTCGGTATCCATGTGCATCACATATCCATCCTCTGCTCAGGCAGACTGCTACTAACTGTACATCCTCTTCCCACAAGGCAGAGCTCTGGGCCACAGTCGTGACCACTGCACTTTTTAAACAGCTCACATCAGCAATATTAGCCCCAGCTCCTTCGTTAAGTGATAAAATCCAGTAGAGTCACGATGCTGTCCCCAGAGGCTCAAAGGCTTACTTATGTGCTGGACTCTGTGCTGGTACTGGCAAAGGAGCACGGCTCTGTGCCACACTACATCACTCTGCCACTTTCCTGGGTGTCCTTTTGAGGACCACTCATAAATACAAAAGCTGCACAAACAACCTGTGACAACAGCCGCCCTTCTCCCACAGCCGCTGTCATGGCAACCCAAAGGAGCACAGTTAAAAGAAATAAATTCACTGCCATTCACTTCTCTACTTTCATTTCAAAAAGCAATGAAAAGTTGCACCACACTCATCTTTCTGAACCTGTATATCCAGGTTCTTTTTTTTATGAACTGATTTTAGAAATATTGAACAAAGAAACTGAATGTAGTAAAGTGTTTTGAAGTACTTAAAACACCAGTGACACATTTACTAAAGCCAACACCTTAATGTCAGATGGAATTGGCTTACATTAAAAAAAAACCTTGAGACAATTTTGAGGACCACAGCACATGACTGTAACGAGCAGGCTTTGACAGATGACGTACCTCTGTACAAGATAAAGTAGCAACAACAGAGCTCTCATCACATTTTTCTGAAGGTCTCAGCTGGGACATGAAGTCAAATTGTGTTCTGAATCAGGGCTGTGGATGATGAAGCTCCCCATGGGAATCACACAGCGGAGCACAGATAAATCAAACAAACAGAGCCGCCTTCCAAAACCTTACACAGCAACTGATCCTTCAGCTCAACAGAGAGCAACACAATAGTCAAGCATGCATACGATCCAAAGCCAGCTTTGATGATTCCCATCTCATGAATTAAACATCACCAACCAAGACACTAACAAGTCAGCTGAACACTGTGCACTGGAGAAAAAAAAAACAAAACACTGTACCTGAGAAAATTGCAGCACATAAGGTGAAGCCAGTCTGTAGGTTCCACTAGTGTTCACTGTGTGGTATGAGTGGGCTGTTGTCAGCCAAAGTGATGTCTGAATTGAAAGATCTTTCTTTGCAATTATCGAGATTGGGCTTTAAATCAGATTAGAGCAGCTGTAGATGCTGCGTACAGGTTTGGTCGTCTCCAACACAATTGAAAGACCAGCCAGCTGAACATTTTAATTAAATTGCCTGCTCAAAAGGGAGTGACACTGGAGCTTCTTTGTGTGGAAAATGTCTCTATTCTTTGACAAGTTAAACCTTGATATTCTGTCAATGAGAAACAGGCGACGAGAGCGGAGCAACAAACCGAATCCTTCAAGACTCAGCAAACTCGCACAGGCATGAAAACCAGAGGAGACGAGAAAAAAATGACTCAAAAGATTATTCAGTTATTTCAGACATTAACTGCATGACGGTTCCAAAGAAAAGCAGTCATTCTGCCATAGAATGTTTTGTGTGATATGGTATTAAACTGAACATTAAGCGTACAACACAGCGCACTAACCACTGCAGCAATATACGGGTGAAAGCTCGGCACTTGTGTGGGCTTGAAGGAACGTGTGAATCTGGATGAGGCAGACAAGAATTCTTCATGTCTTCAAGCCGAGGAGGAGCCCACACATTTGTACACCACATATGAGTGTAACCAACATCAGCTGAGGGCACGATAATTACACTTAAACAGCCATTACATGAGACGGCAGAACAAGTTTGTGTGCAGGGGCACGGTATGTTATTAGTATGATAGACATAATAGAAGCAAAACTACAGATGTGGGCTTATTATCATGTGAAGACCCTTTATTTCGGGATCTGGGGATTTCGCTCAGGGACTGCACAGGGTTTTTGGGAGGCTCTGCAGATTAGTTGGTGAGAATTCAGCAATGAGCAGTGTTGAGCAGGAATAGAGTGTAGTTCTGAAAGCCTTCAAAAGAGAATTTAAGCGGAAGGTGAGCTGTATGGAAGAGCATGTATCTTCCTATCATTAAAATGCCCTGCTGGAAATCAGATTGCAGATAGATTGCAGTAGGAATGCGCCAAGATGTCAAAAAGGTTTATGTAAATAAGTAATGTGTATCTAAGACGCAACAACTAAAACTTTGAGTGGAGGAAGGCTCTGATTTCATCCAGTTTTAATACATTTGAGGAATGTAGCTTGGAGCTGAAAGCAGTCTTGTGTCTCAGCTGCATTATTATCCGTTTATGTGTGAAAATTAGACAAATGAATAAACAGAAACCGAGACAACAAAAGAAACATGCAGAAAATAAGATGATACGATCAGTGAACTAGGAAAATGGAGATTTATTTTGCCCTCGAGCTACTTTTCATGAGCCTGAGGTTTGGGGAGCATCACCGTGACAACAGGATGTGGGCAGAGAGACCCTTGATGACTGTGTGGGCTGGAGGAGGGATGCGGGGAAGGGGCATTTACTGATACAGGATGAGGCAGACGAACTGATGATTGGTTGAGGAATATGAGAACGGAGGATAAAGCTCTGCAGATTTAGCTTTAGATGCTTCTGGGAATGATCATGTACAGATATACCTGATCAGTTATTACCTTACTTGTATCATTTGTAATTTTCTTGTGCAAACAACAGCATGCATACTTATGCTCAAATGAAACTGATGACAAGTTTGGCAACTACCGGGTGAGGCTGAAGGGACAACAGGGACCATTCACACCACGCATTGGGCTATATTTAGCACTGGCAGGCTAGAGCAAGAGAGACTTAAATAAGCCTGGGAATTACCAAATTACTCATCAGCTGAGGCAATTTTACTACCAATGCTCATGTTAATCCCCGAAATATATTACAACAGAATACTAATGGTTAACATTATTAGGCAACAGGCAGACATTTTAAATAGTTATTTATCTTACTTGGATTGGTAGATAGGTTTGGATGTTCTATGTCCACTCAATTGGATCATTTTAGACAGGCTACCATGTTAAGTACCAGTCTTTAAGTAAACCAGTGTGGTACCACTAATTGGAGATAAACTGATTAATCATCAGAATTTGGCGCCAATGGCAGCTGATGACTAATATCAGCCTTCATAAACAACCAAAGATAAAAATCACTCCCACTTAAATATTTCATGGTTAACTTGACGTTCAGTTGCACATTTATCAATCACGTTGAGTTTGATGTTCAGCAATTCAGATTTATACTTTAAGTATTTATTACTTTGACTTAAACGTAGAATTCAACACATCTAATAAAATGAAGTACGGTGAATTTTCAACATGAATAATGTGTTTCCAGCAGCGACACTTTTTATGGAAGACCTGGGGCAAGATCATCCATTTAACTGGTTATTGTTTTTTTCACTGCACCACATTATTAATAATATATTTCTTATATACTGGCCTTTAAAAATTCTTAAACCTCTATTAATATTTGGTGGGAGTCCTTTCACAGGGTTTCTGCATGTTAGTGGATATAGGTTACATGCTGGTTTCGTCTTGCAGTTTTGTTGTAGTATTATCTAAAATATTATATTTCCCAAAAACACATGTATAAGCTGATCTGCAGTTAATGCATCTTAACAAAAATAACTTGTTTCATAATCACATTAACATCTTATATACGGCATGTTAAGGCCTAAAATTTTGAAGTAATTGACTGATTTTTTTTCTCCTCCAGGAGGTGATTACGTATCAGGAATCAGAAAAAAAGTTTGCTGGGTATCTGCAGCACAGCACTCTGTGACATGTTGAATACATAATACACTCAAGGGATTTAAAAAGGCACCACTCAACATTTAACTTATAAAAAGAATTTTTTGTGACCAATTTTTCTCTCACAGCAAGTAAATACAGCATGCAGATATTCAACAGTAGAAGTTGCGTCATGCTTCACTGGTTTTTAGGCGTAATGTTGAGTCTAAAAACATGCGACTGTGGCCAAGCAGTCAGATTATTGTAATCCAAGTGAGTTCTGCTGTACCAAACTGACCCACCTCTATAAAAAGGCATGAAATCTTTGTAGAAAATGACTTCTGCAAAAATGCCACAAGACGACTGAGATCAGGCTGACCCTCGGCAAAGACCCTACACTTGTCATTTGTGATATTGACGGTGCTTATGTTGAATGTATTATTTCTGTAATGCTCTAATTGTTTTTGTTAATATGATAATAACATTTCCAATAAAAGTAATATTACAATAAGGGACAAATTGTTTCTTGTTATCTTATTACATGCTGGAAAATTTGCAAAAATTCTGGTGGTGTGTTTTCAAATCCCTTGAGTGTATCCAAGTGTAACTCCTCTAGTTTTATATACAAAAACAATTATTGCTTTCTCTTGCACTTCTACTGGTATCTATAAATGGATATGCAACTTGAAACATGGACACTTGGATTAAAAAAACCCAGATACAACTAATTATTGAAAGATGAGTTCAGTTAACGCTATTGTACGGCTCACTTGAAGCACTCTATAAAAATGCACCACAGTATGGCCTTGGAGGAGAGAGACTGTAATATAAAAACTGTAGAAAATGGCAGATGAACATGCTGAATAGCAGTTTTACCTGTCTTTGGGCAGCAGTGGCCAACTGTATCTGGCAGAACTTCACAGCTTGGTCCAGAGCTACATCCTCGTCAACCTGAGACAAGGCAACAGACAGAGAAAGAACATTAGGACACAGCAGTATATAGCTTCGACATCATGTTTATATTCCACAGTGGCATATCTTCCTTTTTTTTTTTTTTTATTCTGTGCTACTTCCTCAGGGACTAGTTAGTGCTGTGCTCCAATTTCACCCTTGAATGATTTATATTGATGTTTCAGGTACGTTTCAGAGATGACCCATCCTTTTGTATACATACCGGTTTAATTCGTTCCCATCTGCTGTCTAATTTCTGATAGCTTGTCAGAGCCAGTAGCATCTCTTTTAAGGTTTGGTTAATTCTGACTGATCATAGCGCCAGTAAAGACATTAGAAGCTCAGTATAGCTACTAGATGTGTGCTGTGTGGGAGTTGGCGGGCTTAGCAACAGCATAACATTACACACTTAGCAGTAATCTTGTTCACACAGCTGTTATGTTCCCTCCAGCAGCCTATTGTGTACCCGGGTTCAGAGACCCTGAAAAGAGGGGATTTTACAGCTGCCACATCTTACTTTTCAAATTATGCCAATTGTTAAAGAGACTGAGTTAATTTTGACTTCTCAGAGAGGTCAGTGCCCTGCTGGAAAATGTATGTCTAGCTCTCTCCAAAACGTCCGTCAAACAATGAGAAATAACCAATAACACTAAATGAAAGTAAACAAATAATAGTCCTGTATTTTTGATTAAAATAACCTCTAAAGCAGAATGCAGAAAACAGAACCAGAATGTATCTGTATCTAGTTGACTCTGTGGATTCTGTGCAGACTGAAGACGCAGGAGGTCTTTGGAGGACAAACTGATGAAGGGACTGCTACACTGTCATTAACAAACAGTGTTTGATAACAACTGAGAGCTGACATCTGAACACATTCTGAGCCAGAGTTCAGGTCTGTGAAATGTGCAAGGATGTGCTGGTTTGATAAATGTACAGCTCGATCTCTCAAGTTGAAAATTCTCTGATGCCAACAAATGCTCTTCATTTGTTTAGAAGATAGTACTATGTGGCTCTTTTACCAGCTTAAAGGTGACTTGAAAGAAAAAGAACTGAAAAAGATGACACATTGACAAAACAAACAAGACGCAAGGTACAGGTTAAAATACGGCTTTGTGCAGATGTGCAAAGCAGCAGATGCTAAAACCACAAACCATCTGCAGTTTGTACAAGTAACTGCACATTTAGATGGTGCTCTGGAAAATGTCCAGGCATATTAATAATATAAGTGATTTGATGAGAGGAAACATGTTGTGGCTGGTTCTGACAACCCTCTTTAATAGGGGTGTGTGTGAGAAAATACCGTTTGCTCTTTTGTTGTAAACAAGAACAAAAAAAAAAAAACCTTCTGAAGCTGCCCAACCTCTTCAGATTCCTTCTTTCACTCCTTCCTGTGTCCCTCGCCCACTGCTCTCCCACTCCCTCTACAGCAGATCTAGTGTTACACAGCCAATGACACGGGAACCTGTGTAGGGCCAACATTGATCTGCAGCTCAATATGGCTACATAACCTGATGTGGGCTGTTCTGCTACGACACCATTAATGCCATAGAAAACACTGCAGATGGACTCAGTTTCCTTACACCGAATAATCTGATGCAGAGGAATACAAAGAACATTTTTTCATCTTTGACATACAAGTCAGGTTAATGTTGTTAAAATAACATAAATTTCAAAACACAAGAAGAGGCATGTCTAGTAAGAAATCTCTACATTTGGAACTGTACAATGGTATGCATAGTTATATAGAAGGCAGTATTTAAAATTTTTAAATACTTTCTCTGTACTTTGACATATGATGGTAATGCACTACCAGTTTTTCACATTTCAAACAGTTGTGTATGGAAGCAGATACTGGCTGACCATCCATCTTCCTGATCCAAGGAAGAAAAGATGTATTATTCGGTGCAAGATCAAATCTCTGGCCCAATCAATGTGAATTAAAAACTGAGAAAATCCACAATGGTTACTGTTCAATTAGCCAAGTCTAATTTAAAAGATCCACCGCAGTTCTTCATGTGGAGGGGAAAAATATCTAATTATTCTTAAAAAGTACCCGCTGGGGCCACCGTTAGAATGTGTAACCTGTTTATGCAGCAACGAAAGTCACACCCAAGCCAAAATGGATCAATTCAGGTTACTGAGAGTGAAAACACAACCATGCTTTATGGGCCGGATATGTTGTAGTGTTTGGTTGCTTAGAGAGGGAAAGTCCCCAATTTTTCAGTGGGTGTTGTGTTACTAATTCAGTTAGAAGTGGGGATTCCTTTTTTATTTTAAGAGGGTTAACACTGAGCATGCATGACTTTGCAAAAAAAAAAAAAAGGTTTTACTTTCCTCAATAATGATCATTACTTTTCCTGCGCATTAAACACATCTGATGTGGTTGGTTTTAAGGAGGATTACCTGTTTAAGGAGCATGTAAGTCTCTGACATGATCTTTTCAATGCGTCCCAAGTCATAGGTCATGACTTTCTGGCCCTGCTGCCAAACCCTGTAGGCGTCAAGTAGCAGGGTTTTGCCCGACTCCACATCCTCTAGAAGTTTCCTTTTCCGGTTGGGCCTTCGCAACAACCCCTGATCAGTCCCACTGGCTGCCACAGTCACTTTGGGCACTGAGGCTTGAAGCTGCTGCTGTCTGGAGCTAATACTCAGCTCCTCCAAAGACAACTCCGGTGTTCGGCTGCTTTCAGTCACTTTCTGCTGAGGCTCTACATTACTCAGGGAGGTCTCACCCTCAGTCTGGTTGCTCTGAGCAACTGTGGTGTTAGATGGCCTTCTCCAGTGGCCAGTGTCCAGCTCCATGGGTTCCTCTGGTCCCACGCTGCGACCTTCGTTCCCAGCGGCATCCACCTTCCCAGGGTAGCCCTCCAGAACTTTAGTCCCTTTGTCTGTTGAAGCTGGCTGGGTTAGATGAGCTTGGGAGGCTTCCCTCGGCCCACTTTCAGAGGCTGTGGCACAGGCTCCTTCTGTGAGCCCGGGCTTCTTAGGCAGTGCATGCTTGCTGTCCTCTGAACTGGGCCTGTTGGATGCATCCGTTGTGGTCATCTCCCCCATTGAGGTTGCAGGCGCTTTGGGAAGCTGCTCAGACACCTGAAAGAGAACAGAACCTGTCAAAACATGACGTGGGTGCATGCCAGACATTTAAAATGCAGAGCAACTTGTAACCAATAGTATCATGACTCGCTCTGTTTAGTATTTTGTGTGAAGTGAGTTGTGTTTCCTTACTCCTGTGAGACTGTTCAGATTGTCCTCCAGGACTTTTACAGTTAGGAAAAATGCTCTCTTGGCCAAGGCTTGGCGATCAACATCCCGTAAATACTTCCTTCATGGAAGAAAGAGAGAGAAATAGGGAGAGGGAGAGAGAGATGACATGGAAGAAATGCATAATCTACATCAGCAGCAACAAACCAACATGGAAGTCGCTCCTTACTTTCCCTGGTCAGGGGTTCTCTGTAGCATGAAAGAGACTTTCAACAGAGTATCGTGATCCTTAAGCTGCGATAGCACCTCCAGCAAGAGGACAATGGATCGGTTCATATGAGATGCAAAACTTCCTGGGCGATCAATCTCATCTACTGGAATGCGCCAGATGCCCTGGAGGGTTGAGATGAGGAAAAAAAGACAGAGCATCAGTAGCTGACTCTACAAATTATATATAGAAGAACAGTCAAATTAATAGAAACACAGCAGTTGGACTGGTCTTCACCTTTTGTTCCACATCGGCTACATGGTACCCAGTTGTCTCAAATGAAGTCGTGTATATTTTATTTTACTACTGTAGATGTTTAACGTTAAGCTCATTTTTGACCGTTTTAAATTCTGCTGGGAAACTTAATAACCTGAAATGCATAATATTCTCTAAGATTCATATGTTTTTGGTGATGCAGCCCTGTGAGTACCACATATCTCTAAAAAGTAAACTGTGCATGAGCTCAGAAGAACAGATTTACCTTTAAGGGTATGAGAATTTTTTATACCCCTCAAGGACCACTTCATCTTTTAGTTTATCACAACATGTTTGGAGTTTTCCCTTGATAGGCAAATGTAGTTGATTAAAAAGTGCAATAACTGCCTGTGACAAATGGAAGATGAAAGTTGCATAAAGTGGAAACAATGAGGAAGAGTACAAGCACCTCAAATGGTATTGAAGTGCAGTAATAGAGTAAAAGCAGGCAGTTACATTATATAACTCGTTAATAACTGACCCAACATCAGCAAGACAACAAGTGAATCTCTCAAATTTTTTACATTCTTCTCTGGCTAGTCGAAAATATTATGCATGACAGATGAAAATAGGGAGACCTGGACGAACTGAAATGAAAATAATAGTAGCAAAAGTAAAAGGAATAAATGCAGGTTAAAAATACAGCATCCGTATAAGAAAAACCTTAACAAGGGCATGGAGAAGGAGAGATCTTATGGACTGTCTTGCCACGTAGGAGGGAAGGGGAGCTTTCTCACTAGGTACACGATGGGCATCCTCATTAGTGCTCAGTTGAGTCCAAGCAAAGCAGCACAGCAGCACCAACACTCCTTCCTAGCACAAAGCGTTTTTTTGATGAAGAAGCCACCTTTCCAGTGAGCACATGTCCTCCCAGCAGGTTACCCAGGGAAGGTACCGGACTGAAGCCACTGATGCGAGTACAGATGGTGGCCTAGGCTGTGAGCAGACATCAAGTACATGGCTCAGGGTACTGCTTTAGCCTATGAAAATGTGTGCTAGACAAAACAAAGATGACCACGACAGAACCAAACAAATAAGACGGCTCTATCAGCCACTGAAGGCACAGGGGGAGTCTGATGCTCCTCCTTATTGACACTTCCAGATTGTCAGATGACATTTTCAAAGCCAACGGAGAGGAACAAAGCAGGGGAGACAGGCAAAATGAGCTGATCAAATCAAATCACTTCCCTGAGAATAGATATACAGAATACTCACAGACAAAAGTGTCAAACCTAGCCATCTGAAATCTAATTTAATGACCCTGTCTCGCCTGACAGAAGAAAAAACAAGTGCCCTTGTTTCTTTTATGATGTTTTGGGATCCAATTTCAGTGGAGTGCAGTGGTACCAGATCAGAAACAGTGGTCAAAAAAGAAGAACAAGTGCTGGTTCTGATGCCTGTGTGAAAACTAGAAGATTTATGATTATATGATGCAATCGACCAGGGCTTGGGAAGGTTTTAACCGTTCAATGCACAGATTACCAAAAGCCTTCAACAGGAGCAGGACAAGTATGATGAGGGGGTGGGCTTCGCTCACTTAGAAAAACATCTCTAATGGAGGAGAGTTGTTCTTCATCAGAGAATCATCCAACCACAGAAAATCTGTTTAGGGAAAGCAGAGCCATGGCTTTACACAGATTATGCTGTAGCACAACAGCTAAAGCAGATTTGTAAGACTTTAACTGTAATGATTTTAAGCATCTTTTTTTCCCATTTTTAGTGAGAGAAAATATGACCACTGCTCAATATCTGGAGCAGCAGCTTTGGCACACATGTGGCCGATAAAAAGAACTGGGTATTAGTATGGATTAAGATAGCAAACAAGTCATGAACAAGGGATAAATCCATGAAATGAGAATAATTTCCAACAACTGGTTCCCTCAAAAAAATAAAAAAATAATTACAAAAATAAAAAAATCAAGCATTAAAAGGATTTTAACTTAAAAGGATTTTTTTTTCCTTTGGTCATGGAAGATGAGTAATGGAATGAAACAGCAGACGTATCCAAACACTGCCAAGTCCTTATTGGTCACTTACCGAGCATTACTAATAGTATGGTCAAAAAAATTAAGTGTTAAGAAACTGTCTATTTACTCCTTGGGTAAAAGTCAGGGCCTAAACAAAATGCTAGCTTTCTGCTGAGAGCATTTTGGAGGGAACCTCTACATGAGTCTACTTCATCTACATATTTCTAATAACATAGGTGACAGGAAGGGCCACAGGCAGGCTCAAAAAATCATCCATGCTAAATCTGTACTGCACAAAAGTTGCCTGTATTTTTTTTTTAGGTAACATTAATAACAATAGTTTAGAAGGCAGTTTATTTATAAGCCAATTAAAAGTTCAACACTGAGGATTTTGAAAAGATCCAAAATGGCTATTTACCTTTTAAGGTTACCAACACTTTATATTTTTCCACATATTTTTAAACATTACCTGCAGAAATCACATGTCCATTCCTAATAGGACTATTGTTTTGTTCTTGCAGTGATAGGCCATTCTACAGGAGTACTACTGGCTGTACCACTATGTTTACACACAAACTCTCACACAATGATGCGACAGCTCTGCTCGTAGAAACATTCACACAAACTTGCTCTCAATTTATGAAAGTTTGAGTTAAAGAGAGAAGGAGACTCACCATCACCAAAGAAAGCTATTCCACGACGTCTGTTTTAGTATTCTTTTGGACAGTTTCCTGCTGGCGGTAGCAACACCAGCAGTCCTGGCAGCGCCCCCACCCTGAAAGAGCCTCACACTCAAAGAGCAAGGAGTGGGCTGCATTTGGGTGCTAGGGCAGCGAGAGCTGCAGAAGAGGAGAAGAGGGAAGCACAGCTGCACACAGCAGAACGGGTATACAAGAAGGAGGAGGAGAGAATGGAGGCTGCCTTGGCAAGAGGAGAAACGGCGCAGGAGTCAGGGCCTATGAGCTCAATGTGCCACTGACAGACAAGCTGACTTGTTCCTCTCCTGTGTTCAAACCCTGCCATCTCAAAACAAAAACACCCACGCACTCCATCTCCGCTTTCCCCTGACCCCAGCCTGCTGGAGTTCTTTCCCCTCCTCCCTTTCTTTCTCTCACACTATACACAGTGAACAGCCAATCCTTGAAGGCTTTTGCCAGCCAATCAGAGCCATGTGGTGAAACTCCCGCCCATTAGAGCACACCCACACAATACACACAAACAGAGGAGTGAAAGAGAGAGAGAGAGAAATGAGGAAACCGAACGAGTGCAACACAGAGAGGAGATGAGTAGAGCGAATAAGAGCCAGGGGGAGGGGGAGGGGGAGAGCGTGATCACCCTGAAGACAGAGCAACAGGAAAAGAACAGAGAACATGAACTGGCTGAAAAATGTAACTCTGCTTTAACACACTGGCGTAGTAGGTTCCATCAACAGGATGGAAAAACCAGTCAGAAAGGGTGAAAAAAAGACTGGTTTGTCTGTGCAAAGAGCCTATTAACTACAGAAAACACAGACTGAGAAATAGTGATGCATACAAAGTGTTGCATACACACATGGAATCTCCTCAGGCAGTAACATACAGCCCCTCACCTTCTTTTCTTTTCTTTTAACCCTGGTCGTGTCTCTCCACCTGGTCACCATAAACATATTACGCAAATAGACACCGTTTCTGCTGCTTCCTGGTGTGTGAGTGAATGAAAAAACTGGAGAAAAAAGTCAGGCAAATGCAGAAGAAGGCAATGAAAAACATACTGGCAGTCGCAGTTAAGCTCTAACATGCAAATCAAAATATCAACTTCTACAAAACGCATTGACTGGGCCAATACTCCTCCCCTCAGAAAAAAAAAAAACAAGGTTCTCCAGAGTGGAGCTCCACCTACATCACATTTCACAGCTGAACACACAAATGCTTGAGTCATAGATCATACCTGAAGCCAGTAATGCAAATGTAACGTTTTCTAGCAGGCTATTCTAACCTAAAGAAGACACAGAGGCCTAAGGCCTGAGGAAGTACTGTCATAATCAAGCAGTCAAAACAACCTTGAAGGCTTGCATCAGTTAAAAATAACCTTCCCTAAAAAGTTAGCAACTGCTACAACAGGAGCATCCATTTTCTCTGGAGCTTTGTCGAGAGAGAACGCTTGAGTGGGTGGAAGAATATGTGTGTGGAGTGTAAGGTGGTGGGTGAGAGGAGGGAGGGGGTAACACAGTGCCTGAGCGAGCACACAGGGACTCCTCACGATCAATTAACAGTAGGCACGAGCAGCCACAGGCCTGGCATTACAGCAGCTTCACAACCGAATATCATTAAGTTCAGAACGATATTCTGTTACACAGGCTGGGAATAACAGTAGCAAAACAAAGCCATTACAGTGAAAGGAATGCAATAGCAATGGTGCTATAATAACACAAGGTAAAGGACAGCAGCAGGACAGTCATATCATAATCTGCACAATTTAAAGGAAGAGATAAGGTTTCAAAAAGACTGGATTTTATGGATTGATTATCAGCCTAGTGGGTTATCAGAGCCAGTGTTCGGCATTTCTATGACTACAAGTAGGTTTTTAACGATGGTCCACTCATCACTTTAGGAAAATTTGTCCATCAGTATCCATTACATTTACAATCAATCTTATCAGTTAACTCAATAATTATTCAGTGTTAAATTTTAACAGCTTTTGTGCAATCAGTTCAAAAGAAAGTGTCAGTGTTTGAGGATAATTAATCAAACCATTTTTATATTTAGTAAGTGATTTTCTAAGAAAGAAAATGTACAAAATCCTCCTCGGTGACAGTGAGGTCTGCAGAGGTCCACACAAACCTCTGTGTCTCTAACGGGGTTCCTACAACTTAAATTTAAGACTTTTTAAGACTACTTAGAACAGAATATAATGCCCATTTCACAACCTATTTCATGGCCATACTGGCAAAAATTCATAACTCCCAGAATTTAGGAAAATGCATTGATTTCTGCCTTGGTTTACACCGTTCTGAGGCATTTCTCACAGGGGACTGCAAAATTAGCGATAATTGGTTCCTAATTTCAATATAAATTGTCAGGTTGGAACCGAGTAGACTAACGTTACTTTCTTTAGAGATTGGACAATTCCCAGACACATTTAAACACAACACAGTGAACGAGTTTATGGCAACATAACTTAAGACCTACTACATCAAATTTAATACCTTTTAAAGACTTTTTTAAGTTATTAAATGCAGGTTTGTAAATTCAAGACTTAAGACTTTTTTAGACCCTGCGGAAAATATATGAATCTTGACATATCCCAGCATTTTTGATTCACATACACTGGATAATTATTGGTATAAGATGCTAGTCCTGCTTATAAGTGCTGGCTCTCTGGACATCACCAACAAATTATGCAACTCTATCCAGATCAATTCTTAACAGCAGTATATAGGTTACTAAAACCAGGTCCCAGTTAGCGCAACTCAGCCAAAACAAGAAGGAAAACTAGGGCATGACGACCTACATTAGGGAGCTCAGTAGTCACTCTCAGGCTCAATGAGGTGCATGTGAGAGTCGAGTCTCCTTGTCATCATGGTGCCACGCGTTGTACCATATCTCTGATGTGTAGTCAACATTCAGGTATCAATTTGTGGCATCTTTCATATGCTCCCTTGGGCATTCTGGCACTGAAGAGACAGCTGCTCAGCATATTCATCATACAGTGAAGGTGCCTGATTAGTCAGACTCAAACAATGGAAAAAGACTTGGTTGAAGTGCACAAGTTAGAGAAGATGGCTGGTGATCAGAGGGGTTTGGTTTCAAATAGTCCTAGTCCCTAAACATAATAGGAGATAATAATGGAAGACTGTAGTGCTGGGCAATATGTGAATAACTGGTTTTAATTTCCAGCAAAAGCATGAATTTGTCATACACTGCTGCATAGCTGAATCAGTAGTTGTAACGCATCAATGGGCATAAAATTATATAATATTATTCACTGCTACAAGTGCTACAGAGCGATGTGTAGAGTGTATGGAGGGGGTCTTTATTAACTGTGCCTTTTTAAGACCAGTTTAAACTTCATATACAACTTCTACATCACTGTAACTTCATAATAATGACGTACTGAATGGAAATTCTGTAAGCGGTTAGCAATATTTAAAATGACAATTTGGTCAATAGCTGATGTCAATACCATCATATAAATTTATGAAACAACCTTTAATATAACACAACAAATAATAGTTACTAAGATTAGTTTACTATGTATACGTGGATACCAGTTTTAGAACATTTCTAAATCATTTTTTTCCATAAACTAATATTACCAGAGGTTCACGGTTTATTTTAGAATAAGTGCTGATACCATATAAAGAGCAGTGCAGTCAAGCACTAAAAACACAAACCTGATTTATAGAACATTTCTAAAAAACTAAAATCTGTGATTTGTTCATTTATATGATTACTTAATGGTATTTATTTTTTATTATTTTTTCAATGTAAAGGAATTTAGATTTTGATGTCTGCAACACATACACAGAAAACATTGTGACTGTTACATGTTAACTATTGTGTTATATCATCTTTCCTCTTTATTACACTATACAACATTGAAACTGACATATTAAAAATGTGGTACAAATTTTTGGTAAAACCGACAGGAACTTTGAATCTGTTACAGAAATTCTGAGGTATGACACTCATGAAGCTGAAAATATGAGTATAAATGCTAAAACACAAGCCATACAATCTGTTTACGATTTATTATTGTAAAAAAACTGCCATGAATTTATGGACTCTGGGAAAACAGGTTTGTTTGAATAATATTTAAAAAGGTTTGCATTGTTCTTTGGCAGAGGAGGAGGGTTTGGTTTGAAGGGAACAGTAAAGCTCCAACAGTTGGTATGCCAGGGTGGCAGGTTTGTTTCCAGAAGGGGCTCTGTGAGAACCCAGTGGGAGCCAGAGTGCTGCAGAGCTCTCCTCCAGCTCAGATCTGGCCCACATCATAACTACAGTCTGTTATCAGAAGCCTTATGGAGTCAGCATTGGGTACTAGAGCCCCCACAGTCAGCTCTGTCCAAAATAATGTGTACCACCTAAAGAAGCCCTGACGACTGAGTGATATGAGGTACTGTCTTAATGTGACAATCTGTTTGAATGATCTGAATTGTCACAAAAGTGAGAGCATTTGGGCTTTGACAAATCAAACAAGAAACAAATCAAAAGCTAAGCCAATTTCTACAAACACTGAAAAGGCATCACATTTGCTTCAAGTCAAAAGACGTAAATAAACTGACATGCTGAACAGATGACGGATTCCAACAGTAATCACTGGAACCCAACAGAGGCCTTGTAATTCTGAGAGGCAATTCAGTAGTCTCCCACTGTGTGACTGTATTTATAGTAGTGCTTGTATCTAGTGAGCCATATTTAGGTCTTGATTTTGTGCACCAAATTGAATTGTGTAAATAATCGTGTGTGAAAAGGTAAACTATCATAGTATGTCAATCAATCACTCACAGCAGACAGATTGTTAGTCACAAACAGGAGGATGCACCTCAGTGTTTCACAGGTTCATCACAGAGCCTGCATTGGCTGCTACCTGACAGTTACTACGTATGATAATGTGGGCAGATAAAGTAAACATGCAGGATGGCTTATAGTCTTCTGTTCCTCAAATTAGCAATAGAAGGAACACTGCTTCTGTTCATGGGAAAAAGGCAATTCATGTCTGTAGTATAAAACCATCAGCCTGACATCACTTGGTGCTTAACCGTCATTACAATGTATAAATTAATTCACGTTTTTTCCACTGTTCATTTTGGCATACCCTAATTTTTTTATCATCACGCATTTCTTTCACACACCACTGCACTCTCAAGTCACTCTGAGAATCATCAACTTTGTTTAGCTCACAAGTTATGCAATAAAAATATATATTTATTATTTTGCCTCTTGCAAAGACCTTACTAAAACTTGAATGATTCTAAAGTGTGGTTTCAAGTTGATGATAAATACAAAAAAGACATAGCTGAACTCTGACTTACATTAAACAGGTTTGTCTTGTTTCTTTCACAGAAAAGTCCTTGTGCTGGCATGTGCTTCAGCTGTTGCCATGGGACACTGCTTCCTAGCAACACATCTCGGGCCCACTGTAGGTTCTGTGGTGGGAAATAAATAAATAAATGGAAAAGCCCACATACATTTGTACATACATTTTGAATATCCAAAACACAGCCCACAATACAAATTTCATGATGATACTCCTGCATTATCAGAGAGACTGAAAGAACTGACAAAATCACCAGATGATTTTAGCATGCTGCATGTCACTTCCAAGTAAACAGAGAAAATTACATTAATTTCCAATCATGAAAATGCAGACCACCTTTCAGAGCATGACTCACAAATCAGTGTCTACTACAGTGCCTTGTTTGAAAAGAAGAGCCAATGTCTTCATGTTACCCCTGACAAATTCAGTAGCCTGTAGCACAAAAATATAGGCACAGAGGCTTTGAACACTGGATGTGTTGGGAATGTGAGGGCAGCTTAACAACCTCTGAGGCAAGATTCAAGAAAATCCTTACAGACTGTAAAACTCAATCAGACTCACTTATTCAACATTTAAGTGAGCCTCTAGGGTTTTGTCCCTGAACTTCTGACTGCGAAAAAGATGAATAACATCTTCAATATTGTTACAAATTAAAAGACAACTGCTTAGAGACATATGGCACTCTAAGGTCAAATAAATATATTAGAAACTATTAAAAATTCACTTTTACCAAGTAGGGAGACAGGCTGTAAGATGGCTTGACAAACAGAGTGCTGACAGAAGGATGCCACCACAGTAAAGCTCAACACAACCTCCCTGTGCCAAACTGGCTGAGAGAGCGCTGCGCTACCACCCACGCACACCTCTGCCCACAGAGCCTTATAGCCAATGCAGGCTGTTTCAGCAACTTGTGTATCACTGCAGGACTCACAGGTCCACAAGGGAATCAAAAAAGACAAATAAAAAAAACTAGTCACGCACTAGTACCCCGCGTCGTCTTACATAAAGTGGCTTCGGTTAAATTGTTGAAATTCTATGTACATTATTTTGCATCATCACTAATATAAAGCTAATAATAGTTTAATAATGCATGTATGGAGAAGAAGAAACCATAACAGAAGAAAAGCCCAATTGTGCACTAAAAGGGCACAACTGGGGGGAAACACCATGGAAATAGTGATA
>JAPQRQ010000028.1:17445397-17501584 GCA_037367365.1 Apogon talboti | reverse complement strand
TATATATACACATACATACTAAATTGGACCACTAATGGTAATCCTTCCTGACTGACCTGATGGGTCTTGCTGTTGGTGTAGAAGAAGGCCAGGCGGTACAGACTCTTGTAGTGTTGTGGGAAACGGCTGAGGCAGAGGAAGAGAGCACGGACACACATTTCCAGCAGCATGCGTCTCTGGTCTGGGCGTTCCGTGGGCAGAGCCTTGGGTACCTCAATCACCTCAGGTGGAGGCTCCGGTTTCTTTTTGCCCTCGCTGGCTGGGGTCTGAGGAGTAGTCTGTTGAGAGGGGGCTGTCTTTGGAGGAGTGGCTGGGACAGGCATAGGCTGAGGGCAAGGGTCTGGAGAGACCTTAGGGGTTGTAGCATCAGGAATTGTAACCACCACTGCATCTACTATTTCCTGGATGATTTTCTCTTCCACCTGGATAGCAGTGTGTTCACCATTTGATGCTAAAATAAGATTATTTTCAAGATTGAGAATTAGTCTAAACCATTTAGTAAAATGTGGGAAAATGCTTTTACTTTCTCATATGGTACATTTTAAGTATTTAAACGGCTGTGTTCTGCTTCAGCAACTAAGCAGCACGAAGCACAACACCTAAATAAAGTTCACTATCAGATATGACAAAGGCTGCATTCAATTCACTGTCTATAAAAATAGACTTATCAATCAACATGTAAGCACAACAAAAAAAACCATCATCATCATGCCTTGCATACCTGTGTCCTCAGGTGCTGGTTGGCCTTCCTTCACGGGTGTTGTACTTTCTGAGGACGCTGAGCTGACTTTGCCAGAGGCAGGTTTGTGGCTGCTGTCCTGTGAGCTGGTGGGATCTGTGAAAGCATCCTGAGTGGAGTTGGAGTCAGAAAGCATCACCACCTCACTGTCCTGACTCCGCTCTACCAAATCAAAAAAAAAAAAAAAAGAAATAATAGGTCATGCCATCAATTGCATGTAACTCTTAAGATAATACTGAAAATAACATATGAGGTGTCTTCTCTACAAACAGTGATTTTAAATGGCTCTTACTTTACTTTAATATTCAAAAACTTTCCTATGGACAGTAAAACTTTTGAGACTTCTTACTAAAATATGTAATAAATATGTGAAAGTGCATGCTTAACTAGTGGGCTATTTTCAAGCTGATAGTTAATGACTTGTCTAAAATGCCAAACATTCCCTGTTGTAATGTGGGGAGGAAAGGAAATACTGTAAGGCAAGAATAGGTTACAAGCAATAAATCCTTATTAGTGCACCAGTAATGACACGTTCACACTCTTGCTAAAATGGAGAGATGCTGTTTTTGTATGTTGTCATAAACCAAAATGCCAACATTCCTCTTAATTGCCATGTTTTGCAGCCTTAGCAAAAACAGAATCAGGACAACAAGTACTTGTTATTTTAGAGAGTATGTACAGTAGGAATTGTATAAACTGACAACTGTGTAAGCAGAGCTTCCTATAAAAATGCTGTTTTTTTCCAGACTAGCAGAACTGGTTCTGGGACTGGAAACATAGCCTCTTAAGAGAGTTTGGTGGGTTAGAGGAGCAGTACCATTCACGGAAGCCAGCCACATTGGAGACCTGGGCAGGCAGTAATCATGGTCAAACTCTGATGAGGCTGTTGAAGATATGGGGAGCTGGTTTTACAATATAATCAAGCAAAGTTGTATCTCTAAATTATTTCAAATCACCTGCAGTTAGTACAATCTCCTTTAATAATCAATCATGTCTTTTCTTGACAATAAAGTAAACTTTTGATACCACTCCCCTGGAAGCAGAACCTGATTCAGACACACAAATCTCTACAAATCTGTACAGAATGTCTAGCACAAATGTTTACATGTTCTGACACATTCCCCCATCTGTCTGAAAAATTAAGGCAATAATCTGCGACACAAGTAGCACTGCTTCCAGAGCGCAGCAGAGACACTGTAAATCCCTTTGCTCTCGTTATCACACTTCATACACGTATCTCTTTTTAACACTTAATAAAGCAGCAGTATAAAGATAGTGCTTTTTCTGTTGTTTTAATTGTAGTGTGATTCATATCATGATAAAACAAACAAAATAAACCCTAATTTATACTGGATAAACATGAGTGGGGTATTAGTAGTAATCGGTTCAAAAATACATGTCTGAATCAGGTCCTGCAACTTGCAACCTTATCACTGTGAAGTGCTTTACGCAAGACTCAGGCCAGAGACTGTACACCTACACCCACACTAGTGCATGGTGGCTCATCAACTTTAGTTGAGTAGTGCGCCAATTACAGGCCAGCCGCATTCCTCCTGACTTGGCATTTTCACACTAATTGAACATAATTGGAAATTATATCCAATTAGCTGGAAATTGCCATTACACATTATTCATGTAAGGTTTTGAAATTTCTCCAATGAGTTTGACTTTCTGTCAAATCAGGCCCACACCAAACAGAAACAAAATGTGACCACATGATACACCACACAATTTAGTGAACTATGATAAAAGACTGACTTTGTCTGGTAGTGAAGCCATTCACCTCATTATAACTACATGCATATAAATGGCAAAGCAGGTGGTAAAAGCAAGCAGGCAAAGAGGTAGCAGGCAGGTAGGTAGGAAGGAATCTGGAGAGGGTGACACAACTGGCAACATGGGCAATATGGCTGCATTATTTGCACATTCAAGATAAACATGACACATGGAATGGGTGGAAGAACAGCACTGTTTTTGTTATGTGGAAAGAATGGACTGGGCCTTTAAAAAAAAAAAAAAAACATTTCCGACTGATTCACAAAATCGACTATTTTCTGAAATTGAAAATCAGTTTGTTAGTTGTTCATAGAGGTGTGTGCAACAAATGTCAACAAATGTTTACTTTTAAATTCTGACATTTTTATATCACACAACAAAAACGTTCTCAGTCATACGTATTATGTTGTCTATGAAATTCAAAGAGTTACTGCAACGCTAGAAGTAAAAGGAATTATATAATTATTATTGTGTAAAAATCGAAAAAAGGCCAAGTACAACATTCATCGTAAAAATTGCACTAAATGTACATTATTGCTAATAACAATGTACATTCAGAATCATAACCTGAACCTAGTTCACACAAATATGCTATGGTTATAACAGAGAAAAATACAAACATTTGTGTGGTTTCTGAGTTTCCCAGCTGTCACCTTTAAAATTTAAGTACTATTCTTATCTGTGCAAAAACACTCTTGACATTCAGGACCTTAATCTTAAGCTACAGTTGAAGTATAGGTAAATAATTTGACATCAATGCAGCAAAAACTTGGCTAACTCACAGTGATACATCAAGTACAACCTGCAGTGTTTTAAAGTGGGGTACCAATGGCTGCTTAGTGAAGCTAAAACACACACCCCTTCAGAACTGCATGGCAATGTTTTATCTAGAATGATGCATTGCTCAGTGATGTTATAGGCTTAACAACTTCATACCAAAGCAACAATTTAAAAACAGGAGAGATGAAAACAGATCAGCCATTAAGCAGCAGCTAAAAATGGATGCCGTTCCAGCATACACACACAAGAGCACACACAGCCATTAATGAGCTCTGCACATCTCAGAACTTATATGCCGATTTTTCACATATAGCAGTCAAATAATCAGTAGCCATATTGCCCATTTCACCACATCCCAATCACCCAGTGCATAGGGATTATTGTAACTGAAACCAAAGCCATTAAGCATGGTGATTAGCGATCTGAGCACTCCCCAGTGGGCTTCTGTGTCCCAGTGCAGAAAGAGCAAAGGGCCCAACCCCAGAGACAGTGTCTAGGACTGGGACTGTACCATCAGCCTGCTGCTCCTCATGCCGCTGTTGCTGCCACTGCTGCCGTCGAAGTGTTTTGCGTTTGGCGTAATCGTGGTCAAACGGCGTGGCCACATAAGGAGGGGATGTCAGACCTGGGGTGGCAGCTGATGGGAGGGAGGAGCTAAGGACATTCCCTATACAAACAGATGAGCAGTTAAAGTCTTCATCCATCATGGAGGTGGGTTTCTCCCTGCAATAACAATGACAATGAAATTAACATTTGGGTTCATTCAAATAGGGTTAGGTGATTTAAAAAAAAAAAAACAACTTATGTTGATGACAATGATAAACTCTGGACAGTTTTCCTCAATATGAAGTAATCTCACAGTATGTAACCGTCATGGAAAAATAACCACCACCTGAAAGTGGCCTATGCAGATAGATTTCCTGCTCCTATTTATCTTAATTACTCACCATACTAAAAAAATATTACTTGTGAAAAAAATGTGATGAGTGTGTCAAAGTTTAAAACAAAGAAAGGGGATCTTATATTTAGGTACACCTTGTAAAAATATGGAAAATATAGAATATCTCAGGAAAAGTTTGATAGAATTCCACAAAATTTGTCACAAACATTCAATTGGACACAAAGATGAATTCAGGGGATTTTGGTGGCCAAAGGTCAAAGTCACTGTGATCTCATGTTTGCCCCTTTTTCATGGTATCTTAATTTGGCACAAACTTTGACATGGACCAAGTTCTAGATTTTGGAGGCATTGTGACGTCACAAACCACACATCTGCTTACACTGCTGGTAATTGAGAGAGAGCGGCATGAACAGATTAAGTCGCAAGGATAGCTGATGCATCTGATTTCAATGATAGTTCTTGTTTTCTTAATGCCTTTAATTCATATACAAGGAGTACATCTGTCATTCAGAGTATGACCATGACAATGTGAGCTCATATTAAATAGCCATGTGCTTTAACTCATAAACCATGTTTCTTCAGCCTCAGTCATAATCAAAATACTCTTCAAACCAGACATCCTACATTCACACGTGTTCCATCTGATTTGCCAGTTCTGTAACTTACTTTTCGTTGGACCTTGGCATGGTTGGCATACTCTTCTCTTCTCCCCTTGCAAATGGGCCTATAGCTGCTTCAACCAACAAACTGAACAAGAGTTCATGGTCCAGATCCAAGGTACCAGCCTCTAACAGTTTTAAGACTGTAGCACTGAGACGGAAATGCAACTAGAACAAAGAAGTTGTTAAGAGAAGTTCAATTAAGTATTGCTTTACATAACACTGCATTTATGTAACACAGCTAGAAACTATTTGAGCTACCAGTGACTGGTAGTTTACCTCTAGGGCCTCCATGGCCAAGTCAGGAGGATTATGATAATGAATTTTCCGGGGGTATCTGGCAGCTTCTTCATGCAGATAGTTTGCTGCCTAAAAATACAGACCAACAAAATATCTTGGTAAATAAATTCATTACTAAGCATGTGAAACAGAGCAAAAACATTGAATTAAGAAAGAGGAGATACGCTGTATATGAGGTGAAAGCAGGGTTCACTGTGTTCACACTGTCCCCCCTCACTGTGTGCTGACCTCCTTGACACTGAGCTTCCTAAAGGTTCATCTGCTTCCACTGATCTAATCACAGCAACAGAGCTATGACTAACCCCATACAATGTTTTCACTGGGGGAAAAAAATCCTCTTGCAAGGATGGAAAGAGAGTAATCTTTCTTTAGGTGGATTATGAAACCATTCTCAATGTGGACAACCAACATATTATGAAAGGATTTTTGTAATGGCTTCAAACTCAAGGTAATTTTTGCTTTGTTTTTTGGTAATATCTCAATAATGTAATGAAACATAAATATGAGTACTATATGTACACATGACATCAAACTTTTTGACTTGTATTCCATAATGATTGTTCATTGAGACTATGGATGCACCAACTGCTAAATTCTAGGCCCATAAATGAATAATTGGGAAAAAAAATTTAAATAGCTGAATGTACTACACATTTATCATTAATTGCCCCTTCATAGACCATTTCTGCATGTATGTTTTAAACGAGGTCAGAGTACATTTACATCTCAGTGCCGTCAGGTAAAACAGCTGTAAGACAAATCTTCCTATTCTACAGATCTAGTGATTTGTACCTTTTTGTACAGCTGCAGATATTCCCCTGGAGGCTGCTTGCGTTTCTCTGCTATTTTCCCCAGCATATAGTGGATGAGCCACTCTTCTTCATCGCTGTCACCCTCACAACGGGAAGCACCCTGGAAACACTGGAATGCCGTCTCCAACATGGAGTCTCTGCGTTCCTCCATCTGAATTGGCACACATACAGAGACGCACACAAAAGGAGCCTTCATGAGTAATTTAGCTCACAGCGACAGTTCAATTGACTGAAAAACAAATATACAAGCGGAACAAGCAAAAGTGACAGGAAGTAATATCTCTTGTGCTTACACGTAGGACATCTGACAAAATAGGCGGACACTTCTTGATGTTACAGACAATACACATGAGAGAACGTGTTATTATCCTAACATTTGCCTCACCTGCTTAACAACCTCTGGTGGGAGCTCACTGCGCCACTGCTTCAGCTGCCGAGAAGCAAATGAGTGCAGTGCGTATGATATGGTTCCATACTCGATCCAGAGAGACAGGTTGGAGCTGTCTATCTCCAGTGCCCTCTTAAAGCAGGTAAGGACTGCCTGGGAGTGCTTCCATATGGGAACATCACTTTTCAGCTCATTGGAGTTCAGTTTGTCCTGGATACGACTGGCCCTCGCTAATGCCATACCAGCCCAGGAGTCAAACCTAAAGAAAGACATAATTATTAATGACATTAATTATTATTATTATTCCTGGGTGTTTTTGTATGTGATTTATAATTGTTCAAAAATAAGATAAGACCCATTAGTAATTTGATATTGGCAATTCTGTAATTGTCACAAAATGTAATATAATAAATAATTTTTTAGGTTTGTTGTTTTATTGATCAAGAATACATGCGAGTAAAATTCCCTGAAAGATAGCAAGTCTTTATTTTGAGCCACAAGATTTTACAGAAAATCTACTCCCTAGTTCAACTTTCAAGGTGCTTTCTTAGCAAAGAAAACAATGCTGCACCACTGCCAAAAAGACAATGATAAAGACAGATCCCAACAACAAAGAGGAAGCTTTAATGCCAGAAGCCACAGAATAGTTAAGAGGCACCATTTGACTATGAAAGAGAGTCCAAAAGCAGTTGGTTTGATTTAGATTCTAAGCGGGGGCTCTGAGGTTAGGATGTGGACGACATGTACTCCAAAGACTGGCTGAAAAGCACCAGCACATAGGATAAATAGTTACGACCAGCATTTTCCTAAAAATATTTGTGTATTAAAAAGCAGGCATTAACCTTTTTTGAACAGGTATATTGTCTCTGTGAACAATCCACAATAAATCTAGTTAAATTAGAGCACCTGATGTGTTATTATAAAGTAGCAGCAAGAGACAATCCTCGACATGTATGTTCATGTTTAGTAAAAAGCTACCTGTTGGGACACACGCAGATATCATGCATATAGAACTTGATGGCTTTTGATTGCTCCTTGTTCTTGAAATGGTAATCAGCCAGCAGGTAGTAGATCTCATTAATGATTGGAGGTGCTGGAGCGCTGCCCTCAGGGAGACACGGAGCCTTAAAGGAATAACAACAAATATATTTAAGCCCATTTTAAATGAAGTCAAGAGGGGACATGTTAGGTTAAAATACTGATTAACATGCTCTTCATAAATAGAAGGGGCCCACTGACTGACCTTGTCTGTCATGCTTTCAATATAGGCTGCTACGTCATCCATGCTGAGAGTTGGAGTGTCACTTTGGGGGGCAATACCAGCAAACCTCCTCAGGAGATTGGCCAAGTCTGCAGATACTGTGCTTGTCTTGTAGCTGTCAAACTCAGGCAATGACTTTGGCTTGAAATACTGGAACATAAACAGGGCATCGCTCCAGAGCAGCTCAACCTGCAAAACACAAAAGAATGGAGTTGAATTACTTTGTTGTGTTAGTGTGTATCACACAGACAGTTGGCAGTGACCAGATGTGTTATGACCACCCTCTTTGTGTATTGGATTGAGAATGCCAATCATCAAAAAGCCCTGATATACAAATATGTAATTGACACCCCCCTGGTGGTAGGCCAGAGACATTACAAAAATACGGAGGATCATGGGACGTATCACCTAACCTTAAAGGAGTTTTAATACTAAAAGTTGTGGCATAAATGTCTTTAATTTAACACTCTACCCTCACTGTTCACAAAGCTGGAGAATTTTATACTGCAGAAACATTTTTGTTTCTTCAGTTGCTCTAGATCACGTTGAATAACAGGATTGTGCAGATGGGACTGTTCAGGTATGTTGTCTGTGGTTAATCTAAAGACCTCAATCAGAGATGTAATGCTATGCTGACATGAATGACATTTCACTGCCTTACTTTACAACAAAGACAGTAGACGTGTGCTTTGCAAGCCAACAAAAATAACATTAATGGATAAAACAGATTTCCTCTGTTTCGTGAAGGGCAACAAGGGATAACATTTGCAACAACAGCGGTCTGCTTTTGTACAATACTCCTATTTATGTAGTTTTACCAATACAGGTGAGAAAATTGCCACTTAGTTACTTCACACTTTCACCTCCTCTTCACCACCATTTAGCCATCATCTAAATAAAAGCCCAACCACTATGCGAGTTTATTATTGAATATCAAACACATACCACAATGGTTAAAAACAGAACATAGAAGCAGAAACTGAGTACAGCCTGTTGCTGTTGAATTAATCACCTTTAACAGGCAGACCCACTTGAAATTACAACATAGACTCCTAGTTTAAACACTTTTCTCATCTTATCAAAAATTCTGATCCAAAGTAATGACCGGGAGAAGCAAAAGCCTTACCTGTGGACTGGAGTGATCTTCAAGGTAACGTGATTTGCTCTTTTTACTGGGGTAGGCATACAGGCAGAAAAAGCACTGTTCCAAGGCCACCTCCAGCTCCTCTTTGTATGGATGGGATTCAGTGCTGGCGGAGGCTGCAAGCTCTTTCTCCAAAACCCGAACCTACACAAAATGTAAAATACTCAGCTCTGGTAAATATTTCAAAAGGCCAATATCACATTCTAGTCACAAATATGTCAGACCAGCTGCTTCATGTCAATATTTAAGGCCAAAAAGCCTGGGAGAATACTAAATAGTAGGGGTGCGCATCACTAGGTTCCTGACGATTCGATTCTGATTCAGAGAGTTACGATTCAATTCTAAACGATTATGGATGGGCCCCGCAATTAATTAATGTTTTTCTGACTGTATGACAAGTACTTGCTATTTTTAAAACTAAGTGCATTTCAAATGATCTGTAATGCTCCTGATCTTATTTTACTTTTACTGTGCATATTATATATTTCATTTTTTTTTTTTTATTACTTCTTGCCTTGTGTCTCCAATGTTGGTTGTTTGTGGGGTTGTCTGTTGTCTTGTTGGGATTGTCAGTGTGTTTTTACTGCCGTCGTAACCAATAATTTCCTGCAAAGGATCAATAAAGTATCTAACTATCTAAAATAAGCTGATGAATTTGCTTTCATTATCTTTTACTGAGACAACAAAATGTCTCAACTGGAAGGTTACACATGTACTCAGCAACATATTGGATCAAAAAGAACCAACATGGAGAGGAACATGCTTAATCATGTTCATCGTGTTCCAAAAATACTTTATTGGTGCTTGACACCAATGAAGCTCTACAAATACTGTGGCTTTTGTCCAGTTCCCCTTTCCCCTCGACTTCATAGAAACCAAAATGTTTCTTTATACAGTACTTGCTTTTAACCGAGTTGTCGGCGCTGCACGGCTTGTTTTTTCTGGCATATTTTTGTTTTACGTGTGTTGCTGGAAACTGTTCATGGCGGTGCGCCGGTCGCAATTTAGTTCCGCATCAATATTATTAAAATAACATTACATTCAGAAGATCAATTTTTGATATTTCTGCATCGATCCATAATCAGGCACGTCCGCATGGCGATGCATTTAAAAATCTATTTTTTTTCTCTGCACCCCTACTAAATAGTAATATATATTAATTTCTTATTAATTTACAACTACAAAATCTGTCAATAGTAACAGGTGTCAAAGTCATTTTTGCAGAGACAAGCGTGAACATAAACTTACAAAAAATTTGAGCAGTGCACCGTCAGAATTGCAGCACATGGAGCGGCGGCCAAGATACTCATGGGCTGTATTCAGAAGCATCAGAGATGAAGGCAGCATGGGAGTGTCTGAATCATCTGAAAATGAGACAGGACAGGGTTACACAGTACAGCAACCACCATAGCACACAGAGGAACCACTCAAGGTGTGAAAACTACATATCAAACAACAAACCTTCATCGTCCCCTACAGACATATGCTGTCGAAGCATACAGTCAAAAGCAGCCTCCTCATGCTTGATAATGCGATACAGGATAATCCAAGGCAAGACGGAGAAGAAATATGGCTCCTTGGGATTGTCCGAAGTGGTCATGCTAAGGTCAATAAGCTGAAAATACAAAGTAATCAAACAATAATTATCATCAGAAAACATCTTACAACTTATTCCAGTATCTATGCAACTTACATTTGGGGGAAAAAAAACCCACTCCTAACCTGAATTAAGTTGTTAGCTAGTCGAGCCATACTAGAGAAGTGTGGGACGTTGCTAAGTATCTCTGAGTCTTTGGTGAAGCAGATCTCTGTACCGTCCAGTAACTTTCTAATGGTGCTGACCCACTCCTCCTTCGCAGGTGGGGAACTGGTTGAAGCAGAGTTGAGCTGCTGCAGTGCTTCATTCAGGGCCAGCTCACTGCACTCCAAACACTGCTGATAGTCCTGCAGCTTCAGCAGCGAGTTCTGTGCCACAGTGTATTAGGACAGAAAATTCAAGTGTCAACAAGCACATAATTTCTACTATCATACACTTTGTCAGTTATACAGATTCCATCAATGTTGATGCATTAATGACTTGCAGAGCAGACAACCTGCAGTAGCATTAGCTGAGCTGGCCGTTCTGGTGCTGAGCTCACAAACTCCAGAGGTTTACTCCTGCCACCATAATTAAGCGTGGGCTGCAGTAGGAGCACAACAGATCCATAATCTGCAGACTCAAAGAGGCGCTGGATCTCTTCTAAAGACTGACAACGCTCCAGGGACTTCAGCCTCTTGTCAATCTGTCAGGAAAAAAAAAAATGTTTTGTTATGTTGCAAATTGGACAAACTAGTAAAATGAGGATAACACAGAAACTACAAAAGCACCAACCTCCTCTACAGAGATGGCTGCATCTACCCGTAAGTTAGGCAGGTTGATTGTGTAATATTTCCCTTCTGCAGTCTTTGGTTTGTTCTGGAGTAGACCTATACAGACATCATAGCTCTCTAGAGCCAACTCCATGTCTCCCTGGCAAAAGAAATGTAAAGTAGACTTACAGGTTACCTTTGGGTGAACTCAATTGTCTTTTATGGTCTGAGACGCAAGTCAAGAAAAACAAAGAAAAAAAAATTAAGACCTTACCTGCAAGGCCAAGAATCGTGCCTTGAGCCAGTAGACACGCACCATGACATCCACCCAGTCATCTTCAAAGAGGTCTCTTTGGGATGAACCCAAGGCCAGGATTAACAAATCGCCCTGGAAGTGCTGCCCGGGGAACTCTGAGTCAGCCGCTTCATTGCCAGGACTGATACTGCTTCTTCTTGGAGACACTTTAAAAGAAAAAGAAAATACTGTAGGTAGCCAAGTATTAAAATGTTGACTACACAAACTGTAGACCATTTAGATGAATTAGTCCTATTCTAAAACTGCAATAGTGGTATTTTATTGGCTTAAGATAACATATAATACACACACCAACTGACAGATAATATTGGCTCCTGTGTGCTACATAACGCAGCTATAATGCGATACTGCAATGCTCATCTGAAATGGTCTAAATCTAATCAGGAATGATGCAGTCTACAGTGGTAATGCCCCTGTTTAATCTTATTCAAGCTTTTGTGAGCTCATGTCATGGTTGGCTGATTTTTTTACTCACCAATCTTTCCTTTTTTGTGTAGCCATTGCTCCAACTGCAACTCCATACATGCCAAGCTCATAGTCAGCATTTCCTGTACATAGAGCAAATATATTCACTTATTAGAAAACACTGAGGCTACAACATATGACAGCATGTATAATTAAAATCTATGTGCCTGATAATTCTGAATACATGCACCCAGGGGAAATTCAGGAACACATAAACATATCTAGGCTTATGGTTTTATGGGTAATACTGTCCAAAAAACTGCAAAATACATATTATGGGTACATTTAAATTTATGCATTTAAAATAGATATTACGTGGTATATGTTTAGTATTGAGCATCTTGTCATTTGCATTTTGTTGGGCAGAAAAAATAATCAAATATAACTTCCATCTGTTGCATTTGCACTTAATGATTCTTCAGCGTATTAGGAACTATATTTCATATACTGTCAGAATTGAAGAATGTAGTTTAATTTCCCAGGTTTTTGGATTCAAAATACTACTTATGACAGATAAGTCCAGGTTTTAAATGAGAACAGTCATTTCTGCACAAGCATTAGGAAGAGAAATCAAAGAAATGCAGCACATGCCATTTGGATATTATCTTTAGCCAAATTGCAATTTTGATAATGAATTAATTATTTGGGCCATCAAAATTGACTTATAAAACTAGTTATTCACTGATGATCTAGAATCACATAAACAGTACCATGATCTCATTATCTTATTAGTTAGCTTTAAACCTCTGATATCTGCCAAGCATTGCATTTTGTTTTCACTAGGGTGCTTTCTTGACATGTACCCGAATGTGTTGGTTGCTGCAGTCTCGAAGGAGAGGGTTTGGAAGACCACTGCTGTGCTTCCTCCAGGTCTGATAGACGTCCAGCACCACAGCAGCCAGCCCCCGAGGCCAATCCTGCATAAACTTCTGACCGATTGCTTTCAGATAGCGCAACATCAGGTCCAGTATGCCACCATTGGTCATGTTATTGAGCAGGAAGTTGTGAACATCTTGTTGTTCTAAATGTGGGAAAACAGAGTGTATCAAAATGATGTAAACACCTCTATTATGGTACAACAGATAACTGTAAATGTGCTCCACAGGTCTGCACATTTTGGTGAATGGTGTGGATGATATTGTGATTAAGTTTTCTTGCATAGTTAACGAGGAAAACAACAGATTATTCATCATTTTTAAACATCTACTTTCTTTCAACTCATAAACTTAATCTAGTGTATTAATAAAAATGCAAAAATGTCAAAAAATTGACAGATAAGACACAGCAGTAACTGTCATTTTGCATTTTACACAGTAAACCTCTCTGTTTGGTGTCACTGTCATCCAAAATATCATGATGCACATGTGATGCAGTTATCTAATTGCACAGGATGATACAGTGCAAATACTATTACATTAAATGTGCAGCTCTACAATTTTGTGCGTACCAGATTCCATGTATTCAACAGACTCAACAGGCAAACAACCGCCGTGGAGAGGCTGAATGTCCTCTTTCCCATCACACTGAGTCTCAAGATTGCTCAAACTTTCATCATCGTCAGGATCAAACTTTTTCAGCCTGGAAGAGACCAGAAAAATAATTGTTATAAAATGACTTTTAATGAGCTGTACCTTTCATCTGATGTTTGGTGACAGCTACCTGGAAGGTAGATATTTAAACAGCAGTTCCTGAAAATCTATCTTTTCTTCCTTCTTGCATTTAGTGTTTCGAACACGTGCCGAGCGTCTTTTTGCTGTCTCTCCGCTGTCTTCTACTGTACGTTTTCTTTTCGGTGCTTTCTTCACTTTGTCTGTCAGTGAAACCTCCATAGCTGAAGCTGTGGATAAGCAGAATGAATTAAGAAACATTTAATCTCACAGTAACAGCGCAGACACTTTTGCAATCACAAAAACAAAATTGTTTAGGAAGTAAGAGAGAGATTTTACACAACTAACCAACAGGGGGTGCAACTGTGGTGACCTCTACAGTGGTCTGGGTGGTGGTAATCTGAGGCTGACTGCAAGGTTGCAGTTGCAGTCCCAGTCCTGGTTCAGAAAGGGTAATTGGAGGCAGGGATGAGCTGGGGCTGCTGCTCAGCATGGTGGTCTGGCAAGTACTGACAGGACTGCTGGGCTGGGGCAGATTCTGAAGAAAGTTTGGGTCACGGTACTCTGACAAGTCAATCCTTCGACCAAGACTGGGGCGAGGTGGCTCACATGTGGTCTGATGTCTGTACATTGCAAGGAGGCTTTCACCCACGTGCTTCCAACTGAGATTAAAGGAAAGAGTTTGTTCACACACGGTCCACAAATTCTCTGGGTGTTAAGGCTAACAAAAGGTTCAAAGAACTACACTCAACACGCAATTCAAGTGGACTCCAAGAAACCTAATTTAGTACAAAATGAATAAAAAATAATAATACAGAACAAACAAAATTACAGACAAAAAAAAGATGTTACAAAGGTTTTCTGCAATTTCTGTATTGGACAAATGGCATGTGCTCAAGCAGGGTTTGATGATGGAGCCAAAAATGCTATTATGATAAAAAAATATATAAGTACATATCAGTCTGAATCAATGATCACAATAATTGAAAATAAACACAAATAAAATCATGATCTCTTTTCGGGTCTAAAGGACGATTGTTGTTCCTGGGCTAGAATTGAGGAAATCAGACAGTCAATAGTGATTTTAAATTACTCTTTATGGTCACAACACAAACATTAGAACGTGCATAAATACAAGTAAACACCAAAACACTGACATATTTTGTAGTATTTTGTCTGATAAGGTAAACAAACTTTGTCCTAAAGAAAAAAATAACATTGCATAACTCTTTCATATCATGATACAAAATTATATTACTACGATAATTATTACAACATTCCAGTGCAACAGTTACAATTCACAGAAACACTGCATGATAACACTCACGAGAGGCAGCGGATGGGCTGAATCAAGACAAGGTCGGGCTTTGGTTCACGATATGAAAGAGCCTGTCTTCGCCTCCGTATTTCCATTGCCTCCTCCACAATGGTCTTGCGCTCCTCTTCCTCCACTTCCACATAGTGAATAGACATATCACTGTAAATGCCAAACAGAAAAGCACAGAACATTGTTAGTAATGTTAAAGTAACTGAAACAGCTGTAACTATGGTACATCTTAATCAGATGAGACAAGATCTAAAGACTGAGTTGGCTTCACCATCTCATAAACATCTGCATTGTGTCCCTCTTCAAACAGGGTTGCTCCTCAAAGATTTTCTCTTTCAGCACCAGGCCTTTAGTGTAACAATGATCCTTTTCTAAGGCTTTGGCGATGAAGAACAGGCAGCCTGGAAAAATTCAAGAAGACGATTTCATTCCTTTCAATACTTAAATTGTTAAAGTACTAATGCAAGAGAGTTCAAAGCAAAAGAGCTAATGATGATTTATGACATACAGCTGTAGTCGCTGAGTGTGTACAAAATAGTAATGAGGTTGTCCAGGCAAGGCCAGTGGTCCGGGTTACAATGTAATCCCTCCTCGAAGGCATGGCGAGCCAGAGGAATGCGTACTAGTCGCACAGCTACCTGACCAATTTTATACCACATGTTCACATCAGTGGAATCCAGCATAACAGCCTATGTAAGGAAAAACAAAGCAGCAAATATCATGAAAATTGTTTTTAGATGAGAAATATTATGCAGTAGTAAAATATGTAAAAATGATCATATAGGAATTTTTTTTTGTCATTTTACCTCCAAATAAAATTCCATGGCTGTTTCAAGGTCATCTCTTGAAGCAGCCATACTAGCCAGGTTTTTGAAAGTTGAATATTTCAGCATCAACCCAGGGTGCTTGAGGCCCACTCTCTGATCTTCTGAGGGCATGGCCTAAAACATCACAGGATTCAGGATTCATCAATGTAGGTAATATTTAAAGAGTAGTATTGTTCATGAGGCAGAAATATCTGAAAACTATACATCCAATCACGGAAAGGCTTTGAACTACCACACAACAAACATTTGAACCGTATTATTTGAAAAGGGTAGTTAAATAAAGTTGACTTAACACCTTTGATACTCCAACTAGACCTCAACTAGACAGTATTTGAGTTGTGAACTACTCTATCAGAGAGATGTACAGATGGATATTCAGGCATATGAATCACTGTTATATTTTACCTCTTTAAGAAGTGGTGTTTTGAGAAGCTCATGATAAGCCTTGGCAGATTCCTCAAACTTGTCATGCTTTTGAAGATCTAAAGCCTTGTGGTATAAAGCAAAGGCTTCAGCTTCCTGCAGACAGGAAAAAAGAAAAATAAGGCAGCTCATTTAAATTTGCAGTGATAAAACTCTGCTACAAACTTGAGACCTAATGTGATAGCTTTAAAGAAAATCTGTACCTGAGCCTCTTTAGTCTGACTCTTGCTATTTTTTAAGGGATCTTGAGACTCATCTGCAGCTGATGCAGCAGCATTCAGCGCTGCTATGCGAATCTGGAGGAAAGAACCACAAACAATAGTATAATCTGAATATGATGCAAAATAGTTATCTGCGAATGTGCTCAATAATTCAGTAGAAAGGCTTACCATTTTAATATCAGACAAGAAGTCCTTCACTGTATGCAGCCTTTGATTGGGCCGACAGAAACGTAAAATAACAGGAGAAGAGCAAACAAGACATCAATTCAGCTCTTTATATGAACAAAATATCAGTCGCCTACGCCAGTCGACTGCATCTTCTGCAACAGCATATCAAATATTCGCTCAATTTACCAACTGTTGCATGAGAATAAACACAGAAAAGTGAAAAAACATCCCTCCCTAGGTTACTTTTCAACTAGTATGATGGTCGTGGAGCTTGAGACTAACAAACGTTAGCTAACTATTTATTCCCTAGACATGCCACAACCTGCTTAGCTAAAGGTTAGCATTAAGGTAAGACATTGCTGCAACTAATGGTATGCTTCACTCGTGAATTAAAAGAACGTGAACTCCCTGAACTCTCGAATACATGTAGTTAGCGAATGAAGTCGTGGCAAGTTAGCATATTCCATAAAAAAGAGTCCCGATTGTCACCTTGCTAGCTGATTTTAGCAAACACATTAGCTAGTGGTCGGTTTACCGGGTGACCATCCTCTACAAAGCTGGACAACTTACCTTTCATTTCAGCTTTAACTGCATTTCTAACACTATACGATGATCAAAAGGCAGTGAAATATATCAAATATCCAGTCAAACGTGATGATATACAACAAAGTAAGTTTGAAACTTCATCTATTCATCATCCTTTTGTTATTTGTAACGATGGGAGACTTTGCGTCACAGTTTGACGCTTTCTACCCGCCACGTTGTAAAGTTGTCGGTCATTGGTCAAAACACTGTGGGCGTATTTATGTGACCAATTATATTAAGGGATACAGGGTGTAGCTCCACCGTTCTAAACACTGCACTCAAACGTCTGTTTAAGGGTTAGGGAGGCAAATAGATTAAACAAAAAAAAAAGATCATTGTCCGTATCTGTAGATTAAAATGATTAACAGCATAATTTTAAACACATTTTCACGTTTTCACATTTGGCAAACATTTTTAAGCAAAGACGTCAAAATGTTACATCGTGGATATACCATAAATAATGCAACTCAGTGTAATATAAAAATACAGTTAATAGTAAATATAAAGTTAGAAAAGTACAAATATGGCCAGACCAGCAGCTTTAGTGAGTGCAATAGTATTTCTAATATTAAATAAATATAGGCCTGCCATCAGCTGTCTGCAACAAGATTTTATTTTATTTTTTGTAGTCTCTTCAGAAAGATGGACAGTTGATTTCTGATAAAGTGAGCTATGTGACAATATATTCTATAGCATCCACGACAGAAGGCTTTGATGTTACATTATCAGTAGAGTTATGTAATTTAAATCATATATAGTAGTATATATTTACACTACTTGAATGTCTTGTATTTATAAAGCTCTGCTTGATTTGATGTAATCAGTTTCATATACATTTGTCATGTGTTTGCCCTTGACTTTTGTATTGAAACCTGTAAGGTGAACAGTCAACCACTAGGAGGCATACTTTTATAACAATCCTGCAAAATGTTTTTTTTTTCTGTTACAGGTATTCAGCTATCAGTTTGATATTCACTTTGCATGCTTTTGGTGATTAAATGAGTATAATGAGTAAAACACACTAGTACTTTGGAAACATGGCAGTTTTATCAGTTTTCACTGAAAAATAGTTTTTGCCATCTTCCCCTCAGTGTGAGTTTGTGCAGTAGTGTGGTGAAGATGTTTGAATCTTTTTCAGACTTTATAATACAAACAATTTAGTTTTAAAAGTGTAATTTTTTTTCCCCTTTTGTCCTCAATGACCTGTCTGTTGCAGTCCCTTGTTGCTCTCCCACTTATCCTTGCCTCCTCCACAAAACACACACTCATCCTCCCTCCTCCCCATCTCTCTCTTGGCTGGGAGTGGTGGGCTGGCAACATTATCAATTCCTTCTGTCAGCATGCCTGCAAAAAAGCTTACGTCACAGTCATTACAGGCCCTATAAAAGCCAGAGTAATGCAGATTCACTGTGCAGTCAACCTAGCTACATTCCTAGGCATAGAGCAGCTCGTTTCTCGTCATGGCTTCCCCTGGCTTTGACCCTTTTTTCCCAGCTCCTTATAAAAGGAGGGTGGTTGTGCGTAATGCGGGATATGGTGCTGGTGGAGGCGTAGGATCTAGGTCTGTTTATTCAAGCCACTCTGCCCCAGTAACTTCTTATGCCTCTTCACGCAGAAGTTATCCAACACACAGCCGAGTTGCTTCAAGTTATTCCAGTGCGTTGCTTTCTGCTCCACTGTCCGCAGCTGCCACTGAGCTACGCCTTGACCAGGCAGCCCAGGTCAGCTCTGAGTTCAAAGTATTAAGGACCCAGGAGAAGGCTGAGCTGCAGGACCTGAACGACCGCTTTGCAAGCTTCATTGACAGAGTTCATGAATTGGAGCAGCAGAATAAGTTGTTGGAAACTGAACTTCTGTTACTCAGACAGAGGCAGACTGAGCCATCCAACCTCCGGGCCCTGTATGAGCATGAGATTCGCCAGCTTCATGGTGCAGTGGACGAGGCCCGTCATGAGAAGCAAGCAGCCCAGGACCACAGAGATGAGATGGAGAATGTGCTGAGGAACCTGCAAAAACGTTATGAAGATGAAATACTCGCTAGGGAAGAGGCAGAGGGTAGGCTGATGGATGCCAGGAAGGGGGCGGATGAGGCCACACTGAGCCAGGCTGAGCTGGAGAAAAGAGTTGGAACCCTTCTAGATGAGCTGGCCTTCTTGAAGCGTCTCTGTGAGAGTGAGATTGCAGAACTTCAGGCCCAAATCCAGTATAGTGCAGATGTGTCAGTGGAGATGGAAGTAGTGAAACCTGACCTGTCTGCTTCTCTCCGTGAAATCCGAGGCCAGTATGAGAACCTGGCACAACGTAACCTTCAGGCAGCTGAAGAATGGTTCTGCAACAAGATGAATGTGATGACAGTAAGCTCTGCTCGTGGCACAGAGAGTGCACGAAGTGCCAAGGATGAGGCTGGAGAATACCGTCGGCTGCTCAATGCCAGGACGCTGGAGATTGATGCCTGTCGTGAGATGAACCAAGCTCTGGAAAGCCAACTGCAGGAAGTGGAGGAAAAACAGAGCGATGAAATCTCTGCACTGCAGGTCAGAAACTGAAAAATATTTCACCCTCTGACTACACATGAGTACACATTTTCTAACATGTTTTGGTAGTTAATATTAGTTTGACTTTTATGTGAATTTACTGATGCGCAATTTTCACCGAGACTAAAAGTGTACTTTTAAATAAGCATCTTTTCTATGCAGGATACAATAAGTCAACTGGAAGAGGAGTTAAGGGCAAACAAGGCTGACATGGCTCGCTACTTGAAAGATTATCAGGACCTACTGAATGTGAAGATGGCTTTGGACATTGAAATTGCAGCCTACAGGTAATAATAAGTACATTTTGATATTTTATGTTAGTGGCATGGTTTAATAATACAGTAATAATAAATCTAAACCACTAAACTTCAGTAACTTTGATATTTTATGTGTGTCTTATAGGAAACTTCTTGAAGGGGAAGAGAACCGTTTTAATGTTGCAGGGCCAAGTTCTGTAACGGTTTACTCCCAATCCATGTATGCTGCTCCATCCTATGGAAGAACACAGGTTTCCATGCTGCCTCAGCTCAGCTCTGCACCACCATTCCTACTGAGCTCCCGCTTGTTTAGTTCATCATTCTCCACAGAGGAGAAAATATCTGCAACCCAAGTAGAGGAGGTGGAGGCCAGCCCTCCTCAAGAAGAAGAGGAGGAGGAGGAAGAAGAGAAGGTGGAAGAGGAAGAAAAGGAGGAAGCTGAAGAAGAGGAAGGAGAGGGGGGAGATGAGAAGGAGGAGGAAGAGGAGGCAGAGGAGGAGCAGGGAGATGAGGAGGAGAAGGAAGAGGAAGAGGAAGAGGTAAAGGAGGAAGAAAAAGAAGAAGAGGGAGGGGAAGAAGCAGAAGCAGAAGCAGAAGGAGAAGGAGAAGGTAACTGTAATTTAATATGTGATGTTTTCATAGTTCACCCATTTAACTGTGTGTGCATTTGTTGTGACAAAACGTTATTCCTAACTGCTCTTCTCCCGCATCTGGTTTTTGAAATAAAGAGGGAGAAGCAGAAGATGAAGCAGGTGAGGCTGAGGAGGAAGGCGGAGAGGACGAGAGCCAACCTCAAGAAGAGGATGAGGGGGGGCAGAAAGAGGAAGAGGGAGAGGGAGAGGGAGAGGGAGAGGGAGAGGGAGAGGGAGAGGGAGAGGGAGAGGGAGATGCAGGAGACGAGAAAGAAGAGGAAGAAACCGAACAAGAAAAGGATGCAGAGGCTGAAGCCGAGGAGAAAAAGGGAAAATCATCAAATAAAAATGTTTAATTCTACATGCAATAAAATACCTGCTAACACTGTAGCTGTAGGATGACAGAAACCTCTCTGCCTCTCAGCCTGGATGTTTCTGTCATTCCACTTAAATGAAAATGTCTAAATCAGAAGGCAAGACGCTGTTCAATCAAAACCTCTCTGTATGATCAACCTGAGTGACTCACAGCATGTATGCAAATTGCACCAGCAGAGAAAGTAAACAACTAAAAGCAAATCAATTAATCAATTAACTGAAGATAATAGGAGGAGACATGTGTCTGAAATAGAAATTGTGCTTTGTGGAGATTTGTTTGCAAACACCTGTGTGCTTTACTGTCACCAAAATATGCCTGTAAAATCATCTTTATGTGCAATACCAAAGTCCTCACTGAGTGCTATTGACAATGTTCTGCATTGAACCTCAATAAAGTCTTGAAGCCATGACAACTCAAAGCCGGCTTTTCAGTTGCAATGTATTGTTCAATCAAATGAGATTAAGCCCAAATGCATTAACAGAAAACACTTCATTGTTCAAGCTCCGTGACTCACTCGACAAGCAAGGACAGAGATTTTTTTCTGCTAACCCAGATTTTTTTTTTTTATATACTCACAACAACAATAATTTAGGTTAATGGAAAAAAGTACATAGGCGAATGCCAAAGAGCCCTTGGCTATATCCATATTAATAAATCAGTACACAATTGACGGTAGTGGGCTGCAGCAAACCAGCAAAGTCAGCAAGTCTAGGCTGTTTACGAAGCTAATCTGTAAAATGAAAATGCCTCATTTTACACATATTAGTAGCCCAGAAGAACATCTTATCAAGCGAAAAAATAGTAAATCAAGTAGTGTTATGCTTCCATTTGTCACCAGGAACTGCCAATAAACCCACATTCATTTTTTCTCTGCCACACTAAAGAAAGGACTTCAAGGTGTTTTTCTCTGCATCGAAAGTCAGGAGGTCATCTTTATCCTGATATGCTTACAGTCTCTGTGAGATCAGTGAGCTGACACCAGTGTTTTTCCTGCTGCCTCACCCACATTCACATCACTGTCCATAAATCAGGGCACACTGAAACCTTTATGACTCAGCTCGTCTGCTGCACCAAAGAGTCTGGCTAAGCGTCAACTCATGCAGGACAGCAAGACAGAGACAAAGGGAGAGATTTCATTATTTCATTAAAGAGAGGGAGGAAGACTGAGGAGGAAACGGGAGATGGAGAAGGGGCTAACAGAGAAAAATCTCACTGCACTAAACCTTGACAGAGGACGGGCTTTCTTTCTTTTTTTTTCCAGCAAAGAAGTGGAGATACCAGGGGCTTCCTTTAGGCATCTGCAGAGATGCAATCATAATCACATAAATGAACTCCATACACACACTCTATCTTCATTTCTCATACACAGATTTAGCTACACTGATACTGTTTATTATATCTTGTGCACATTTTGTATTACTGCATCTTCTGTTAATGCTCATATAGCGTGTAACTCCATTTCTGTGCATATGGTAGATGTTCTGGATGATTTTATGTTTGTGAACGAAGTGCCCCAAACTATACGCAGCTCCCTTCTCCTCTTTCTCTCCATTATCCTTGTCCTCAGCTTACCCCGCCCTGAGCTAGACATTATCTTCCTCCTTCTGTTGCTCTCAGTTGCTACAGTAAGAGTAGAACCAGTCCAGCAGAGCACTCACTTTAATCATTAGAAATTCTACTTTGCAATAAATTTGGCTCTGTTTACATATACCTTTCACCACTTACAGAAATATATCAATACTGTAAATGATTTCTTATTGATTAAAATGCTGAAGTTTAATGATGATACACTATTGGCCGGATATTAATGAACAAACAGTTCTGCAAACAGAATGCTGAAGTAGTTGTAAAGAGCTCCACCAAACAAACTACCAGTATGATGTATAGATACATCCTCTACTGCTTGTATATTGTGCATTGTTTGTCTTGCATATAGCAAAGAGAGGCACATATGCACCAGCTGTGTGTGTGTGTGTGTGTGTGTGTGTGTGTGTGTGTGAACAGCTGAGCTTGGTGGGGTCCAGGTCCCCTGTAACATAGGATAGCAAGGTTGTATTGTGTTTTTTATTTTATTTTATTTTATTTTTTTATCACATTTCATTTTTCATATATTGAGTTTTATCCCAGTTTCATCTGTCAAATTTTGGCACAGAACTGACTGCTGTATAAATCTTATAAGCTTCTCTCACACTTGTGGGCATATAGTATGTCAGAGGGAGTTCCATCACAGAAGCCCACAGAGACCTTCCAAACTTACAATCCTCTGATTAAAAGTAAAGAACTGAAGGTGCAGCAGGAGACATTGGCAGCAACTTAGTTTCTATAAAGGGGTAAAACAACTATCAGTGCACCCCAGGGGGTTTCAGTGTGAAGTTTTTGACATTTTTATAGTCTCGTCATGCTGGGCCTTATAAATGAAACCACATCTGAATATGAATATAATGTTGCAGTTGTTTGAAAGATGGTTGATGAAAACAGCGTTGTGTTTATTGTCTATACAAGGAAAAACTACCAGCTTTCTATTTCACTGTTGATATATTATATTTCAAGTGGATTCAGTGGACTGGGTGAAAATTTTCCATCTACAAACTAGAGTATGCAGCAACACTGGCTGTTATATGGTTTTGTGCATTAGTCTATATGTTACCACTGACTGTATCACCAAGATAATATTGAGGTGCAGTGCTGTAGGGAAAACTGTGGCGAAAATATCATTGCACTTCAGTGAATTGCTCTAGCAAAGGAAGAAATACATGAATATTTCAGTTCATATTGTGAGGATAGACTCACAAACTGGAGCCTAATGTATTCCAAGTCATTGAAAAGATTTTACCTTCACCTTGAGAGAAGCATTTGTCATCCTGATTACAGCTTTTTAATTGCAGGTAGGTGTGTCCACCACTCCCAGACAGACTGTTCCAGTGCCAGTCCAGACAGCGAGGGTGGTCGTGCTGCAGTTTCCCTTTTTTGCTGTCACACAGTTTGGCTTTGTTTTCACAGAGAAAGGAAAGTCTTAGATAAGAGTTGTGGCTCCCTCTGCTGATCTCTGAGAATCGCCTAATTACAAGGCTGAACAAGCTGTCACACTGGCCTAAAAGACAGGTAATTTTAAAAATGTGACACTCTTGCTCTAAAAATACTTGCTGCGCCTGACATTTATAAAGCCACACTTTTAGTTGGTCTTGTGTACCCTCTACCTGGGTACAAAGGATGCTTGCCTGTGTGAGATTGAGACAAATGATGGAGCCTTGCAGCACATCCTTTCCAATGCATCAAAGCTGGGAAATGAGATGTTGCACTTGGCGATATAAATGTGCTGACCTTAACTTACCTGTAGAAGTCTGACACTGTAATCACATACACTCAAACTATGTTTACCGGCATATGTGTTTTCTTAAGGGCAAGCCGCTGTAAATGAAAACTGCCTGTATCTTTTTAACATCAAAGTGCAAACCAAAAGCATCATTGCACAGTGAAATCTCAATAGTCAAGCCTGTGCAATGTTGTAGAGCAACAGAAATATCTTTTGTACGGCATGCAATATCAGGAAATAAGGTACAAAACTTTGGATAAACCTGCACAAAAAGACAACTTCCAATCAACTTCAACCCCAGGATTTTGCGTCTTTGTGCACAGATAGTACAGCATTGCAGGACTGGACGATTACCTGATTTTACAAGCAGGGAGGCAGGTGGATGCTTAGGACCAGTTGGCCTCTGGCATCATGCAGCCCTGGCAGTAGCCCCATCAATCCATTAGGCTTTTTGTCTGCTTTTGTCTCAGGTATTGAACACCTTAGTGGGGTTACAGCCAGTGTCCAGAGCTCTCAGAAGTCTCTTAAGTATTACACTTGCTCGTATCAAGACAAATCACAGTTCATTGAGTTTAGTTATGCTGGCTATGCAGTAGAGTGGAGTCAGGTCAGGTCAAGCTTTATGGTACATTTGCTACATACGGATTGCATGCTTTATCTTTGTGCATGACAAGAAAAGTAAAATAAACAAACAAACAAACACATTGTGCTCATACAGTCTCCAAAGTGAAAGAAGATGATGTAGATACAGAACATTTTTATCATTTTAAGATGCTAAAAGTTCATTCACTGTGCCTGTCTGGAAACAAGCAGAGAAGCCCTTAGGCAGAGTAAACAGGCTACATACCCTTCTCTAAGGACAAAAAAACAATGGCTTCATCTGTTTTCATCCACAACATCTGAAGTCCACTCTCACTGCTTATATACTTCTTCATTTGAAAGAAGTTGTTATGACACAGTATGCATTTATACACCTTTTTAATCTGAAACTACATACCTGCAAATGGTTGGATGAAACAATATCTATGCCTGTGCTTTTCTTCCTTTTAAAATGTTGTATCTAGTGAGTATGTTCTCATAGGATTACTTCAAAGAAATAAATTAGAAGAGGAGGAGAGTGGTGATTTATTGTTAAGACTCTCCCTGTCTTTGCCCGTTGCTTCTGGAGCCTTCAACTCCAGATGAACTGAAGAGCTCAACTCCGCTTGTCAAACTGTCACAAAGTAGACACAGGCATACACACTCACACCAGCACATCACACCACAATGATTCTGTACAAGAAAAGAGGCAAAACAGTTACATGTGCACCTCACAGTTATTTAAAGTACCATAACAAAAGAAAATGTAATGCAAAGTGGAATTTCTGGGCCAATGAAGGGAAGTCATTTGTATGCAATAGCACAAAGCAGTCAGGTGATGGCAATATTGTATTCTTTTTAGAAAATTAGATTTTTTTTCTACTTCTTTTCATACCTCTGACAGCTCAAAAGCAACTCTTTATATTTGATATGAAGTGCGCAAGATTTTGCCACAGGAGAGGGGACTCAGAGGTGAAGAGTCCATAAGCAGATTTGATGCCTCCTTACAATAATTCAAATACTCAGAAAAGTACCCACAGCTTGCTGAAAAGTGGGTTGCAAAAATTTACTGTAACAGCTCAAGTCATAACCTAAGAAATTCTACATATGGCCGCATAATAATCTGTGTCGACAGGTTATCAGAGCGACTTCATGCAGTGTGGTTGAACCTTTTGGGGGATAAGAACTACAGACTCAACATGTCAGTTACACATGCACGGCTCACTAGGTATTACGTGATGAAAAGGGAAGCATCAACAAAAATATGATCACCTGGAGACATTGTAGTCACAAAAAATTAAAAGCTTAATAGTCCAAAGTGTGAAAGCTTTAATCTTTGTGAAAACCCTCAATCATACATTTCAATCACAACATGTTGTGTGGCTTAATTCCCACACGTTCTGTTTTGAAGCAGTCATATCACAATGAATGGAAAAAAAATAATGTCACCCTGTCAAAGGGAACAACAAAAGCATCTGGTGGCTCTGCGTTACTGACAGCACCATTTGGCTGACCAGTGGCAGTAGGAAAAAGACACATGATGGGCAAACAAAAGGCTAAGTGGGCTACCAGATCTGAGCCAGCAGCTGTAAATTGCTCCACATTGGCTGCTACACATTATTTGTGATACTGACATTTAAATTAAAGCCAATTACCTTATTGAGAACAGGTCTATCTCAGTTGTTTTGGCCACTGTCCGTTATCCTATCTGAACCATTACTTTTGTTGCTTGAATGGCACAATCTGCACAGTGTCCTATAAAGTGTAAAAGGTCACAGAATTCAGTACTTGTCCTTTTAATCAGTCAGTTTGTGCAGCAACAAAGAGCTGCTGAATCAATCACATTTTAAATTAAAGTAAAAAAAAAACTTGGTAATAATTTATTTATAATGCACCAGTGATTTATAACGCGACAAGCAATTAATTATTCTGCTCTATTATCAAATTGTGTTTCAGTAGCTGCAAAACTTAAGTGCAGACACCATTAGTGGTACTTGAAGCGTGGTGAAGAGTAGTTCAGTGTCTCTACAATTTACCGGAATTTACATTTGTCTCATTTGGGTTTTAATAGATAGTTGTTTAACATAAAATAGCCGTTTCCTGGAGACGACACTCGATGAAAAAAAAAAAAGTAAGTTGTTGAGGGGGGAGTTTGGGAAAGTCGTGTGGTTCACGCCTATCCCCTTTTCCTCTCTCCCAGCCGTGTTTGCCCTCCTCTCCCCACCCCGTTTACAAGTCATGATGGCGGAACTGTAGACGTCGGGACGAGCAGGAGTGCACCGCCCGTCCTCGTTTAACAAGTGTATATAGTTATTTATTTATTCAGACAACTCTACATTATTCCAGCAATGACCCGGTGGATACCTACTAAAAAAGAGAAGTACGGAGTCGGTAAGTTTCCAAAATAAGCTACGTGCGTTTTTCACTGGAAAGCTCATCGAGTAAACTCCCAGGAACTAAACTAACTTCAACAGAACAAGTTTTCACTGAAGCTTGAAAATAAGATACAAATTCTAAGTTTGTTGTTGTTAAAACACGGTGGATAAACATTTTAGCGCATTATTTTAGCTTTCTAAAACTTTTATTTTTATTCCAAGCTTCCTCCTCCTCCTCCTGCTCATATGTAAGCTTCATAATAAGCTTTAGTTACCCCTCCTTGTTGTCCCAGAGAGTTTGGATTTGGTTGTAATAGAAATTAGCTGACCCTAATAGGTGGCGAGGGAAAATGGAAGGAAGCCAAGACTTCAATGAGCATACCAATCATTCTTGTGCTTAATCTCACTGAGCTGGCTTTTTTTTAAGTAACCGTGGACTTAAGTGAATCCCATTTTTTTTTTTTTTTTTGCTGGAAGGTCCCTGAAAGCGTCCTCAAGGTCTCCTGTAGGGCTGCACATGGGAGCCACTGCTGTGACTGTACTGTATGCACTGGCAGATAAGAGAATATCATTTGCATAGACCTTAATTTGTTAGTGGCATTTGGCTATGACTGCTCAGGGATTTAATATAACTCAGTAATCACCAGGCTTTTATGGCTATTTTTGTGTTCCTTTCTTTTTTTATTGCATCTGCCTGTTATAAAACTTGTCTCCTGTAATGCCTCTGAGTTCATGTAAACTATGCGATTACTATCAGCTAGTAGCCACTCCACACCCTCAAGGCAAATCAGCACAATTGTAGGCTCTATGAAAAATCTTTCTCTGGTTTACTGCAATGACTTCATAGCCAGTGCAGGTTGGCCATAAAGCTAAAGCTGCTTAAGGCCACAGTCTCTTTTACAGACAGTGTGTCCTGGTGTGCAGCAGATGTGGTTCACGTGAAGAATGTCTGTGTGTAGAGTATATTCTCTCTGGAAAACGTGTGAATCACAGCTCCGGACTTTGGCTGTCTACTGATGCCTAACCTGGATCCTCTCACTGGTTTTATATTATATTTAAAAAATGTCCTGTGCTTAGTTACCGTTAAAATAGAACATTTTCAGGTGGGTAAGGAGAAACTCCCCCTCTTGGTTTTATGCCGTTGTTTTAGCAGCTGATGTTGAGGAATGCATTGTGTTAATCCTTTTAGGTTCCAGTGTGACGTTCAGAACTGTTGCTCTGCTTGATTTCTGTAAACTGTAATGTTTTTGTCACCATTTCCCTCAGACACCGGGCAGAAGTCACTTATACTGTGCTTAATCCTTAAAATGCCATCAGACCCTGTACAAGGTCTTATGTTTTTAATCCGATTAGCCAACCCAAGCTGTGCTACAATAAAGGCAACTACATTTTGGATGAAAGAAAAGATTGCGAGGTATCTGATAATATCAGTTATATCATGTTGGCTAACAGGGAAATTTTAATAATATGAGGCTTATCGCAATCTTTAATGGTGAATTTGTGGCTCTGTCATAATAGGATAGCCTGCTAATTTTCATATCCAGAAGACAAACACTGCGTTGCAATGTTAGATGAAGCATTGGAATTTGCAGGTGAATAATGAACGTTCTTAGATTCATTAATGTCTCGATCTGTCCTCATGTTACTCGTTCTTACATTCTTTCTTGTACTTAGTTCTGTCACCAGCCGTGCGGTATTTTTCTTAGTATTGACAGAGGTGGTCTAAAAAGTCAATGAATGTCATAATTACTACATTTGAATAATTGGAGTACATCTTTTCTTTTTCTTGATATTACAATACATACTGTATAATTACAAGCCGTATAATGTCTTACATTTTTTGCACTAATGGCTTCTATAATTACCTTGAATTTTCTTGCGGAATTGCCATTAAAGCCATTCATATCATGAAGAATAGCTTAAATGTCTGCATTTAAGCATGTTCATGTGAAAAGGTTTTCAAGAAGTCTGTCACATTTGGCGATATTATACAGCAAGTACCCTACATGTTCCCTTAAAAAGATGGGCAGCTGAAAGCGGTTTGTGCTGCAGGTGTTACATACTGTGTGGGTGTCTTGTGAGCAAAATAAATCTGAAGATGTTGAGATCTCCACTGTCAATGCATCTCAGTGGTAACAGCTTTGTTTATCTCACAATGTCAAACCTGATTGCTGTCTGTGATGTAGAGATTGCGAGCCGACCTTGTCTCGATTTGATCGAGCTGATGGGTGGTCAGTCATGATGTTTGATTCAGACCTCATTTCAGAATCATTCATTTAATTCATTAGCAATCTGGAGACATCGATTTGTGGGTTTTTCATTAGATAACGCAATTGTAATTTTCTTTCTGTTAAATGTTGCAGCAGAATTTTAACCAAAATAAAAAAGATGAGTCGACACCAATCTAATTTTATCTTTTATGTTCTATTAGCTATGAACTTCAGAATTAGTCTCGTGATTTATGGATAACCTATACGGCCTTATTAGCTGAAGCACAGTTTAAGAGCTGTGGATCGTTTCTAGCTGTCTAGACAGTGGATGGAAGGTAAAAGGCTTTTCCACTGAAGCCTTTATTATTTTAGACTGTCTGCCTGAAGAATTCTGGCTCAAAAACAAACATTAATTGACTTGCTTTTACCTAATGACTTTAGTTAGAAATACTGTATCTCTCCTTTATTTGAAGGACTTGAAATTATGATTTTAGTTCAGTTATATCTCTAAATAGCCTTACCACCAGCCTGCCAGACTCCTTAACTCAATATAAGACTTCAACACACTGCACTAAATTTCATGTTAGACACACACACATACACACACGCGCGCACACACACGTACACATCTGCTGTGTGCATTTGCATCCTTGCACTGTACCACTTTACTGTCTGTGTTGTAACTTTATCATCTGTGCTACCACCCCAATCATCTGTAATGTCACCTATCATTTGTGCAGGATTATTATTATTACTAGTTATCGTATCTGCACAACTGATCTTGTTAATGGTTACATTCTTATTTTTAGCTCCGGATCCCATACATGTATATAGTCAAATATCTCTTAAAGTTTATACTTTTTTGCTATATTTTTATACTTACATTTTGTATTTATTGTTTCTCTAATGGGTAGTGAGTTGATTGGATCTTCTTGTCCATAACATTTCATTGCATTATTTATTGTGTGTTAACCCGCCTTAACAAAATCCACATTTAATCAGTTTAAACAAAATACTTTTACAGGGGTTTTCTAATGAAATAAACTAAAATGCTCCAACTCTATAGTGAAATATGATTTTAATAGTTCATAAATGCTCCTACAGACTGTATCAATTCTGCAGTCTTGTAAGTTTCAGTCGCATTGTGCGACACAAATCTAACAAACTTGGGTAAGACATGCTACTCAGCCTGTGCAATGATAACACCCACTGGATCTCAGGCAGTGACACAGTGTAATGTCAAAGCACAATAAAACATCAGCGTGCATCATCTATCAGTGTTGCTATGGTCATAAACAATGAAACTAAGTTAATGACTGCACTGCCACAGAAGTGGTATTTATGTGTATGGAAATAGTCCAAAGTTGAGGAGGAGGAGAAACTGGACACAGTCATGACTCAGGAGAACAGGGTAATTTGTGAAGGTAGTTTTGTAAAGAAAGTGTAGTATTTTCACATAAACGTATGTCTTGCATTGATTAATGTACAATTTCAAACTGAATACTGTACTTATTGACTGTGAGATGGTCTTTTACTTTCCCATGTTCTCTCACAGTTTGGTCTCTCACGCTACAACACAGGGTCACTGTTTTTTGTTTTACATTCAAAGATATTGCTACGTTTGTCATGGTTTATCCAGGACAGCTCATCTATTGTTAGCTGAGAGATGCAGTATTCTAATGTGAACAAATGGCCTACGCTCAGCACAACACAGAAACCAGCGCAAACAACACAAAGCACACGAGCCTGCATGAGTGTTACCTATTGAACCCATATAGTCAAGGTAGCATGTCACATGCACTAGTCTGATCATATAATTTCTTTCAATTTAAAGTTTACTATTTGAGATTGAGGAAGAATTTAGTGGGGCTCTCTGTGCTATTTTCTCTTTCCAGGATTTGCTGCTAGACTACTATATGTTCTGTTTTCTGTGTTTTTACACTATTTTTTTTTTTTTTTTGTCAAAGCAATAATTTGGATTAATTGTTCATGTAGTAGTTTCACACTCTCTTCATTGAGCGAACAATGGATTGACATAGAATTGCTTATAACCCCAAAAGAGGTGCCAGCTTCTCAAACTGTTCAGCCTTGGAGTTCTTTAATTGTTAGCTAATTCACTTCTGTGATAAACAATTTAGGTTGAATTGGGATGACTCTGATTTAAAATTACTGTGCACATTAACTTGAACCTGTCCAAATAAGAAGCTTTATTGCAATTTACAACAGGATACAGGCTCAGTAGTGGGCTGTGTGCATATGTGTAAGAGGAAGCTAGCATATCTTAGAGTTTCCCTGAGCTGCAAAGGCTCAGGCTGTTGCCTGTAGTTGAGACAGTGTGGCATCACAACATGCTCAGCTGAGTTCCAGCTATTGGCACATTGCCAGGCACAGACACTGTGTCAAGTCAGTGAATGGACCATTGTCACTCTCGGCATGACCAGAGGCAGATGTCAATTTTTCACCAAACTTTCATTTGGTATTGTTTGGACTTCACAAATCATTTCCGGCTGAAAACAAATACTCTGTGGGTCAGCCAGGAACATCTTTCAAATTAAAACAAATACATACCACTACAGCGTTATGAGTAAATGTTTTATTTGAGTTTTTTTTTCTTCAGATCTTGCAGTAAGGTGTCATTAATATGAACCTGTGCAGCTGATGTCAAAGCCACACGTCATGTATTTTAGAATCTCATGGGCTGGATACACACAGTCACAGGCTACAAACTGATTGTCATGGACATGTCTGCCTGTGCAAATGTATGTTATGGAAAGCCAGAAAAATCTATCAGTGGAGAGTAAGTCATGGAGCGCGAAGGGTAGTCACATTCAGTGTTTTGTCAAGTTTTGGTATTCAGACTGAGGTGTGATAAGCTGAGCCAGTTGAAGCGTGCTGTGAAATCTAGCCTCCAGCAACAAGCATTATCACCATGCAAGTCAGGGCAGAGCTCTGCTCATAGTTCCTCTATCTTTGTATGAGAATGACTGGCTGCCTGCAATTGCAGCTCCCTCAAGTCATGACAAAGACCTTTGCTACAGTACTGTTTGCTAAAGTTTGTATTTTGCAATACCTGTTTGGTGTTGTGTGTCTTTCCGGGTGCACAAGGTATTCATGTGTGATCCCTCCCACATGTGTCCTGGTTAGCGAGTTAAAAAGAAAAGCTAGAAGTTGCCTGCAGGAAATCTGTTGGGTTAAACAAGTGAGTATGAATGAAGGGAAGGGCTGGGCTCTCAGGTGAGTTGCTCGGCGGAAACGAAAATATGTTGTGTGTCACAAATGTTTAAAGGTCACAGTGACATGATTATATCAGATTTATAGCGGATGTGATGCCAACTGCTTTGTAAGCTTTGCTATTGACCATTGACACAGTATGTACCTGCTCCAGCACAGTCCACCTACTGGAGCATTAGACACAGCCTCAGGGCATCCATTTCAATTAAGAATCATCAAAATGCTTTTGAGGTTTCAGTCGCATAAGCCTGTTGCACAAATACATTCTGCTGTTAAAAGAGCAATAAGAGGAGAAATAAATCAAAGATCACAATCCTAATACTTGCAAATTCAAGTTCTGTGGGGGAGAATTGCTTTCGTTTCCCAGTGAAAAACTGCAGCCCCTGATCCAAAACTTTTTTTTTTTTTAAACAGCCCTGCTGCTCTGTGCAAAGAGTGATTGAAAAGGGATTTGGGGTTTTTCTTAATCCGCTGGACCATGAGGAGGAAAACTCTTCCGTCAGACTGTCAGCTGAAATCTTTCTGTGTTAACAGTATTTACAGACTGTTGTGTGTGTGTGTGTGTTTCATATAATGAGACAGTCCTGCTCTGTCCTTCAGCAATCTACAATTATGATCCTAGTGGAGAGCAGGAGCTGTGCCTACAGGTGGGGGACACTGTGCACATACTTGAGAAACTGGAAGGTGAGTGAGCCTGAGCAGACAACAAGCCATAACACATCCGCTTTTTCCTACTTTGAGCATGCTGACACAGGAACTTAGATGAGATGTTGAAGTAACCACCACTGAGTATGCCTTGCATAATAATGTAAATGAGTCTGCACTCTAGCACATTGTCCTTCTCACTGCTTTTACTATCATCCGCCGGCTCCCCTTTACTGCCTAACACATGTGGTTATTAATATTTGTCTCCTCAGGCTGGTATAGGGGGTACACACTACGCAAGAAATCACACAAGGTATGGGCATCATTAGCACTTCATTATCCTATAACCAATCCTGTGATGTATTTATGCTGATATTAAGTCATTACTTCCACAGGGTATTTTCCCAGCTTCCTATATCCACTTAAAGGAGGCTACAGTTGAGGGAATAGGGTAAGATCACATATCAGTGAACATATCATCTTGATGATAATCCACTTTGAGTTTGGTTTGCTGTCCGCCTTGTCATTTGCCAATAACATAGAGCAGTTGTAATTATCATAAGTGAAGATTCAGTAAAGCTCTTCTTGGCTGTGTAACGAAAACACACAGTTATTTATCATGTATAGAAATGCACTTGAGTCCGTCCAAATTATATGACGTGATCTATGAGTGATGAGCCACATTTCCAATATCTTTTTATTCTCTTTTTTGTGGCTTGTAGCCAGCAAGAAATAATTATTCCAGCAGATTTACCCCTTGTGCAGGAGCTAGGGGCTACTCTGAGGGAATGGGCACAAATATGGCACAAACTCTATGTGGTATGTATACATTTTCTCTGTTTTTTTTTTTTTAATCTCACTTTCAGTTTCTAGGCCATACGCTCCTGTACGCCTCTCACTTGCTCATGACACATAAAAAGTTGTTATATTTTGATTCCTCTCAAGAATGCATAACGCACTGTGTATACCTGTTTATCTGACAGGCGAACAAGACCACCCTGTTCAGGAATGTTCAGCAGATGGCATACAGTCTCATAGAGTATCGATCTCAGATAGTGTCAGGAACGCTGCCCAAAGATGACCTTGTAGAGCTCAAAAAGAAAGTCACAGCAAAGATTGATTATGGAAACCGGTATGATCCTCCTCTGCCTTTTTGTACCACAATGAATTGCCTTCTGACATAAACACAATTGTAAAAATTTATATGCTTGAGTCATGGCCATAAGATTGTCTCTATAAAGTCTCTAAAGCTGTTTGTTCCGCTGTGCTTCTTAGGATTCTGGGTCTCGACCTGGTGGTGCGTGATGAAGCAGGAAACACACTGGATCCAGACTGGACCAGTACGGTCAGTCTGTTCCGGGCCCACGAGACCGCATCCCGCAGCGTCGATGACAGGATACAAGAAGAGAAGGTTGTGATGATCTGATACGCAGCACTATTTCTCTGTAATGACTGCCTTTTGTTTACAGTTCTTGTTTTTCTGCAGACACGTCTACAAAACCTGGAAATGAGGCGTCAGACCCTGTTCAGTACAGTCCACACATACAGTCTCCTCATGAACCTGAAAAACTTTGTGTGCAACATTGGAGAGGATGCTGAGCTGCTCATGTCTCTCTATGACCCTGACCAGTCGGAATTCATCAGGTTAGTGCTGAAGGCTTTTCTCTAAATTAAAGCTTCTTCTAAATTAAAGCAGCAAATTGAGGTTACTGAGGAGGTTTTAGTAGCAACTAGCACAAGTGACACTGTTCTTTGTAGTAGGCTTTGCTCCATCGGGCTGTCTAAATAATGCCCCACGTTTGGCTTTTTGTTATGCGACACAAAAAGTAATGTCTTCTCCTCATCAATAGAGATCTTCTTAGGTCATCGATTAACATTGATGATGCTCACAAGTCATATGTGGTAATGAATTATTGATTTAAAGCGAGTGATGCACAGATATTTCAGCCTTAATGACCGGCATTGGTTATCTGCAAATGAGACTACATTTCACAGATGGCACAGGCCCATGTTTATCCATTGTGTTTTTATTAAAGGTATATTAAAAGAAATTGTCCTCATTCAAAGATAGTGTGATGAATGGTTGAGAGACTCTAAAATAGAAAACGTTTTTTTAATATATATAATGATGATTTCTTTGTTTCCTTGGCCCAACAGGGATAGTAAATAAGTGCAAAAAAACAAACAGTAAACAAAAAAAAAATCAGTATCAGCATCAAGTGTGGGCCTTTAAAGTAATATTGACAATGTAAAAAATAACTGAGACCAAAGATGGATTTCTTACATTGCTTTAAAGATGTATTCCTCTTGAGGGCAGACAGAGAATTGTTCAGTCTTTATTCGTATCTGTACTAGATTATAGAGATGTGATTTACATGTATACAGCTTCATCCTTACTCAAAAACTGGACTTTGTCTATCATGCTGTCCTATGCTTTACAACTAATGCAATTCTACGCTACGCATCCCCAGTATATTTTGTATGGATCTGTTCAGTAATCCTCTCATAATCAGAGGAGAGAAGTTACATCTTTCTTACATCTTCAGTCTCTTATCCTATTGTACTACTAGCCACAACACAAGATCAACATCATGCCGCTTTAAACACTTCCTCCTTTAAATTCTTTAAAGGTATTTTAGAAGCTGTTAGGAAAGAATTTTGTTGCTGCTTTGTATAATATCTGTAGATGAAGTGAATTACGGATGCCATTGGTGTGGTCTGTTCCGCTCATTTTTATCTTCTTTGCTTCTCTTTCATTCTTATTTTGCTATCTTTTCCAAATTGGTTTTTTGTTCCTAGTGTGTTTATATGTGAAATTGTTTTCATGTGAAGTTATTTGTTGCTGCTATTTTGACCAGGACTCCCTGGAAGAAGATATTTATTATCTCAATAGGACTTTTCTGGATAAATAAAGGATGAATTGATGAATAAATAAATAAAAATAGTGCACTAATAAATATGAAAATGTTTTAATTGTGTCATAATTTACCACTTTTGCCACTAGTTTGTCCTCAGCTGAGGAATTATATGATACTGTGACCCTGTAGAGTAATAATTATCACTGGGCTGTGCATTATTGTCACTTTATTCTGCGTAGCTCTGATGGAACAGCATTAGTGTTTTAAATTAACTGTTAAAGCTGCAAGGCTACTCGTTTCAGGCGTTATTAAGGTGCTGCTGCTTCTTCTGCTTGCTGAAGTAGAAAAATAATGTCTTTATTCCGAGCTTGGCAAAAATGGTGTCAGCATGAATCATTAAAGTGATTAAAACCTTGAAAAACTGAAATGAATTACAAACTTTTTTTTTTCTTGCCATATTATCGGAGAAAGCGTGGACTATGTAAACCTTTCACTGTCAGGGTGCTGCTCAGCTCTTCTTTTTGACCTCTGAACTTCTTGGGTTATGCATTAATTAGGTGAATAGAGCTTTCACAAAGCCCACTTTTTAACATAATGGAAGAATTACAGCTGAAACCAGAATAGCATCAGAGAGTACAGACCTCCTTCAAGGCCCAAACCACACTCTTCTTATTTTAAAGTATTAAACCTGAAAGAAACTACAAATTATGAGCTATGTGTTCTTCCTTTTCACTACTTTGTGCCACTAGTCAGTTTAATTGATCGGTTTTAAGGCAACAAACGTCTAATTTGTCTGTAAGTCTGGAGCTCTCTGGAGTTAAAGGAAGAAGGAAACAAAGAAAACCAGAAATTTCAGTTTCTCTCTCTTTAATCAACCTAAAATGTGATGCATTTGTTCTTGGCCCATGCCCTGTCCTTCCATCAAGCTTGATGAAAATAAATCTAGTAGTTTTTGTCTAATCCTGCTGCAGCCAGACGGTTTGTTTACATGCACACTAATGTTCCGATGTTACTCCAATTGTGATGATGCTCTGAATTTGGCTGGTGTCATGTCAACAGCATATTCTGTTTGGATATTCCAAATTAGTATGTTTTCTGAATGCAGCGCTTTCCAATTATGACTTATGGCATGTGCTGATAGTATTTCTGTTTTAGCAGAATTCTTTGGACATGCAGACAGTACAGGTGGGGTTTATACCGCATGTTGTGACACACAGCTGACTGTTTACAGTCAACTGGGTAGAAGCAAAGATCCTTCTAGTAGAGATGGATGCCCAAAGGAAAAGCTGGTTTTGGTGGTAGAAAGGAGAGATGCATCCAATTAGAAATATAGTGAGGATTTTTGCTTATGCCCAAATTTTGTAACACTGATCTGGTGGTTGAAGGAATGAAAGAGAGAGGCTGTGGAGAACATTTATTATTTGGGATCTTTACAGCTATATGTGAGCATAAATGTTTGGGAAGTATTTATTCTAATTTGCTGTAAAAGCCTTATTAAGAATATTGCACGTAAACGTAGTCAGACAAACACGAAGGATCGCATCGCTTTGTCAGTCCTGTTGAGATGTGCTGTTTACCCAAGCAGTGCACACACTTTTTGGTTTGTGTAACCTAAAAAGAAGTCAAAAATGGTTCTTTGAAAGGGCTTTGTTATTTAAAGTTTGATGAATGAACATGACATGAATGAAAAACTACTTTCAACATTCACTATTTCTTTTTTTGTGTGTGTATTTTCCTTGTGCCTCCAATTTTGTGATGTCTAACTGTGAGTCCCATTTAAATTCATGCAGTGAGAACTTCCTGGTGCGTTGGGACAGTATGGGGATGCCTAAAGAAATTGAAAAACTCAACAACCTGCCAGCACTCTTCACGGTAACTGAATCCCAGCGCACTGACTGTATTCCTCCTGCTTTGGATTTAAACAATCCACCGCTGCCTGAAATCTGTAACAAAGAAGACAATTTGCTCCTGGATGGAACGTCTTTGAACATTTGAATATGTTTGCACCAATTATATTTCCTCCTTTTTATGTTAATGAAACACAGTAGTTCCCTGCAAACAAGCCTTTGTGTTCAACCACATGCAGTTTGCCTGGAATCTGTGGTTTGAAATGTTGTAAAACCTGATTCGTTAAAATGTTGTAGCTATCCTTGAGATCAAAACACACAGGTCCAGGACTCTTCAACTCACAGGAGAGTTCAGAAATATAAACACATATTAATATGGGAAAGGTGCTTTTCATCTTGCCCTGCGGCTCCAGCACATAATGACAGGCTAATTATTCGTACAGTAGACTTCCTATAATGTGTATTGCACCTTATCGCCCTTAATGTGCCATAATAAATCATCTTTGTGGTTGTCCTTTGCGTCCAGGACCTGAGCAGCAGTGACTTGATGAGGCAGCGACTCTTTCTAGTGTGTCAGATCATTAGAGTGGGGAGCATGGAGCTCAAAGAGGGCAAGAAGCACACGGGTGGACTGAGGAGACCATTTGGTGTGGCGGGTGAGCTAATATTTGCTTAAACACTACAGTGCCAATCCAGTTGAAGACGGCAGTTCCTTTCTGTGGCAGTAGTTGCATGAATAGTTCTGTTGAGGTGTAAAAATGAAAGATCCATGTGCTGAATGAAATGGGAACACCTGCTTCTTGACCTAGAAAATGCCTGCACATTGCCTTGGCAAAGGAGTGGGTGGAAATTGGTTTAGTAACCGTCTTTTTGTTTTTTGGCCAGATGATTAGTGGATTTGATGAGAAATGGCTTCCTCTAGTGTTCCAGCAAATGGACTGAAACCAGAGTTACAAAGAACGTTTCATTCTGAAGTCACATTATTCTTAGCCAGGAAAAACACTTTAGGAAAAGAGCTGGGTGGAACTCACCCATTTGCAAACTAGAGATGAAAAACCCACTCAATCTGTCTCACTTTTGTGGCTCGGTCTTATGCCAAGCAACAGGTGAGTCATATCCAACACCTGGCTCACATTCTACTTCAAAGAAAAAAAAAAACTTTCCAAAGTTATAGGGACTAAATAAAACTAAACCTTTAAAACAAGGTGATACCTATTTACTTTTGTTTTTCTAGTAGCTAGACAACTGATATGCATCTGTGGAATTGGATTGTTCTTGATAACAGACTGATGTACTGCTCTTATGCTCATATATCACTCCTTTTTGCAGTGATGGACATAACAGATATCGCCCATGGCAAAACAGATGATGAGGACAAACAGCATTTCATCCCCTTTCAGCAGTGAGTCTTTTGATGTTGTCACACTTCTCATACTGTTAACAGGCTCAATGGGATTTTTTAACTGGCGCTATTGAGTACAAATAATAGAAGACAACACTTGAAACAGGACATGAATTACTCGCTGTGTGCTATCACATCTTTTTTCCAGAGGTGCAATTCAGCCTTCCAGTGTTGCATTTCAAGGACAAATGGAAAACTTTTATAACTCTGAGTGTGAGAGTGCTACCTCTGCTCAAAGACAGGCTTCAGTGCCACGTTTTCATGGCACCTGCACAGTGGGTGGATGATAATAGATTCACTCGCATCCTAGATAGAAGAGACCCCAAAATAACTTGACTTAGGTTTGACATCTAAGCCCATTTTTTTGAACCAAGACTTAACCTCTGTTCGTTTCTTCTCAGTTTGTCACATTTTTACAAAAACACAAGACATACATATTTAGCTAAAAAATATTAAACGCTTTTTTTTTTTTTTAAAGGCAGACGTTTTGTTTGAATAGTTTGTGTTGTAGTTTCTTAAAGATAGAGTAAGCAGTTGCTGTTGATATGAAGACCAGTCTCAACCAGAATGTTGCACATCAGCTTGTCAGTGATGAGTAAAAATGGCCTTTTTCTCACATGAGGAAATTTTTATCTCAAATTTCCTCTCAACCACTGGTGATCAGCAGTATTTTACACAGCTGTCATCTTTTATCTGTAGTTCTAATGCCAGGGCTATATCTGCATGAGTTACAGACGTGGAAAAATATTTTGGTGTACAATATCTCACTGTTCTATCTCTTGCACTGTGGTTGAATGGAAATCATGTGACTCCTTGAACTCTTCACTGTTCTCTGAAACTAAAGTTATGGAGGAAATAAATAGTATTGATGGGAAACTAACCATAGGAAATGACTTCCGAATCTTGCATCTTAAAAATCTGCTTTTTATGCCCATGTGTCAACCAGATATGTTCTTTTCATGACAATCAACAGCACAAATCACATGGAATCTGATTTTTTAAAATTCTGATCTGGGATGCTTTCATATGTGGCCCTGAATCGGATACAGATCTGACCTCAGTCTGAACGTTTACATCAGAATTCATGCAAGTTTTACATCACTCCAGATTCAGATCCATACAGCTCTACACTGGAGGGAATCAGTCAGACACTGTGAAGTAGAGCAAATGAGCACAACCCTAAACATGTATGGCAGTAAAATGTAAACTACACACATGAATATATCAGTAAAATTAATCCAAAAATATTATATGTAATAATTTTACTGCACAAGGAATGTTAATAATACTCAGATACTTTAGCTAAAAAGGTTTTAAATGCATAATGTTTGCTTGAGGAAATGATCAACATTCTGAACACTAACTCCACTGATATTTACTACGTCATAAAAGATAATGTAAAATGCCAAAAAAAATAGATCTGAGCAGTAAATCAGAATTGAGTGCAAAGGCTGATAGTGTGAACATTCCCTGAGTCCGCTACCTCAAAAAACACATCAACAGATGCAACATGCCCTGTGTTTGTCAACGACAATCCTCTAAGGAAATGTAATTTTCATGCTCATCTGTAAACTGCTCATTGTATGTCAGACACTGTTAGTCTGTTAATAACAACTATAGTATTATCTTCATCTTGTTGTCATGGCGCTTATTACAAAATAAGTTGAATTTACCTGTGCCGACAGTGTCGCGTTTCAGTTTGACACAACCTCTAAAAATGACAGGTGTGTTGAGTTAGAGATGTCTATAACACTTTTTAACCCTTTATCAGGCAGGTGACTATTTTTGGTCATTTCTGCACACATTACAAAGACAGTGACATCAGCAGTTACAGTGAGGACAGTGAGTCAACAATCTCAGGTCCAATGTTGTCTACAGGGTCTGGAAGGTCCACCTCTGCATGAACAGTGTGTGTAACTGCTTTGTTAGGTACCATGAACTAATGGTACTAATGTAAGTACTGATGTTCAAAGGGATAATGTGGATGTTGACATGTGTCTGGATCAGCACTGATGTAGTTGTAATGCTCTAAAATTGATGTTCTAATGTTCTAAAATACATGTTCCTTTCACCTTACATGTGTTTTTCATGTATTTTTTATATTTTCGTCTTGGATTAATTGATTGATTGATTGATTTTTTTGCCACTTATGGGTAAGGAACCAAATATGGTAACTTCATTAACCTTGATTTTATACATAACAATAACAAATTTTGAAAAATTCACAAAAGTACTAAAGTCTTGTTATGTCCTCCAGTAACCCACTAAGGTTGAAATTTTGCATTTCAGAGTATTTCTATGAGTGAACTATAAAGGGTTAAGTATGAATCCATAAATGTTTCCTGAACATGCAGCGTTTTGAGGAAATTCCAGTGTTCTGTGTTCAAATAAAAAAAAAAAAAAAAAAAAAAAATCTTCTAACTGAAAAGAAACAACTTTCTAGCTTTCTAGTCTTGCCAAGTGCAGTCATATTTAATTAACACTGTGGGAATGTTTTACAGTAATAATCATGAACTGGGTAACTATACAAATGAATAAAAAAAAAGGTCATGAATAAATAGATGTTTCAACTGCAGAACACTGATATTTTCTGTTGGTGACATCGCCCTTTGATGAAATACACACACAAATGGCCTGTTTCCTAAAAATCCCAGTTCACTGCTAGAAGTCTGTTACATTGCTTCATGGCAGTCACTTCAGGTAAGGGGCGTGTGGAGTGGAATAATGGAGCACCTTGCCAACAGCTCCATAAAGACTTTCCCGCTGCCTTTGAAACTCCACTGTCCATTTGTTTGTCACCTGTCAGAGATGTTGGCAGCTGATTTTTCTCATTCTCAGCCTCTTTCTTATTCTCATCCTTCTCTCCCAGGATCGCTATGGAAACATACATCCGTCAGAGGCAGCTCATCATGTCTCCACTCATCCCGTCTCGAGTTATTGGGGAGAATGAGCCGCTCACCGCTGTCTTCAATAAAGTCATCGCCACACGGGAGGTCAATCACAAAGGCCAGGGTAAAATGAAGTGCTCGCAGACAGTGTGCGTCCCGTGTGATTTTTAGAGGGTCATACCAAATTGACCTTTTTGTTTTGAGTGGAATAAATGATGTGCGAGGCGTCCACTGGGTTTAGTCTTTGTGTGTATGCCTCATTGAATTTCTTTGCATGTTTGCTGGCAGGGCTGTTTGTGACCCTGAAGCTTCTCCCTGGGGATCTTGCCCAGGTCAGGAAGGACTACCCCCACTTTGTGGACCGCAGCACCGCTATCGTCAGGAAAATGGGCTTTCCAGAAATCATCCTCCCTGGTGACTTTAAAGGCTTTGTTGCTGATCACTGTTCTACATACAGTACATCACGGTCATGTTCACTTTAATTGCATACAAAGCCGTGAGCAGGGTGCATAAATTCTCAGCACATCCGCCTTATCATCTGATGTCTCTTTTGTTCAGGAAACGTGAGAAATGATATTTACGTAACCTTGCTGCAGGGAGAGTTTGACCGTGGTAAAAAGAAGACCCCAAAAAATGTAGAGGTCATACTGAGTGTCCACGATGATGAAGGCAATCCAATGGAGGTGAAGTTCACTATTGCACAAAACACAAATAATTATCTGGGCTTTTTTCCATTTCTATTTTTTTTTGTAGGTTTGTGTAATTGGCTCTTGGCATGTTTTAGCCATTTTGCTATAAATATTACCAACACACCAGAGAACAAGTTGATCTTGTTCCCATCATTTAAACTCATTTCTTTTCTTCCTTTGATCTCTTATAGAAAGCAATATTTCCAGGAGCCGGTTATGACGGCATCACCGAGTACAAGTCAGTTATTTATTACCAGGTGAAGCAGCCTTGTTGGAATGAAACAGTGAAGGTAAGTTCACTTGGAGCACAATCACAAATTAGTTCTTCTAATGGATTTGCGGAAGCTCAGTGTAATGAAATAATCTCCAGGGAAAGATATCATTGCAGAATATGTGGCAGTCATGCAAATCTCCCAACAGATAGCAATTGTTTCATATGTATAATCCTGCATTCTCACTTTCCATTATTCCCCTGACTTTCCTTTCTCTTTGCAAGGTGACAATTCCCATTGAAGACGTGTGCCGCTGTCATTTGAGGGTTATGTTTCGGCACAGATCCTCCCAGGACTGTGAGTGACTGTGTCTTATTTGTATGACAAACACTCAAGTGTGATCCTGACGCCAATGCAAATACAGCTAAAGTGACTCTATCATAATGCTCTTGTATATCCTTCAGCTCGGGACAAATCGGAGAAGCCGTTTGGAATGGCCTTTGTCCGGCTCATGAGAGGAGATGGAACAACACTGAAAGATGGCAGACATGAACTTATAGTCTATAAGGTACTCTGGCAAGATTATGTGTTTTTTATTTTGTAGAAAATAATGTAGTTCACTGTGCTTATCTTTACAATAAGTAGGAAATGTTTATTGCTTTCATTTAATTACACAAAAACCCATGTCTTGAACAGCTGACAGTAGGTAGATGGATTATGCATGAATCTCTGCTCAATCAATAAATATGAAATTAGATCCCCATCGATCAATATGCTTCATGATTCATTGCCTACCTTATAAATTTCTTAGGTTGACGTGAAAAAAGCTGAGGATGCAAAGGTTTATCTCACCTTGCCAGCAACCTGGGCTGAAGTGGAGGAAAAAGAGAAGCAGACAGGGAAGCCGTTCCACCACTCAGGAGTGATTCCTGTCACTAAAGACAGCTTCCAGATCGCCACGCTCACCTGCTCCACTAAACTCACTCAAAACGGTACCGTAGGGCACCATTTATATGTTCACCGATCTTGCAATCTCCAGCTCCGTGATTATTAAAAGAGTCTGTCGTTTAAGGAAATGAAACTGCACCTATAACTGATAAATGCATGTGGCCTCCATCTTTTCATTTTCCTTAGAAATCTCTGAAATTAATGAAGATGACACTGATGCGGATTGATGCTGATCTAATTAGATTCATATTAATGACATTTAGAGGCTTTATCATACTTCCCTTAACTAATGTTGTAATAGAGCCAGTGTTTTTTCCACCATCTGTATTCTGATGTGTTAATACCTTTTTCCAGTGGATCTCCTTGGTCTATTGAACTGGAGATCTAACCCTGAGGATCTGGATCAGATTCTACAGCGACTGATGGAGGTAGAAGGAGGGGAGATTGTCAAAGTGAGTCATCTGAAACGAAACCCCACACTAAATGTGTAAAGTCACTGTAGTTTATGGATTTAATATCATTTTAATAACACTTTTCTCCATGGGTTTCTGTTTTACACAGTTTCTCCAGGACACTCTGGATGCTCTGTTCAACATCATGATGGAGACTTCAGAAAAGGACACCTACGACACCCTGGTGTTCAATGCCTTGGTTAGTTTGGGTGAAACCTTCATTTCAGTGGGTGATATCTTATATAAGTGTGGATGAACTCATCTTCCATGAGTAGTGGAAGAACTTCAAGTGTTCATATATTTCTTTAAATCTAACTTTCTCAAAGTAAAGGTCAGACCAAAAAAGAGTCACAGATTCATTTTTATTGAGTCACCAGTAAAATGCATAACATTACTATATTTAAATACATTTTTCTGACTTGGATATAAGAACACTCCTTTTATTGTTACACTGCTTCTTTCATCTTAGACATGGATTTACTGTAATGTGGATTAGGCAGCGTATTGTTCTAATGGTAGAAGAGTAAGTAAAATAGTATGGCAAATTTTTGGAGTCTCAAGCTAAATAAGTTTGCTTTAAACCAGAAATATTTACCTAAATTAGCAAGAGGTCTATGAAGTCAGTTCATACCAGCTGAGGTTTGAGTGATTGCATACAAATATACAAATATGGGCTTTTGACCAGAAAGCACTTAGTGAAACATCTCACTGAATAACATACAGTATAAATGGTCCCAGTTTTAAAGTAACGTCTTTTAATTTGAAATAGCCAAACTTTAACAAAAGACATCTTTTGACTCTCCTCTTGCCCTTCGGGAAAAAAAAATTCATCACTAACAAACTCAGTAAAGGAAAAATGTGAATGTTTGTTTGAGTTTCTAAGTTATTTTATCTCTACCTAAAAAGAAACCTGAAGGACAGAAACATTAAGGAAAGTACAGCAAATGCATGTGAGTGAACATGTGAATATTGTTTGCAAAATTATTTCTTTAAAAAGGTAGGAGTTTATACTGTCATATTTGAGTGATTGTTCAGATCCACCTCCATTTAAAAGAATTTCAGTTTTGCCTTGAGGATGCCGAATGTCATTTACTGACTCAGTAATGCACTAAGGCACATTTAGAGGTCTGAGGCCCCCTTCAGTGGTTTTTTCTTTTCTTTTTTTGTTCAGTCACTGTGCATTACATTGAATGGAAATGGCTGAAAAGTTTAAAAAAATACACAAGGTTAATGACGACAATAATAATAATAAGTTGGGGTGAGAGATTACCTGTTAAAGTGTAATGCAGGCTCTGAGGTGAGCTCAGGAAGAGTAAAAACCACCTGTACAGCAGAATGCGTATTATAACTGGAGTTAATTAGTTAGTGGCCTCAGCTTCCACTTAAGAATGAATTCTAGTACAGTGCTCTTTTTCCATTTCCTCTTTGTATGTATATACATGAACAGCATCCTGCATACCTGGAAGACCCAGATAGTTTTACTTAGTTGGCCTCAGTATGCCTGATCAAGTCTTTAACAATCTTTTTTTAATATCAATATCAATCAATATCAATATCATGATCCAGAGTCTTCAAGCAGGGAACCACTGCTTTAAACCAGTCACAGTCACCTTGTTCCATAACTGTGCATTTGCAGGAACTGTCAGAGGAAGCTTGTTTTGGTGGAATTATGCATAAGGAGACAAATCTTCGCATTAAAATGGCTAAATCCCTGCAAAAGAAAATGTCAGAAAAAAACAAAACAGACTTGTCGTATTGCATAATCCAAATATTTGTCCAATCTTCACATTTTCAGTGTGTAGTTGTTATTTCACATTGAGGCAGACTTTGAAAAAGGATAAGAGGCTGATAGTTGAAGAGGAGGTGAATGCTGACTGGAATAGTCGCCCAAGGCTTCTGCCGACAGACTGCTTCCTGTGACTCAGTCTACCTTTAACCTCAAAATAAAAATTGCCAGTGTCAGGTATTTCATTATATAAAATATGTTTATGTAATGTGAACCCCAATTTGTCCTGATTTCCCAGGTTTCTTGTCTGTCTTCCAGGTATTTATAATCACACTTATTGGCGACATCAAATTCCAGCACTTTAACCCTGTCTTGGAAACCTATATCAACAAGCATTTCAGCGCCACATTGGCTTACATGTAAGTCTCCCTTCAGTATTTTCCACTTTGATCACTTACACCTCTTCATGCGTTTTTATTTTTAGTACATCTTTTGCTCTTCTTCGCCACCCCCACCCACATCACGGGCAGACCTTCATGACTGACTCATTCACTTTTCAGGAAGCTAACCAGGGTTCTTAACTACTATGTGGGCCATGCAGATGAACCCATCCTGACTGAGAGGCTCTATGCAGCACTCAAAGCCCTCAAGTACCTGTTCAGGTTTATTGTTCAGTCCCGGGTCCTCTATCTAAGGTAACAAAAGTGTTGCCACCAAAGATTCCAGTTCTATATTTATTATGGGTTATTGTTTTTTAGAAACTGTCTGGCATTCATTTACAGATTCTATGGAAAGAGTGAAGATGGGGATGCTTTCTTCAACTCCATCCGCAGCCTTTTTCTCTCTTTCAACACTCTCATGGACCGACCACTGGATGAAGGAGTGAAGATAAAAGTAGGTTTTTGAAAGGACATAGTGAATGCTTTTAGTGCGTGAAGTAGGCAAAATATTGGTTTTGCCAGAACTGGAATATGAAGGAACCATTTAATTGCAGAAGAAAGTTAAAGGCATTTTGTTTGATTCAGTAAAAGATGTTGCTTTTAGTTTTGGCATTTTTAAATGTTGCATGTAAATTACTTCGGAAGTACAGTTTTTAAAAAAAGAAAGAAAATTACAGACATTATTTCACATCATTCAAATCATCGTAAATTGTGGTTTCACTGTTGGAAGTCTCAGAAAGGTGAAAACATGCTCTGCTAGAAGGTTGTTCTACCAATGTCGCACAGAGAAACATCGTCGTGTGTCAGCCCGATGAGACCTGTTCTTTTTCTTTCTCAGGGTGCTATATTGAAATATCTCCCCAGCATCATTAATGACATCCAGACTGTGTTTGATCCCGTGGAGCTCAGGTAACTCTCCAGAGAGTTTGCACAGCAAGAAATGATAATTGCCTTCCTTCTGTGCAAATGATGATATTTACTTCTGAGTGAAGGAGACGTTATTCTCAATTCTTGCTGCTGTAAAATGAAGTGTGCTGCTCATTACTCCTCCTTTTCAGTTATGATTAGATATGAAATGTAAAAAGTATTAATGTTGAGAAACCTATTGCATGGTTCTTTTCTTTCGTTTTCAAGTGTTCTCCTTGCAAAATTCATCGAGAGCATTCCTGACTCACAGCTTGTGCGCCAGAAGCTAGGATGTATGTGTAAAATGGTGGAGAGTGACCTTTTCAGGCAGCCAGGTAGGTATGAGTCCTGGAGGCTTGAAAACCACATAATGACATTACACACAAGATGAAGGGGGGAAAAAACCTCATTTCTGCATCACACCTACATGAAACTTGCTCAGGTCAGCTCCATTATCAGAAAGTGCTCTGTGATACAATGGGCTGCGTTCTGTTTTTCTTTCTCTTGCTGCCGTAGACTGTCGGGATGTGCTTCTGCCACTTGTCACTGACCAGCTGAGTGGACAGCTGGACGACCACTCCAGTAAACCCGACCATGAGGCCTGCGTCCAGTTGCTTAGCACAGTGTTGGACAGTCTGGACCTAAAAGATGTGGTGAGGAGTTAGAAAGTCACGCACAGACGCATCATGAATTAAAATGTGTTAATCTAGATTCCAGAAATATAGTCATTTGGGTTTATTCCACCTGGGTTTGAGCATAGACTGAGTATAATTAGAGGACTGTATGATTCATCGTTTTCTGTAATGTGTTTCGAGGCCAGTAGTGTGCAATTTGGCTGTTGCCGTGTGGCCTTTTTAAAGCCAGATGTGGCCGCATTTGCAGAAAAGGGACAGAGCTGCAGAAGCATGATGGGTCATAGGTGAGCTAATGCTAAATGCTAGCTTAGTGACTTGGTAAAACAGTAAACTTCATCAAACACTGCATGACAAAGTAATTTTACAGTCTTATTATTGTCACCCATTAACCGCAGCTACAGCCGAACTGTCTGTTTAAAAAAAAATATGCTTTATGAAATAAACAGAAGATCTGAAAGTTCAGCACAGCAGGCAAACAAGCTGTCATACAGACCTGTCAATCAAAGCCAGAGATCTTATTAATAGAAGAACAATTTGAAGATGGATCAACAAATCACAAATTATAGCATCCAAGAAACTCAGTGAAACCAGAATGACATTTACATAAGTACAAAACTTTTTATATCAACCCCTCTGCATTTTACAATCAAATCTAATACTTATGTGAAAAAATGGTGGAAAAGGAGCACTTCTTGGGGTCAAAAGGTTACTTTATTAGAGGTGCTCTTTGGATTCGAGCATTTACTATGCACTCAGAAGACAGCATTGATCTCTCTTTTAAAAAAAAATTCTAAAATGCCTTCACTGTGCTTTGGCATCAAGCCCTCGTCAGGAAGTCAAACTGAGCAAATGGGCCAACTAGCCTATTTGTATTAGTCTTCCATCAATAGGAATCCACTACTTGGAGTCGTGGCAAATAAGGAGAGAGAGTGGGCGATCCTAATAAATCCTCCAGCAGCTTGATGCTGAAATGCGTTGAATATAGTTGTATAATTGCGGTGACAATAAAGACATTTTAATATTTTTAAAGAGTGTTTAGGGAATTACTATTGTTTCCTGAAAATGTATAATACTTTTTATTATCGTTCTAAATGTTGCAAGTTACTTTACTCAGTAGTTGTTTTGCAAATGTATATTATTGATATAAAATAAAGATAAGTTATGGTGCATTATCATAAATTAAGCTACTTAGCAGTATATCAAGTATTTAAAATGAACCTTACCATTATAGATGAACACATTAATGTATCATGTTATATTGAAGGTTGTATTCTAGTCATATTAATCAGCAATGGGCAATTCTGCACTCTTATTTTTCAATTATTTACTCTAGTTTGATGCTAATATGTTTGAATTTTTAGGTTTTGAATGCAGGACTTTAGTAAGACAGTATTTTTGTGACTGTATTCTTACTTTTACTCAAGTAGAAGAACTGTGTACTTCCTTCAGCACTGGGTTTCTGTCACCAGCCGAGCACAACAGAAGTGTGTTGAAAAATTATGTGACAGCAGCAACAGTTTCCAGACACAATCCGCAGGAGTCTCTGTGAGCAGCTTTAATTGGCCTTGTTTCTACTGATGAAATTGCCCCATGAAAACTAAGAATGATTCATCCACATAATTAGGAAACTATTTCCACAATAAAATTAAATGAAATGGGATTTTTCAATGTTATAATCGCCACAACAGAGGTTCGGTTTACCTCCCTTCTGTATATATAGTACAGTCCCATAACTAAATTACAAATCCAATTATGTTGTGTTATAAATGTAATGCTATCCATTTTGTGTTTTGCTGCATTACATAATCAATGTATTTATCATGTTGCCAGGAAACACAATTAACACTGAAGGAACTGCAAGTTTTTCAACATCTCTCAATTAGCAGAAAGTTGCTGGGATTGATGGTGGATATGTAAAATCTAGCATTTTGTCATGTGGAGGGCAGTTTTCATCTCAGCTCTTTTAAGTTTTTAGGTGTTGTAAATCAAAAATCAAAATTGTGAGTTTTTTTATCTCCTTTTTAGGATTTTTTTTTGTGTCCTATAAAGCCATGGCATTTTTCCACAGCCAAGTACAAAATAAACTATAAAAAGTTTAATAACACAATTGTCTTAACCAGCAGATTTTGAATAGGAGTTATTATTAGTGTTGGTAGAAAACAAACAAATGACATTGTTTTTTTTTTTTTTTCAGATGTTGTATAAAAAATATTTGCACTTTCAACTTATGAATGTCACCTTAACTTCTGATAGGACTGATATGGGCTGAACAATAATACATTTGATAAAATACATTATTGCAATAATAGTAATAAGCTTTGGACATTTTAGTGCCACATGTGGGTACATTTTCTATTTGGTGGGTAAATCTCTGAAGGTCATTCACCACACAGGGAAATAAATGTTTTTACCAGGGTAATGATGTAGTAAAAATACTCATACTCAGGTATACAGCTCCTGTTTGTCTGTTGGAGTTTGACAGACACAGACAAGAATGGAGTTGCATTCAGGGCACGTCGTAAAGTCCAAAATCTCTGCAGTTTTGAACAGCAAAATACAGATTTTAACAATATCATCCCACCGTCAGATAAACAAATGAAGTAAGCACAAAAAAGTGAAATTTGGCTTTTAAATGCCAGTGAATGAATGCTTTTAACACAAGCAGTGTTCTGTTTACTATTCCCCTGCTGGTAATTGAACCTGCGGCTGCTGTGTCTTTGTAGGGTCCAACCAGAGGGCATGTTCAGCTGATAATGGAGCGGCTTCTCCGCAGGGTTAATCGCACTGTCATCAACATGGACAGATCTTCCCCTCTGATTGTAAGTCACACTGTGATAATTGAGCTGAAATATGTCACTGACAACCGCATCACCATTGTTTATTGCAATATTAATAACACTGACATCAACAACAGCTAAACAGAACATAACAACAATTTGTGAACAAAAACACCAAGCTTATATTGCATAGAGTATTTGCTAATATACAAAAAGTAATAAGTGCTGTGAATGCAGTGTTTTTCCATCACTGTGAAGTGTAAACAATACTGTACTTCCCTATGGCAGGGTCACTATCTAGCTTGCATGACAGCCATCCTGAAGCAGATGGATGACATGCATTACGCCCACTACATCAGCACCTTCAAGACGAGACAGGATATCATTGTAAGTGTTCTTCCTCTGTTGGCTACGTCTTGTCCTGAAACATCTCATCAATAACAGGCTTTAAACCAGCCAGGCCACTTACTGCTCCTTAAGAGAATATTGATTATAGACATTTCTTGCAATGGATTGGACTGACATAATGAGGATGTTACTGGGCCTCCATTAAGATGTGAAAAATATTATGTGTGCCAGATATGTAGCAGCGCTGCAGCGATTTCCTTGTGTTTGACTTAGACGTGGGTGTTTCTTTTTTGTGCATGTAAAGGCATTAAAGCCTCTTCCCTCTTGTACGCCCACAGGACTTCCTCATGGAGACATTCATCATGTTTAAGGACCTCATGGGGAATGTGTTCCCTGCAGACTGGATGATCATGAACCTGGTCCAAATGCAGGTTTTCCTTAGAGCCATCAACCAGTATTCTGACGTCCTCAACATGTACTTCCTGGATCAAGCGCATTTTGAACTGCAGGTGTGTCCTTGTCCTCTCTTGTCTTCATAGAGGTTACTGGGGTTTTTTTTTTTTTCGCAAAACAGAAAATCAAAAGCTAATGTTATGAGAGGCTAATTATGATATTAATATTTGAAAACCTGCTCCGCTTGCAGCTGTGGAATAACTACTTTCATTTGACCGTGGCGTTCCTCACTCATAAGGCACTGCAACTGGAATCCTTCTCCCAAGAGAAACGAAATAAGATCCTGAACAAGTAAGATGTTCTTTTTTATTCATGAGAAAGATTCTTTAAATGCAGAAAATTTAATTTAATAGCACTTTGATTCTAATTTGTTACAGATATGGTGACATGAGGAAGACTGCAGGCTTTAAGATCAGAGATATGTGGTACAATCTCGGTCAGTATTTTTCACCATCTGTTATTATAATAAACTTTTGTGGGATTGTTTATCCGGTGCCTGCCAGTAAAGCAGAGGAATAGCAAGAAAATATTTTTTATTGTCCAGTTTCACAGTGTGTTGTTGTTTTTGTTTACCACATTATTAGATTTGTCTGCTGTTTGCTCTTTGAGGAAGAAGATGTAGCTTATTGCCTTCTCAAATCATGCTACGATTTTTTCTGTGCGATAACGTTTTGTTGTCCCTTAGGCCCTCACAAAATGAAGTTCATCCCAGCCATGGTTGGACCTATTCTAGAGGTCACACTGGTCCGTGAGCCAGAACTAAGGAAAGCTACCATCCCCATCTTCTTTGATATGATGCAGTCTGAGCACAACTTCAGCCCAGCGCGCACATTTGAAACGGTACAAGACAAACTCCTCAGAAATTCAGGATTTTGGTGTTTTTGTTTCAGATCGACTGAAGTGGCTCCTGGCTAAATGTGACATTTGTGATGTGCATGATGGTGTGTTTTAATTCCCTTCTTATCTCCACAGTTTGAGAACGAACTGATAACAAAATTGGATCAAGAGGTAGAAGGCGGCCAAGGGGATCAGCAGTACAAAGTCCTTCTGGAGAAAACGTAAGGCAGAGGAGCAGATCAAACAGAGAATACTTCTTTAGAGTTGTTCTAATAGTACAACATACCAATCAAAAATCCTTCAATTCTGTGTAACAAAGAATTCACATAGGATTGGTTCTGAAATACAAAGGCCTTCTTAGATTGTAGTTTTTAAAAAGTCCTCAAGGATCCAGATGGAGGGTCTCTTAGAATTGTAAGAACTGTCAAATCAATAGAAAACCCTCAGGGACACCATCAAAGAGCCTTAACAATTGCAAAATTAGGTTTTAATGTGCTCATCAGAGAGAAAGACAGACCTTCATGAGGGAAAGGACCAAAAAGCAGTTCTTTACAGCTGAAGAGTAGTCTGTTTTAAGGATGTTTGTATGCACAGGTTGCTGGAGCACTGCAGACGACACATATACCTGTCACAGTCGGGAGAGGAGCTGGCTCTGCTGCTGAGCAGTCTGCTGGAGAATCTCCTTGCTTACCGCACCATCACACATGATGAAAGTCCTGAGCACCGCATGAGCTGCACCGTCAATGTGCTGGTATGCTCAATGACTCTATTTTGCAATGGGTTAACTCTCAGTTTAGGGCTTATGTTATGGGCCATTAAGAAATTCATTTTTTCATCTTTTTTTTTCTGTCAATATTAACTCAAGACATGATTCCAAATAATTTTTATTATGTGTAAATGAACAGTCAAGAAAAGAACATCACCTATAAGGCTGTCAATTTGCATTATTTGTTGAAAACAAATATGATAAATTAAGTAAAGCATCACTGTTTGGCAACAGCTACAGAAACTGGCATAGCATATAAAGAATATGTTAAATAAACTGGTTGCCTTTGGAATTTTAATTGAGTAATAGGCAGGCTCCAGGGGAAGCACTAAGGTCCATTTTGCATCATCATCATCACGTTCATAAACACAGCAGATCAGATTAAGTCAATACACTGCCCAGTCCTATCTCCATACTTGTATATAAAGCAGCTGTTTAGAAAAATGCATATGTGATCAAGACTTTGTGCCTTACAGAATTTCTACAAAGAAAAGAAAAGAGAGGACATTTACATCCGGTGAGACATATAGCAACACAATGTCTGGTTCTAGGACCTAAGTGTTAAATGTTTCTAACGGCTGTACTCTTGTAACCAGGTACTTGTACAAGCTGCGGGATTTGCACCTTGACTATGAGAACTACACTGAGGCAGCCTACACGCTGCTGCTACATGCAGAACTACTGGAGGTCTCTGACACTGGATGAAGTCTGATTTTAAGCTTAAATAAGATCAGACGACTAAACATTCAAGCTCTTTAACCTTTGCTAATACTACTGGGCTTCTAAATGTTCACCTGAATGTTGATTTATGTAAATGTGCTTCCCCAGTGGTCTGACAAACCCTGTGCACCTCATCTGATACCTCGAGACGGGCAGCATAGATGGACCCAACAGGAGCTGAAGGAGAGGCTTTTCCAGGAGATCATTTGTTATTTGGACAAGGGCAAGGTGAGCATTAACATTAGCATTAGCATAATATACTGACTGCATCTGAAGTGATGTCCAAAGCTCACTATCTGTACTTGTCTTTGCACACACTGCATAAATAACACAAACCAATGTGTGAAATCAGCCTTTTAAGTTGCCATTATGAAACTCTTGAGGAAGTTACTTAAGCTCTCAGTCCAGCCACAGGAGCCTTTGTAGTGTCTATTCAGATCTCTCACTGCATTAGACAGATGGCAGCGTCTAGCTGGTGCTCATGGGTTTTTATGTTTATGTTTTATGTCCTCTTTTAACTTAGTGGCGCACATGTCTTTTCAGATGTGGGAGAGAGCCATTGAGCTGGGCAAGCAGCTGGCCAAGATGCACGAGAGCCACATGTTTGACTTCATGGAGCTCAGCCAGCTGCTGGTAAGAGAATGTGTGCATTGTAATTCCTTCCCACACAATATGATATCTCCTGGAATATATTTTAATTACTAAATAAAAAATCAGCCTCATAAACTGAGGTGGTCTTATTTTTTGCCTCATTAAATACCTTTGAAATTACTCTGATGATTATCTGCTATCTGTTATGTGCAGTTGCTTGAAAAAAAACAGGAGCAAATGGAGATGAGATGTTCTTACCTGTTCACTCACCTCATTTCCAGGGAGTTTTAATGTATCATAAAGAATCTATTATAGTCTATCCAGGAGCGAACTAATGTGACTTTAATTATATCACAAAATACGAGGCCGACAAAGTTGTTGTTTTTGTAATTGGAATTCATTGTGTTATGAATTATTTCATTTTGTAACCAATAATTGACAAACATGCCATAAATGTCCTCGCCAACATATTGTCCTCTATTACAGAAACAGCAAGCCCAGTTCTATGAAAACATAATGCATGCAATGCGGCCACAGCCAGAGTACTATGCTGTGGGTTATTATGGCCTTGGATTTCCTTCTTTCCTCAGGGTAAGAAAATTAGTGCATATTTCAATAAACACACACTTAGAAAAATCATCATGCACAAGTGCTTATGCAATGCTGTTTTTTTGAAAAATGAGTCAAAACAATGTCACTCTGAATATAGCCAGGTATCATTTATTATGGTAAATAAACTAAACTAATTCCTCTCCATCATAGAGCCTGATCATTGACTTGTATTTGTTGTATGAAGCACTAATTTTAACAAATTTTCTGCTGCAGAACAAGATGTTTATCTACCGAGGCAAAGAGTATGAGTTTCTCGAAGATTTCAGCTTAAAGCTGCTCTCTCAGTTCCCCAATGCAGTCCGCATGACGAGCACAGCGCCCCCTGGAGACAACATCAGCAACTCCCCTGGACAGTGTATCCTTCAGTCATCAGTCACAAATTCTGTGTTTTTTAAGACTTTTTCTTGTTTGCAGATTTTTTTTTTAAGTAAGATATCAGTCATCACATCTTTGCTTTCTCTTCCATAGTAGTTTTTACCTTTATCCTTAGCTGAACTTCACAGACATCCAGTGTTTTACTGTCAAGCCGGTTCTGACGGTGCCGCACCAGTTTAAAGACAAGGGGGTTCCAGAGCAGATATTAAAGTGTGGAGGAGAACACTTTATGCCTGATTTATTTTCCTGTGAATACCATTCGATTTATAATTCTCTGGTCAAATTGCTAACTCACTGCTGTCCTTCCCTGTACTTTTGCAGCTATTACAGAACCAATGAAGTGGACCAGTTCCAGTATTCAAGGCCCTTCAGGAAAGGTGAAAAGGACCCTGACAATGAATTTGCTGTGAGCACCTTTCAAATTTACTTTTAAATCACCAGAGTTGAATGCGTAATCGCACTCCCATAAATTCCCTCTATATATATATATATATATATATATATA
>JAPQRQ010000028.1:17421877-17433091 GCA_037367365.1 Apogon talboti | reverse complement strand
AAGTCGCACTTTTTTTCATAGTTTGGCTGGTCCTGCGACTTATACTCAGGTGCGACTTATATATATTAAAATATCTAATTTCACATGTTCATAAATGTTAATTCACACTGGCCGACATGACCAAGGAGTAAACATTACTAAAAGCCACGAGAGGGCGCTCGAGGCTTGTGACCGGTAACTTCCTCCGGAGTTGGCGGAGTTGTTCAGAAGTGACACTGAAGATGAAGAATTCAATGGATTCAGTGATGTGGAATGAGGTCGAGAGTTTGGTAAACTTGCTTACCGGTAACTTGCTTGTTGGACTCGCGAGCTTGTTCTTTTAATTCTGCCTCTTCATCCTCCCAGGTCTGTTCTTTATGCTATTGTGTAGATGAATAACCGTTAATGTGTTCCGTTCACATACCGGACACCTATTCAGCCTGTTGTTCTTTATTCTATTATTATTATTATTATAACTTGCCTTTCCAGATTAAATGTCTATTCTTGGTCTTGGATTTTGTAAAATAAATTTCCCCCAAAAAATGCGACTTATAGTCCAGTGCGATTTATATATGTTTTTTTTTTCTTCATGATGTATTTTTTGACTGATGCGACTTATAGTCCGAAAAATACTGTACATGATTTTCATTGAAAAATGCTAAATACAAAGGATAATATTAAAATAAATGGTGATAAATCACTTAAGAAAGGTTAAATACAGAGACTTTTTTTTTGGGAACTGACATAAAAGTAGCAGTGGGTCTTTATAGGTTAAAATTAGTTTTGGTTAAAATTAGGGGTTCAGTTACAAAGGTTAGGGTTAGGGCCACAGATGACATTAGGTCAAAAAGTGTCTTCCCGGGGATAGTGACATGAATATATGGCAGTACATAAACAACAGTACTGCTGATTAAACTTTCAAGCAAAGCAAAACTAAAAGAAAGAGCTAGTGTGAATCATCTCTGATCTTTTAGAGAAGTTGCAGTGTTTCTAAACAAAAGCCCAGCCCTTTCTGATTAGTGCTGGGTGGATCCTGCCCTCAAGGGGACTTTGAGTAGAATTTATTATTGAGTGTCCACCAAACTCTCACCACCTCTGGCAGCTCTTATTAATTCAACACGCACCCTTTGAAGATGGGATCTGCCCAACTCAGGCCCTTATGGAGGGAGGCGGGGCCGTGGGCACAGTGCTGACTCTGCCGACTGTGAGTGGCAGCTGAGGGTTAGAGCCTCCGCTTTTAGCCACCGCACTAATAATGAGTTTACTGGTGGTTTTGCAAAACTTGGAGAGACAACAACAACAACAGAGCCAGGGTAATTTTACGATGCTTTGTTCTGTAAATGCAACATTTTCCAGAAGGCAAATGGACATAAGAGGATCAGAGACAAAATTGACTTCTCTGTCTTTCAATATTCTGACTCATAAGCTGCTAAGTTTGAGTTTATATTGATTCAGCTTCATGCCTGAATATAGCTGGGCTTCCATCTGTGAGCTATCAAAACATATAGATTGTTTGTCCAACCATGGTAATGCACTGTAATCTGCACCTAATTTCATTTTTAGTGCACCCTTCAAACCCTCAAACATAAGGACTTTCTCAACCGCATCCAAAACATTGGCCATTATCTGTTTCTATTTAGCATTTTAATCATACCTACTTCTGCATGGAAATACTAAATACCTCATTTTATTATCATATCAAGTACACATCAAATTCAGAGAGATAATGTTCTGCATCCTCAGAGGGGAAAGCTGTGTTCTGAATATTATTTCATAATGTTCTGTCAGTATGGGCATCATCTAATTAATAATACCACATTAATAGATGTCAGTGAGATTAAACTGTTACGTTTATAGGTAAAATATTTTATTATACAAGTTTATAAAATGTATGAAGCAAGCTACAAATACATTACAGAAAAAAGAAATGTGAATATATGATATACACAATTTACATACAGATGCTGATATTGTTATCAGTGTGAATATATTTAAACTATTGCTTTTCCATAAATACACTTGTTTATAGTAGCAGAGATGTGTTGCAGTGAATCAGGAAAGCCAGTCAGTTATGTTAGTCTGGGCTGCAACAAGTTAGGATTCCCTAGAAATCGTCTATTATCACGCATTTTTGTACAATAAGGCTCTGGTTAAATATATAATATTGCACCACAGAACAATTTTTCATTGACATATTGCACTCAAGCTTTATACTGAGTAAAAGTTTTTTTCTTTTCTATACTGAGTTTGGAGATGAGAAGTCTGTCAGGTGCTTGTAGTTACACTGGGTATCCATACTTAGGGTCGTATCTGAGAGGAGGTGGTTTTTGGTCTCCGTTGGATCTCTGTGAGGTCCTCATACTCCCTCCTGTGTAGATGACACCGTGGCCAGATTCATTAATACTTGGCAGCTGGTCATTCACAGACGTGTATGACACCCCCGGGTGGGTGCGATATCCCAACACTGAACGGAGGCTGGAGTTTCTGCTGGTGGGTCGACTCTCTGGAGCTTGGACGTCTTCCCTGAGAAACAGTTCACACAACATTTAATGAGATCTGTTTAGACCACTTCATGTTAGAGCTGCAGTAATGCACCGAGGTATAAAAACTGAGTTATTTGTTACTGAAAAACAAAAATATCAGCTGTTTGTGCACTCTTTTCCTCTCATTTTATGGAAAGGAAAGGAGGTTATTTCTTTAGCTTCAAAGACCTAAACAGCTGCTGGTGACCAAAATTATCTATGGATCTAAACATTTTTATATCTTTTGAGAACTAATCCTATCAAAACAGAAAAATAATTTAGGTAAAATGCAGTTTCTCAGCTTTTCAGCAACAGGACATTTTTTATTTTTATTTTATTTATCCTTTATTTAATTTAGTCTTGACATGAAAACACCGTCATCTTCTACACCATAGATGCATTAATAAAGTCCGCAGAGTTTAGCAAATGACACAGTCACTTGTTTTCATGTTCAGTTAATGATATGTTTTGCCGAAAAAGTCACTCTTGCTTTAGGTTTCTGCAAAGTATAATATGAAAATAAATGGAGATAATTTAGGAAAGGATAAATGTGGACATAAATAAATAAATGCTGTAAAGACATATTTGTTTTATTTGAGATCATGATTCTTTTTTCTTCCTAATTTCTTTTCAGATTTCTTATTCATTTCCCACTGATTTCATTCCTTTACAGGTGTGACACATACGCCCGCAGGCAAAACCCGACTTGCAAAATGGTCCAATCCAACCCTTGGGATGAATTTATGAAATGCAAAATTACACAGGAGATTTAAACAATCATTTTAGTTCAGGGGCCACATTCAGACCAACATGATCTAAAGTGGGTTGAACCAGTAAAATACTATCATGAAAACAACTCCATATTTTTCTCTTTGTTTTAGTGTAAAAAAGTAAAAATACATGAAAATGTTTACATTTATAAACTATTCTTTCACAAAAAATGTGAATTTCCTGAACAAATATGACCAACTTCAAATGTTTTAAGTAAGTAGAATTATTAACAATATTCTGCCCATTATTAAATGTTTTCTGTATTTGTAGATCCACTGTGATCTGTAAGTTGTATTATGCTACTACTACTACAAATATAATAATGATACAGCTACTAATAATGCTAATAATACTACAGCTAATACTACTACTAATAATAATCTATTCTGTCATGTTATCAGGCTGTGATATCTCATTACCATTGCAGCTCTACTTCAAATATATAAATAAAAAATACTTGTCAGTTCTGATAGTGCACCTTATTTCATTTGCGACCTCCTTTTCATAGCGGCGCTTGTGGCAGCAGCAGATCAGCAGCCAGATGAGAAGCAGGAGCAGCAGCAGCAGCAAGAGAGCGCCTATCACTGCCCCGACAATGACACCCACTTTATTGGTAGCTGAAAGACAGTACACAGTGTTCGGAGATCAAACAACAGCAGGGCCTCCTCAGAGCTGTTAATACTGGGTTTAACAAGAGGCTTACAAATGTGTTTATTGCTTTCATTACAGATTGCAGCAGATGAAAAACGCAAGCCACGCAGTAAAAAATAACATTCCTCCAGGATATAAAGGTGTTTAGAGTTGAATTAGAAGTGATGACTTACGGTTGTATGCATGCAGTGCATATGTGCACTGTGCTCTGCCTACAGCATTTTTAACCACGCATCCGTACGTTCCAACATAGCTGTCTGTGTGGTTCCTTATCAAAAGCTCCCCAGTCTGTGGGTCTTAATGAAAAAAACAAAACACTCACAAAAAAGGTATTATATAAATGTCTACATGTCCTCTTATAGAAATGCCCTGTCTGAAAGTTCCCTCCTTACCTTGGATTGCAGTGGGTGGCATTGCTCCTCCGCTCTCTCTTGTCCATGAATAACTCAAAGGAGTGGATCCTTGAGAGGATTTGCAGCGAAGGGAGACGGTGCCCCCTTTCTCCTCGCTGCCTTCTACCCAACACTTTGGCCTTGATGGTGGAACTGGTGAATAAAAATAAATATATGTGAATATAAAAAAATAACAAACACCTGGTTCAAAAATGTGCCAGAGGCATGCTTTATTATTTGGTTCATCCTTAAAAGTTATTTTATGGGTGCTTGAAGAAGGAACAAAAAAAGCCCTTTGCATTCCATGTGAGTGAGAACATTGAACAGTGAATAAAAGGCAGCAGAGGAAATGAACAGGTATAACCGGTAAAAAGGAATTCATCCTCACCCATCACCACCAGGGTGACTTTTCTCATGTCCACACCAGGTGCTTTCTTGACTTTACACTGGTAGGTCGCTGTGTCTGTGGGTCTTACATCAGAGATGGAGATGGAGGCGTCTCCTTGCGTGGGGTTTGTTATGAACTTCAGCCTGTGTGAGAGGCTGGGGTCACTGTAGGCATGAATCTGGCCCCCTGAATATGATAAGAGCTGAGATGCGAAATTGCAGTGAGTGATGACACCACTTCAAAGCAGGTTTTTCCACCACACTGCACACTGTGCTCCGAGCTAAAAGGTAACCCCTACTGTCGCATGTTTGAAATGCTCACTAATGTATGTTTAAATAGTTCCTCTGAGCTCCCATTCAGGTTCTTCACATAACATCCCCTCCCCGTCTCCACATGCAAACCTACCAGTTTGTCTTTCTGTGTCATGTCGGGGCTGACGTTGGACCATTCGATGTCCAGCTCTCCTGTGTCTTGGGGGCCGGGGCTGTAGGTGCATCCCAGATTCACCGTCTCCCCCTGGGCCTTTTTGATGGTCTGAGGCCCCGTGGATGTAATCTGCATGGCCTCTGTCACATCTAATCAGCAGAGAAACAGCCAAGGTAGATTTGTCTGTCTCACAACACTCATTTTTTTTCCCCAGCCCACAGTTTTAATAATCATATACTTTGGCCAAAAGAAAACATTAAAAAGACAGAATAACTAGCTCTCTCAAATGCATAACTATTTTTCCCCACTTAATGGCATTCAAGCTCTGGGCCTGTGCTCATAAACAGTTTCAGAGTGGAGCAGGACTGCTGATCTGAGACTAATTAGCCTCTTAAGTCAATCTGAGGATTTAGGGGTTTGGAGCCGGAATGAAAGTAAAAGTGTTGATATTGGCAAAAAATGAGATACATATTAATTTAAAACTCCCAGAGGCTCATTAAGTGTCAGAGATATATTGGTAAATGATCAAAGCTGAAAACATGAACAAATATGAGGAATGTTCTTAATAAGTGGCAGTTAGAAGTGGAGTTGTGTTCTCACTGACACACGCCCTCACTGACTCATGGTTTCATCACAGCTGATGCTTCGTTGTTTACTGTTAGAACTCATTACTGATGATTATTGTACAGCAACACATTTCTAAAATATCCTAGCTGTGTTTGTCGTTAATATTGTTTGTTAACTTCAACCGTTATTGTCATTATTTCCCTGTTTATGAATTGCCAAAATCATTTTTCCGTATACTTTAACATTACAAAGACAGTACATATTAATAGACATTTTTGTGCATGTGCCAGGTTAGAGAATTGGCTCATTTTCAACTTAAGTCCCCGAGAATGTGTAATTACTGCCACAGAAGACACATAAAACATATTAAAGCACCATAATATCCAACCGACTCCTCTTTAACACCACTCATCTGTTCCTTCTGTATAACACTTCAGCACTTCAGTTGCAACTGCTAAAAAACTAAGTATGTCAGAGTCTGAAAAAAACTTACATTAATTAGTAAGTCAAATATTTACACTGCCAACCCCCCATGGAGAGAAGTACTGTGATGTTGGGAAGACGTGTTTTCCATATGGAGAGGCAGCTACTCGCCGTCAGTAAGCTTGATACAAAGAGTTGCAAATATTCAAATCGTATGCACTTCCTCATCGGCCGCACAATAGGCTCAGATAACACTTTCCTCTCAGTTTACCACTAGAAAGTCCTGTTGCAACTTTAAGAATTAATCAGACCTGTTAACACCAAGCAGTAAAATACTATTCTTAATGAGGTGGTGCAACACTAGGATTAAACTTCATGTGCGGTTTAGTTGAACATGATAACAGTATGAGGACAGAATAGCTATAGCATATAATCGATATAAGCTGGGTGCTTCACCCTGGTGCATGCATTTTATTTAATTTTACCCTTTTTTATGTTGTTCTTACATAAACTAAGGCAGCTTGGATGGAAGCCCAAGACTAATTCCTCCACTGAGTACAATAAAAGCGCTTAGGGTCTTCCTTTAGAAATGCACACAGCAGTTTGACCCTCAGCAGCAGCAGTAGGTATGAATAAAGCTATGAATGTTATGTAGGGTACCTGTTAGTCAGCCCCATTATGTGCATGGCTCACTGACCCTCTGCAATGTAATTGAGCAGTAGTTTTACTATCGTGCTGTCAGCTAGGAGCTCAGCAAAGGCTTATGCATTCAAATCAGGCAGCCAAGAAAATAAAATCCCCTCATAAGGGTAAAAACTGAGTTAAGTGATCACATAATTTGTGCTCACCGCGATCTGTTTAAACTTTACTTAAGATGTGCTTTTAAAAAATGAAAAAGACAGACAAACTCACCTGTATTCAGCTGAAGTGAAAGCAGAGACAGCAGAACCACCTTTACCTTCACACTTGTAAATCTAAAATCCATTAAAACCCTGAGAGCAAATGTGAGAGGAAGTGAAAAAAAATTACACTGAGAATGTAGTTTCAGTGACTGTTGACTTTACGTATGACTTGATTTTTATTTAGTGGCACTAATTCAATTTAACCAGAGTGAAAATCATTCTGCTGTAAGATTGGCATTCATCCCTGTATGCCACAGCTGTTTATCTTAAAAGCGTAAAATAAAGGAACCTTCAGTGCTCTTTGTTTTTGTTTTTTTTCCCACTTAAAACAAAGAAAGTGTAATAATTATGCATGTGAAAATGAAGCTGAGGTTTAAAAAAAATACACAACCAAGGAAATTAACTTGAGGTTCACCTGATCAACAAAGACAGTAAGAGAAAATAGTAGCAGTTGAACTTTACCTTAAAGTGAAAATATAATCCACAGTAAACGTGTGTCCTTGGAGACCTGGCAGTGTTTCAGTACTGGTGGATCCAGCTTATTTTGTTCTCAGGTGAAACTCAGGTGCAGTAACTATGTCCCCACCCTCTCTGTCCATAGTGCATCTGCTGGCCACTCCCAGTGATGTCAACATTCACACTCCTTCAGATTCAAATAAACACTTCTACCGGAAGCTCATTTTTGTGGATTGTGCCCATTTTTTAAAAAAAAACATTTTTTATTTACAACGGTACAAATCCAAAGAAAAGTGAAAAATCAATAAAGGAGTTTTGTGGCTCTTTCTATTTTAGTGTGTCTGTTTCCTAATCGCATGCCTGTAACTGATGACAGAGATTAATGATTACCTGCCATGTGTTGAGTAGTTCAACAGCTACAGTGCTGCTCAACACCAGGCACAGGGAGTACAACTAGTATGTTTCTGTACTCAGGTAAAGTTGTTTGTATCAAGTAATTGATGTTCAGGCACATTATCACTTCTGCTTCGCATGTGACCTTTTCAAAGCAGGGCTGTTACTGTCGTTTTAATGACTTTCCAGATATTATGTCTAACATCCTACAACTCCACCCTTACATCCACTAAGACTTATCTGAAGTAGGTAAATAGAAAAATTGAAAACAAGACTCCGAATAAGAAAAACTAATAACATGGACTGATTTTTTCCCTTCCTCTTTTGTATTGTATTATTCAATACTCGTCAAAGAAAGTAAATAAGGTGTTGTGTAAGGTTTTCAGAGGAACTCACAATAGAACTGTCCTTCAAAACATGTCTTTGAGTGAATTGTTTCCAGTCTTACCAATGCTTTTTACAAATGTTTCTGTGTTTCTACTTGAGAAAAGCCTGTGTGAACTATTGCCACCTATTTTCAACACACATTTCTGCCAGTGAATTTATCAGTTACAAACAAGTCCAAACAAAAAACACAGTCAAACAAGATGTGTGTTATCACAGGTTTAATCTCTGCTTGTAAGTAACTTGGATACAGTTATGTTCTTAATACAAGTCCTCTGGCTCCAGTTCATTTTGTAGTTAATAAGCAAATATGTTCCCTCATCTTGTAAAATCCCAGAGCCAACAAATTTCCCTTACATTCCCCCCACACCCTTTTACTGACACACCCTCCAGACACACCCATAAAAACAGACTCATTGTTGCTGTAGAACAGACAGACAAAATGAGGGATATGTTGATTTGTAACGTCGTGCCAAGTTAGTGACAGCGCTGCAGACCGCAGTGTGCTGCTGCATTGCTCCTGGTGTAAATAATGCTTTTATTAGATGATTAAGTGTGTTGCAGAAATCACGTCTTCAATTATATTTGGCAATTGCTACACATTTTCTTATGGGCTATGAATAATTTACTCAAATGGCTAAAAATTTGATCTACTTTGTTGACAGTTGAACATTTCCAGATTAGTGGTTTCAGCTTGCATAACTGACTTATGGCAACAAAACATCAATCTGGATGGTGGTCTAAAAAGTTAAAAAAGGATTTTCGACAAGGTTAGTTAGAGTGATGAAATTATTCAGTATTGATTGTGCGAGAGTGTACGATATGCAATGTGAGCATGGAGCATGACGGTAGCCATTAGAAAACTTAAGTGCTGGGTTAATGCTATCCTGCCAATAATGTTCATTAAGGAGATGAACAAATTAGTAACGCGGAGGATGAAACATGACCAGAAAGCAAATCAGAAATCAGCACCTATGCCTCCACTTTTGTTGTGCTCCGTGTGTTTGGCAGTGTTGTACCTGGGCGTCATTCATCGTGCATGAATGACTCCACCTTTACAAATATGAATATGAATGTGATCATGAGTGATCGTGCAAATGTCAGGGTGTGTGAGGCAACGCGGTACAGCAGCATTGCCAGCAGGTGGCTAATTGCCCCACATCCTCCCCCAGGTGTAAGAGGAGTTTCTGTGCTGAACAGACTGTGTGACAGAACAAGGCGGGTCACAAAAGACAGTACTGGGGCACTGCACAAGACCACCACAAAAGACTGCAGGAAAGAGAGTGTGAATAAGCACGATGAGCGCATTTGTGACCACTGACCTGAATCTGCTGCACGTCTTGCTTCTCTTTCACATCCCCCCTTTAGTCACCTAATGCTGTCTTAATTATCCTCCTGAACTTGGTACATGAGAAGTAGCCAAATTCAAACTCTGTCTTTACAGCCAAGACTTGTCATAACCTCATTTATCTTCCTAGATTTGGCAAAGGTAGCCTAATCACACCACAGGGTAGCAAACAAACCACCTTGACAGATGTCCAAATTACAAGTAAACAGCCTTGCAGGGGAGGCAAACAAATGACCAAAGCAGGGAGGGGAGAAAGGCTGGGCTTGCCAGCAGCCATACTGAAATAGCACGGCAGCGTGAGTCACGGTGTGTCAATGTCAGGGAGCCAGTTAGGCACATATATTCGTCTTTTTAAGGTGGAACACCACTGGGACAAGGATGGCGCTCCTAGCAGAGGGAGGCAGTCATTCAACCCCCTCAAAGAGCTACGTGAGTGGAATTCAGCCAACACATGACAGGCCTCAGTAAAATATCCAAGTATATTCATGACCCCCCCACCCCCCCGACTCTGCAATTAAATGTCCACTCTGACAGCGAAATTGATTTTTTTTGTCTCTTTTACATCAATCGATCATTATTCATAGATGTCCTGCGGCCCATCATAAACATATACTTTGTAGCCTGAAGAGTTAGTTAGAATGTGCAGTAATGACTCCAGAAGTAGCATCATTTTAAGTGCTGCCTGTCATCATCCACTTGTAAGCATTGTCTTGTTATACAGCCAAATCAGTGTGATTACCCCCCCTCCCCTGAACAGAGTGTGTTCCTGCTTCTGCCCTGCATGCTTTCTGTGTGCCTGCTGCAGAATAAATAATAAAGAGGAAAATGCAAGGATTCCTCCCAGCCTCTTTGATTCTTTATCTCAGTACATAACCCACTAAGGAAAGGGCATTGAATGACGCAGGACACAGCAAGACAAAATCCTACTTCCTTCTAGGTCTTAATTCTGTCATATTGATATTAAAGCTGGAGACTCAGTACTGTCATTGCTTTATTATTAGATTCACAGTGTTGAAAGCTGCAGAAAAAATTGAAAAGCAGTACATCAGAGAGACAAAGTGAGAGAAAAATAATTTTCAACCTTACAAAACAACATCTCACAGTACCTTGGCCTAAATGAGTGGAGGTTGAGCAAGATTAGAGACTGTACAGTAACCAAGGACACAAATTAGGTTTGTGAGCCAGTAAATCATTCTTTGTGTGGACAATTGTGTAATATAATCAGCAGCGTCCATATAAGAAGAACTATGTGCCAAACGTTACCTTTCCTATGCAGAGGGGGAAGAATACAGTTTTCCATGGGAACAAAAACTAGACAGGTGGCGCGAATTCCGGGTGAAACAAGTAAAACCTTGACAGACCGGTTTACGGTACCCTGCTCCTCAGGTCTGCATAAACTTCTAACCTCAGTACATGAAAAGCCATGCTTCTATGAGAAATTTTGCATATAAGATGGGAGAGTAAATGGGAATTTATCATGTATTTACTACCCCATCCCTCCTTCTGTTCACAAGCTGCCCACCCACGTATAACCCCCACCACCACCACCACCACCACCACCACACACACACACACACACACACACAAGAGCACACATTAATATCAATGCTCG
>JAPQRQ010000028.1:17411734-17421777 GCA_037367365.1 Apogon talboti | reverse complement strand
AGACACCCTCACACACAGACACACCCTCACACACACACACCCTCACACACACACACACACACGCACAGCCTCCAGCTATATGAGCATAGACGGTGGACCCCATAATCCAATAAGTTGTGCTTCTTGTGCTAAACCCAGTGAAGTCTGGCATACAGAGAGAGTCCCCTAAGCCTCGCTTGCAGGAGTGGAATGGAAACTGTATTCTCTGATAAAAAAAAAAAAAAAAGAAAAACTTCAGATCTCTTCCCCCCCTCTTTCATACTACTGGGCTGCTGATATTTGCCACACACATTAGGGAATTATAATTTAATGATCTAGTTTAATGCTGACTTCTTTCTTTTTTTTGAAATATTAAATGATGAAGAAATATTCCAAATTAGTCTGGTCTACAGAGTGAGATATGAAAAAAAAAAAGCAACTAACCGACTGATGATGAGAATGGGCGTGATTCTTTGCTTTATTCTCTGTTTGTATCATCAGTCGATAAAAAAGCACACATCTATTTGGGAAGAAAACGATTCTTAAATGAGTCAAGCGCACTCGAAAGGATTCTGATACATGCTCGACCATACTTGAAAGTAACACAATAATTCTTCGAGCTGCAGCAATTTTCATCCCAACAGTAACAATAGTTTTGGAGTAGAATTTGCATTCTTTTGATGCTGTTTATCCTTGTTCTCTGTCTGAGTTACAAATTAGGGAACTTGACTTTGTTGTAGTCAGATAACTGCGGTCAGTACTGGGCAGTAATAAAAACATTAATCTTATGCAAATAGAGAGACACACACAGAATTCGCACAAACACTCATGCATTCTCTGTGAGGACACTTATGCTCTCAAACAAAGCATAGAAAATGAGTTCTAGCTCCAATACAAACCTCCGTTAGTCTACGTGATTTGATTAATTTAGTAATTATTTGTCTGTGTGTTTCTGTACATCACTGAAAGTAAACCCACGGTGTTGACAATGCTGATTCATACATAGAGCAAACATTAAGAGCTGACTAAATTTACATGTGCAAAATATGCAGTTTTTTCCTCTCACTCTGAAAAAAGACAGTATTCATACTAACTTGTTTATGTGGCTAATGAAAATGATATTCCCACTTACATGTAGCTGTGCATATTCTGTTGAAATATAGGGGTTTTTTTTAAAGGTTTTCCACTATTGGTGGATTTGTAGCATGTACACAGCCTCCCCTCTTTCTCTCCTCCTTGACAAGCTTGCTGCTGAGATATTTGTTCATGCTGAAAAACCTGTTGACATCAGTCTTTTTACAGTGCTTGAAAGTCAATGTGTTTCTCATTCAACTGGAAACCCAGGCTTTTCTTTTGGGCACCTATCTCTACCGCAGTGTTCCAATACCCACACTATTAAACTATTTAATACATTTAAAAAAAACAGTAGTATGTCTCGAATCACAGTAGCCAGAGGCGCAATACAAACTAACATCATGGAGGAGACAAGCAGAGCAGAGGGCACGGTATGAATGCAATTATACATAAATGAGCTTTTCATAGACTTCTGACAATTATTTGAAAAGATCACTACAGCAGCTTTTGTAGCTCAAAGACCTGGTACTTTGTGTCAAGGTAAACACTATTAATTATTATGAAAATATTTAATGTTGGATTACAAACTATTCATGCAGTCATTGGAACTGAAACTCACTTAAGTCACTTCAACACTACATTTTACCCTTCTGCAGCTTGCCTTGAAAACATATTATAGATATAAATTCACCTATTAACTCACTTATTATTCACCTATTATACTGATTCAAACCTAGTGTTAATATTTTGATAGTAGTTATTGATATCATCTGCTGTTTACTGGCAGTATGTTTACGTACTACAAATACAGACGCCACAAATATTCCAATGAAATCTGGACACATTTCCCTGTTGGATCCTGTCTGCCTGTTTTTTTTTTTTATTTTCTGTAGAATGAGGAGACTTTAAAAGAAATTCAAAAGTCAAAATTAATAATCCATCCTTTCTATTTCTTAAGATAATGACAGGTGATAGATGGGTTCCAACATATTAGTATAGCATCAGATGCAACCAATGAAAAAACTGTTGAAAATGTATCACAGCACCTAAGCAGGCATACAAAGAAACATTAAATACAGCATACATAATTTACCATTTGTGTTTCTTGAAGCATGTGGAGAATTACCAGCATCCTGGGGCGGTTGTGTCTCCGCTCACATCCATTTTGGCTCTAACCCATGCAACTCACACTTAGAGTAAAGTTTACACACAAAGCATTAAATCTTAAACCAAGTACTATATTTCAGGTTTGTTTGTAGTTTTCTTTAACCAAATATAGCATTTTCAACAAATTATTTGTTACTCACTTTAATGCATTTTAATCTTTCATACTCTATTGACTTTATTTATGAGATAATAAGAGCTCTTCCCCTGACAATTTTACATAGAGTATGCCAAATGCAGGATGTATCCAGGCGCATTCAGCAGTATGCAAGTCAGCTTCCCTTTTTCGGCAATTCTTACCCACAAATGCTCCATGATGGATGTATGAGGAAGAAGAAGTATATCCCAACTGTGTGCATAATGCATGCAACAGTACGAAGGTTATAAGAGCAGCTGCAGCACATACTAAAACTAAAGAAGAAAAAGTCGCAATTTGCAACACAATGTGCCAGAGAGGATCTTTGTCTCTATCTCCGACCATAAACAGGTGGCTGTGCATCACACATGAATCCCTCTTAAACTGGAATAATATCTGCTCTATTGGGAAAAATGCCTCTTTCAGAAAATCAGATGGAACATGCTAGCTACATGACAGAATGTTGTCATATAAGTGATTATTTGAGTTAAACCCTGTTGAAAAACCCAATAATCTCACTCATTTGAACTCTCCTCCACCGTGGATTAAACTCTGAAAAATATCTGGCTTTTTTAGTTCAACTATGTTGCAGCTACCTGAAGGAATGCAGAATACAGGTACCGTACAGCTGCTGGAAAAGACCAGATGAAAGCACAAACTGAACCTAAGGCTGTAAAGAAAAATAAAAAAAACAATGACAATGAGCTGAAAGTTAAAATATTTATACTTTGTATATATGTGGGCACCTGCGGCACAAAACAAAAAAAAAATCTTTATTTTACATTTTGCATAAGCAACAACTTTGTGATTTTCATTTCATTTCAGTCATTAACATTAAATATCCATCTTAATTGATTTAACTCACTAGTAACCCTACTCTTTCTTCATCTAAATCATAAAGCAGTTCATTAAGAATTAAGGATTGGTCAATAGATATTACAAAATGGCCTAACAAAATATTATGATGCTCCAAAACACATAGGCTCTCTTTTCTCTCTCACACACTAACACCATCCAGATGAATTGACCGTGTGGGTGGAATTAAACTGAGCAGTCCATTTGTACAGCAAAGAAAAATAAATAAGAGTAGTGATACAAGACTGTTTTTATAAAAGAAATATTGGCGAGAAGCTGCTGTTTTATATTTGTGTTTTTGCTGAAATGTGAACTCCAGCCACAGAAGTCCACATAAGGCACAGATGCTGGATAGCACACAGTTCAGTAAGGATTAGGTGGGCAGCACCATCCAATCTGTGCAGTCTTTACCCCATTGCTCACTAGGAACAACGGTGCATATTTTCAGGGTGTAGGCGGTAAAAACAACTTAAGTTGTCTGAATACAAACTCAGACATGTCCTTGAAATCAAAATAATAACAGGGGAACAAACGTTAAAACTTTACAAATGATATGGGGAAAGAAACCATGAAACTGACAAAAATACATTAGGCAGGTTATTGATTTTTCATTTTCATCCGCAGCACACTTTTTTTTTGCTGTAGCTAGATACACTAAATTAAATGATAACAATAACAATTACAGTAATTTAGAAAAAACATTTCTACAGAGGCACTGAAAAGGGCATAAGGTGTCATTTGTTATATTTCAGTTCAGATATTATTTTGCAGAAGTTAAATAACAGTGTCAGATGGCCACATAGGGGTCAGTCCTCATCAAAATGTTTTAATAAGAGTTGTACATCCACTGTTTTTATTCTAGTTATCCAGGTTATTAATAAGCCTTTGCTGCTCCATTTTGTGTAACTTGAATTTTCCCCTCTTTCTATTTGAACCATATTACATCTGTATAAACTGTAGGTCTGTTTAAGTTTTCACACTCACATTTTAATTGGGTAAAAGTTAAAAGTTTACAACCCTACTGCGGCGATATTTTCCATTTTTTCCCCCCATGCCAAATCAATAGTGACTGAACCAACCTGACTGTGATGAGTGTGGTGACTCTTTTAGACAAACTCCCAGAGGCTTTTCCGTGGTTACCATGAGTCAGATTGTGCCTCATTAGGCCAAATATTTTTGCCAAAATGAATGGCTGTAATAGCCTGTGAAAATGTGAAACTGGTGGTTTTAATTTAGTCCCACATCGACTGTCCAACTGCTCCATATTCATCAAAACACCTGATACACGGACAAACCATTCCAAACAAATATGCCGCTGTTTATTTATTTACTCACTTGTGTTTGTGTAGGTATAACTTTGATAGAGAGGCATGAGACTGGAGTGAAATTTCAACTATTAAATGTGACATCTCTGTCATTACACTGACTGACAGACCAATACAAACTACTTTTATATTCTATCTTCTTGAAGTGATTAGCTAAGAGATGGGACCAATGAGACCACTCACAATGAAGGCCTAAATATGGACATAAAACCATCATTTATTTATTTACCTACCCAAATTTGTTTATTTACCTTTATTTCACCATGTACTGTAGGTCAATCTGGCAGAAATCAGATGCAAGACAACATCAAATACAAAGTATGAATGCAAAGTGTCATACAAAATACAATAAAAAAATGCAATATATAATATATACATCAGTGCTGAACAGGTGTAACAATTAGAGACGTGCAGTGATCATGGACTATTGATTCCATTGAGTTTTGGAAAAAGAAAAACAGGATGAGAATTTCAGTTTTTGTTGTGAATGGAAGCAGAAAACTGGAAGGAAAGATGCAGGTTTTAGAGATGAGCAGGTTGATGAAATTGCCAGAGTGCAGAGCTATTGTTGCAGGTGTTGAACATTGAGTGGAGATATGTGGGGTTTACCAGACAATGAACAGGTGTTTATATTAACATCAGTTCCTATAGATAAGCCAGTAACACATAAATAACACTGCTTATGTCTCTATACCTTTCCTGCTGCTGCTATTGTTCAGTCCAAGGGTAAACTACACAAAACAAATAGATTTTCAACTCAAAATACATATTGAAATGAATCTAAGTTTCCTTATTTACATAGATAGGATAAGCCGGTCCCCCTGTTTCCTCAGTCACTCTGCAGTATCACCAAACCAAAGTGTTTATACATTTATGAAATACAGAAAATATGAATGATGTGTCTATTACTATTACTATTACTACTACTATTACTATTACTATTACACTACTATTATTATTATTACTTTACTGTTACTATTACTATTACTATAACTATAACTATAACTATTACTTTTTTTTACTATTACTATAAGTATTACTATTACTATTATTATTATTACTATTACTATAACTATTACTATTATTATTACTATTACTATAACTATTACTATTACTATTACTATTACTATTATTATTATTACATTACTATTTCTATTACTATTGCTGTTACTATGACTATTCTCAAGGGTCACATACATTTTGACTATATAAGGTAATGGAACCCCTGGTCTCTATTACAGTATGTACTTATATAATATATGTTTTTGACTCCTTTTATACATCTACCTCCTCAGTGACCAGTAAGCTTGATATGAACAGACTGGCTCAAGTAATCAGAAACATATCAAAATGCAGACTAAGGACGTTGTCTCACCTCATTGTCAAATCACGGTTTGAACCAAGGTTCTTTTTTTTCTGACATTGTATACATGTCCTCCAGTTGCAGAAAGGACTAATACATTCTGCTGTCAACATTTGTGTGTGCTGTGCCTCCGGCTGACATCAGCATCATGTTAATTCTTTCATCTTATCCCTTGAAGACCCAAACATCCGTCAACCAAAAGCACCTACTGACTAAACTGTTGATCCACTAATCCTATCAATACATGTAAATAATTGGTGTAAAATGCAGTTTATCTTATTTTCATGGTCATCAGATATGACCCATTTGGACGTTCAGAAGCTCCGTAGTGAACGTGGAAACACCGTCATCTTCTACAACATTGTTTCATTCACCAGTAAAACCCATGGAGTTGGATCAATGACAGTGGATGGACACACTGGGTTTCTATATTTTCCTGAAAAAGTCACCTTTTCTTCAGTTTTTTTCTCTTTTGATACAATAACATTTGAATCTACTCTGAGCTTTGATCAACATCGATATGATCAGTCAGTTAAATCCAGGAAAATTTTTTCACTGGAAAAAATGCAAAATTCAGAGGATAATAGTATAATAAATGGTGATAAATCACTTAGGAAACGTTAAATAGAGAGAAAAATTCATTATGGAACTGACACAAAAGTCACACTGGGTCCTAATGGGTTATATTTTGCAACCTTGTGTAACTTCCTATGAAGGTGAGAGCTAAGTGTTGTCAGAATCTGAATGAACTGAACAGTCATACAGTTTGATCCAAATTGAGTTCACCTGTTTTGGTCAGACCATAGACCACCTGTCTGTTCTGCACCGTGGTCCACTGGAGGTTTCACACCTGCTAAATTGGTGTGAGTCAAACTGGAAAGTCTGGACAAATGAAAAGGTGTGTTATTGGCCTTCTCAAATGCTTCTCTGATTATAAGAAAAAAAATGCCACACTCTGTTATGGTTCAACATGGAAGTTTTGTGCAATTTAATTATTATTAATATGATTATTTCTTCCACTTTGTTTTACATTTTAATTGTAAGCCAGTCAATGGACAGAGATACAATGTATTTTAGGTCTATTAAATTGTAATTCCAGTTCCAATAAAGAAATGAAAGCCTGAAATGAAGAAATACATATATTGTGGCTGTTAAATAGATGTAGACAATGGAGACAGTTGTCACCTTAACAATGAAGTTGGCTAATGTCAACAAACAATCAACTCAGGCACAAACTGCATATAAATAAACAAGCATGTATGAATCCTCCCCTCTCCTCAATATCGTCTGCAGTGGCCATGGCAACTGTGGAAAATGCAAAAGCACCCTGTTAAGGATATATCAGTTCTGATCTAACCTATAAGTGACTGTGCAGCTTAACACTGGATGCAAACTGGATGAAAAGAAGAAGTTATAAATATTATTTTCCATTTCTGAAATTAACGCATGTAGCCGCAGACTTCACTCAGATACTACAATACAAGAAGCTATTTTAAAACAAAGAGTTCATTAATTAGCAACATACTTTAATGTTCTATACAATGCTTTACGTCATGCTTGCAATTAGTAGAACTTTATTTTAGAAGTTTCTCTTCAAGGCTTTATACAATATCTCACCTTAACTTTGCTTTAGTATTGTAATTGAAGTGAGTCAAAAAAGAAAAAGAAAAAAAGAAAGCTTTGGAGTTTAACCCAAGAAGAACCACGTTATGTCTCATCAATCATAACTGTGCATTTTACAAAACCACTTGAACTCTTCTACCTTTCACAATAAAAGCCTGGGGCTCATGGAGCTGAGAACAAATTCAGTGAGTATTGGTAACTCAATGAAAGACCTTACACTAATCAGGATTTTAGATTTACTGCACTTTTCCCCCTGAGGAACACAGATTTGATAAATATTTGGTTAATTCATTAAAAGTATACTTTATAAGTGGTCCCTCTCTTAAACTCTCCACAGTGTTACACACTGAACCTTTACGCTACAGCTGACTAGCATTTTAATACCACTGTAGGTATGCAGAACAGTGCACTCATGTATGAATTTATTACATGAGCAAGTTTGATTTATTTGTGTGCTGCATGGTGTTGTGGTTCTGATTGAAATTCTGGAAGTCAAGTGTCGGCAAAACCATGTTTACAAGTCAAACTATGCAGGCATTTAGCCATATTCGCATGCATGGATTAAAATAAATAAATAGATAAAATCAGTCAGAAATCCTCTGTGAAATCCTCTTTCTACTCTAACCAGGCAAAAGAATCTGCTATGACAACACTTGTTACACATGACAACACAAATTATCATTACGTTATAAAGATGGCTGCATCGAAACCGAAAATCATGAGTATTACGGAATATATTTTAATGAATAAAAAAATTTACATATTACAGAAGATGTTAAAATGAAAATTGTGCTAACTGTACCAAAAGATTTATTTAATAGATGCCCTGCAGTGATGAATGGTGTGATTTTGAGAGTAATCAAGGCACTGAAGTCAACAAAAACACATCCTCAAACGCGAGCTACAGTAATGAATTAATTCACTATTTTTAGCTGAAGTAAACATGACAGATATGATGATCTGCTTGATAGGGGAAAGCACAATATGAAGCTAATTTTAAGACCAAACACCTATTCATAAATGTGACGAGTTATAGATTAGTCTAAAAGCCAAAGCAATCATTGCTACATGGATCCTAGATGTAAAAATGCCACTGAACTTTAATGGAATTGTCATTTTCTATTGATAACACATGAGAACCATTTCTCACTGTGAATTGATGTTTTGACACATACCAAAAGCAATCAGTTTTGAAATCACTATTATCAAACTGTGAGAGGCACTTTCAATAAAGACCCATCCTCATATGTGGCTTTTGGAAACATCAGTATTTGAAGCACGTGTTCCTACAACGACGGCAACTAGTAATTTAAATCAGCTGCATGTAGGCGGCTCTGTAACAACAACATTTGGGATGAATGATTATTGGGAGACTGTAGACAGGACAGGATGCAGACTTTAGACACATATATATGACATAGCACCAAAATTGATTTTATTAGCCCAGAACGAGCAATAAATTGTCAGCGTTAAAGGTCCAGAATAACCTACTGGGGCCTTTATTTGCGCCTCAACCAAAGCTTCTGTCACTCTGTAATTTTATCTTTTCAGTGTTTTAGTATGGGACATTAAGTGAATGGCTGAGTGGTTTCATTCTCAAGCCAGAAAAATGTCAAATGACAAAACAGGATTATAATGACACTACTCCTGATTGTGATATACGTCCACTTCTGCTGATTGATCTGCGCTGTAATTAACAAGCAAGTGCTGCTGAAAATGTGGTTTTATTATTTATGCAACGACGGCAGCCACTTCATATTGATGCTGATGTTGCCACATTTCTTTGTTTGCTGATAAACGTCGTTAGATGCGTCACACATTAGTTAAAGGTGAAGTATGCAACATGTCTGGCTTGTGTTTTGAAAGGGCTGTTTGAGTATGGACCTTCCTCTCCAATCCACAAGTGAGTGCTGGTTCAGCAATCAATAGTGTGAAAGGGGAAAGTGAGGAAAAAAAGCTGTGAAGTAGGAAAATAAAACATTACTTTCATATTCTTTTACAGTGGTTGTGCTCTAATGCACACATAAACACACCCAGTCCTTTGCCAATCTCTATGGGAAAGAATTAGACCCAATATGAAGCATCCCTTTCCTCCTCCTCCTCCTCTCTGTTCGGCGTGTAATAGTCACTAATCGCTTTTCCACTGACGTATCAGCGTGTGTCTTGTTTATTTATTTATTTTATATTTTTTCCCACTGTGTGAGAGCAGAGACGACCAGGAATCATCACATATTTCTGGCATCACCTTCATCGAGGTTTCAAGTGAACCAACGTGATATCACTGCAGTGGTTTTGTGTTTCTGCGTTGATTTTATAGAAACATATGGGTGGAGTTGTAGAAGAGCAAGGGATGAAATTGGAAAATACTAACACCAACAAGATTGATCAATAGTGTAACAGTTGTGTTTGATAATAGTACTCTCAAAATCATGAAATGTAGCCTACAAACACACTTAACCCTTGGTTGGTCACGTGGCCTATTCAAACATGAATGGTCACGTGGGGTGTATGCACACCCCAATGC
>JAPQRQ010000028.1:17380768-17407622 GCA_037367365.1 Apogon talboti | reverse complement strand
AGCTATAGAGAGATGTAAATGAGGCCACCAGATAAGAAGAAATGTATGTGAAGCATTGGGAATCAAAGTCAAAGCACAATAAACCCAAGATATTCATTCTGCCGTGTATTGTGTTTACTGTTAAAGTCACTGGTATAACCTTAAGTCAATAAAAACCAAAAGTTAGATACTACCTTAGAAAAGAACCCCATTGAGAGATGTAAATCAAGATTTCATGCCTTTGAGTGAGCGCTGAGCGAGTTACCCCTGACTGAGTGTTTACAGGAAGCTCTCAGAAAATATGCTGTATTTCTGGGTGATTTCTGGCTTGATTTTAGTGATTCTGTTTATGGCCTGGCCTATCTGCTTGGAGTACCTTATAGTACTGTATATGCTACCTCTATTAACTCAAAAAGACATTTTTCATTTGAGCAGGCTTGGAGTGTATAGGCTATGTTTTCACCTTCTGCCGGTGGACTGTAGTTGTTCTTGCATTGTTGTGCCGCGTCAATACTGTGCGTACTCCCACCATTTTTCATCCAAACAAATATCCTCCATAATGATCTGCAAGATGCAGACCACAGCTCTCCAATCAGCAGTCTTTTCTTAGCAACAAAACACCAAAAGAATTGAAAACCCTGGGAGTTGCTTTTCATCAGTCACAATATGACAAATCAAACACTAATTACAATATCTGCCAGAATTAGAGCAACAAATCATTTGTCCTATTCATGCTACATTTTTTGTATGGCTTCACAAATTTGCTCATTGGCTGCTTGAAAAAAATTAATCATATATGCATGCATTTGAAGTAAATATATGGATATAAATTCAGCTGGCAGCATGCCTCTATGCCTGCCCAGAGGCTAAAGTAAGCCTGAGTCATGTTTAGACAGTGAATTATACAGGATCATAAATCCATATCTGAGCAACCTTTGACCGGTCTGAATCTTTATGCATGCTTCACACAGGGGATGCGTGCACATGCTGGCAGAGATAAAAGGAGAAGCATGCAAGAGCATTTTGTCTTCACAACAAGTCTGATACAACAACAGTTAGCTGTGGTGTAATTATGTGGTCGAGACTCTAGTAAGCACTGGAGTATTTTCAGCTGAGTCTCACACAGGAGAAAAACACCGTTCTTGCGTATGAGCTCAACCTCTGAAGACTCCTGCCTGGCTTAACATGCACATATGTCCCCTGGCGCAGGTTAATTTTCTCTCATCACAGCGAGCAAGTCGAGTGAAAAAAAAAAAAAAAAAAGGGAGGGTGAGAAGGATGGAGGGGAAGGGAGAAGACAGGCCAAGGTGGATGAAGTATTCCTAACAACATAAACGGCCTTGACCCGTAACACCCACAGTCTCACAGTTGCCGGCCTTAATTCTCTCTCTTTTTTCTCACAGCAGAAGGGAAATATTTGCAAATTAAGCACCGGCATAGTTATATAAAGCAGAGATTCTGTATTTTTTTTCAGGGACTGGAATGTCTTTTCCAAAGAATAGCTTCGCCTGCTTGGCCTCCACTTCCATTAAAAGCAAACCCGTTTACAAGCAGAACAGAGAGTATAAAACAGCTCATACACAATATGACTGGGTTGTGTCTCAGGAGCTGACACGGGCCTCCATCCTGAGCAACTCAGATACAATAAATACTATTGTCAATACAGTGCCAGGAGAGGATATAGGAGAAAAGAGCCAGAAAACAAGACACGTGATGAGAAATATGTCAGCTTGCCTCGTCTCTGCAGCAGATCCAATAAAATGTGTACCACCACCGACACAATGCAGGGATTTAGCGCCGAGACTTTATTCTTTCCGTGTAATAAATCAAACGCTAAACTAAAAGATATTCTGATCACCACATTTTCATCAGTAATCAGTATTTCTTTTAATCATATTGTCATTATCACACAGAATGCCTAATACTCATGTTGTTATGTCTTTACACAAACAATGCATAATCAAAATGAAAGTAATCAATACAAAATTCATTATGAAAATCAACACCATTAGGTTTGACACATCGTTACCAGATTTTTACATCTTGAAAATATAAGTCCTGAGATTAGGCTCTTGAGTGGGAAATATTCGGGTTGATATCACGATTAATCAAAAATGCTACTTTATCATTAAAACAGAACTTATAATATTGTTTAATAACATGGTATATCTTAAGTAAGGACAATTATTTCATGCACAATATCTCAGGACCAGGTGCTGTCTTCATGACTGTTCCCCCCCATTGTTTCTTTTCAGCAGCAGAGCGTCTTCTAAGTGCTGCACCCATATGCTGAATGTGAAACAGCATAATTGGACAAATAGTTTTAATAAGGTGCAGCACTGTAATTCTTCCACCAGGAGATAATCAGCACCACCTCATGATACACACACACACACACACATACATACATACACTCTAGACAGAAGCACACATGGACACTCAAAGATGCTCTCACACATCCCAAATGCTTTACAAGTTACACTATAAATCAAAACTGGTGAGTATAAAGTAGCTTTTGATGGTTCTTGAGTCTATGGCAATAACTTCTTATTATGAATGAGGTCACTCTCTCTACGGAGGTGAGTTCTACTGCAGAGGTCCAGTGGTTCAGTAGATCATATGCGCTAACCTGGATGACCCTGTCACTGTTCTTGTGTCAGTCAGGGTGATAATTAGCTCGCTCCAAATATATCTCTCAGTTCCAGTCTTCCTTTTCAGTGCACGTAATTATAATGTACTATGCCCCCCAGTATTTCCTTCAGTGCTGTGAAATCTATCATCTCATATTAGGGGTAAAACCATTTCATCTCATGGAAAGATCGTTTACCTCTGCTTAGCAATTGCACTTTTAGTCTCTTAAGGTGGAGTTGCTACTCAGACTTCACATTCTATTGATCCTGATATGGTACACGTGCACGGCCTTGGCTCATTCACCAATGAGTCCATGGTCTCTGAGTTCGAATGGTAGCTCAGATAGTACTCCTGCAACTGAGAGTTTAGGTCCTGCTCTTGCTTTCGTGACTTTTTCCTGCGCTTATGGTTGACTGAGTGCTGCTGCAGCTGCCTCATGGTGTTGGGGTAGCGCCTCCACGAGACATAAATAACCAGGAGAATCAATGACACTGACAGAAACAGGGCTACGCTGCCTGCAATGATTTTATGGAAAGCCATATGTTCAAACTGTAGCTCTGGGATGAAAGTGGGGGCTTCAGGGGAGGTATGTGACATGGTATTCATAGGTGTGGACTCCTTCGTTGTCTTTTTGTCTGTCCCAATATGATGGACAGGTGGAGGAGTTAATATCTGCACTGTTGTCTCAGGATAAGCCAAGTCTGCAGCATCAGAGGCAGAGGTGACAGCTGTAATGTTCTCAACTGTGGCTGAAGTCAGTGTAATTAGAGCTGTGGTTGAGAACGCTTTTGACATGTCCACACATGTCGTGTGGTTCCTCACTGCGTCCACCACTCGCGCCCCCTGTGCACTCTTGGGACTGCTGCATATCATACTAATGTCTTTGGAGTCTCTGATGGTTTTGAGCCATCTCATCAGTGGACAGATGCTGGGGCTGCAGTCCCAGGCGTTACCTGCCAGACTGATGGTGGTTACGGAGGTCCATGCTGCCACAGCTTCCACAGGCACACTACTGAGCTTGTTGGACTCAAGGTTGAGTATCTGCAAGTTGGGCATACACTGAAAAACAGCAGGGTCCAACATTTGGATTTCATTCCCTGAAAGGTCCAATTTCTGCAGTTTCTGCCAGGTCCAAGGCACACCTTGATTAATGGATCGTATGCGGTTCCATTGCAAATAAAGGGCCTGGAGGTTGGTAAGACGTGGGAAAATAAAGAAATTAATCCTGGAAAATTGATTGTGCTCCAAATGAAGCTCTTTTAACTTAAACAGCCCTAAGAATGTTGTACGAGTGAGGCTCCGCAAGCGATTGTAGCCCAGGTCTAAAAACTCCAGGCTGCGGCATTCCAGAAAGGTTCGGATAAAGATCTGTTTCAGTCCATTAGATCGAAGGTGTAGATTCTGTAGCTTGCGAAGTCCATAGAAATGGCCTGGCTGCAAGTACTGCAGCTGATTGTAAGATAAGTCCAGATTTCGCAGGTTAGGTATGGCACTGAAAGTATTATTGTGTAGATCATTTATTTTATTGGAACTGAGAATCAGTTCTTTGAGTCTGCGCACACCGTGAAAGGCCAAAGCATCTATAGTGTTGATGGAGTTGTGGTCCAAGTAAAGCCAGATGAGCTGGTTGAGATGAGCAAACTGGTACGGCAACAGAACCAGCAGGTTATTATAACGCAGAGACAGACCTTGGCATCCTGTGGTGATGTTTTCTGGGATGTCTTGGAAGATGCCAGATTCGCAATAAACAATCTTTCCTTCACAGCGACAACTCGCAGGGCACATCCTCTCCCCCTTGCTGAGCAGCAGCATTACAGCTGCCTGCAGAAGAAGACAAGATAACCTCCAGTCCAACATCACAGAACCTGTTGGGGGTAGAGTGGGGCAGAAGCAATCAAAGAAATTACTAATTTAAAGGAATATGTACTAAAAGACATTTACATAAGTTCAAATGAGAGATGCGATCTTCAAAAATAGGATCCCATAGTGAGGAACAGCTGGAGATCTGTCTGAGCCATCAGAGCTGCTTCATGAAGAATTGATAAGAGCGTGACGTTTACCACTTTTTAACACGGATATGCACAATTATCTGGACAGAGAACAGTGACAATATCAATTACATCCATACTTATGAGCAGCTGCACTTATTATTGAGATGTTAGAATATCAAATAAAATTCGTCTTAACAACCTAGTCAGAATAAAACTGATCAAAAAGACTCATTTGTCCAGAATGAGCCTCAAGGGAGAGAAACTGTGCTACTAAATTGTGAAGAACATGATCACTTACCCATCGTTAAAGATGGAAGGACTAATCCTCTGAAATAAATGGATAAAGAGCGCATTAAACTGCTCTCACAAGAGAAAATCGCAGTTCACACAGCCCCAGAGTCAATCCGCATAGTGAGCATCACTTATGTCTTCAATTAAAGGAGGAAATCAAACAAACGCAAGTTTCCGCAGCGGTCCAAACCCCTCATATCTGTCTGACGCTCAGAAATAGGACGCCTTCACACTTCATAGTTGTAGTCGGTGCGATAGTTCAGCCTTCTGTGTGCGCAATAACCCATTTGAGCGCCAGTAGACTGATGCACAATCCCCCTCTCCATGCAGTCTCTCTCTCTCTCTCTCTCTCTCTCTCTCTTTCGCCTTCTCTTTCTCCGTGTCTCTCCTGTCGCTCTCTCTCTCCCTCTCTCGGTCCTTTTCTTTCTCCGAGGCGTAGGCGTTTTTAAACACCTATATGCAGTATAAGCTAATAAACATGTTTTATGTAACAACCCGGCAATTGATTAATTGCTAACAAACATTGCATTTTATTTTCTATGTTGCCTGTATTATTCTTTAACAAGGTTCCTCCGATTTCAAAGCAAAATACATCAAATATTTGCATAAAAAAATCAATATATGGTGGCAAATGTACCAGTTTTAAGACTGTTGCAGTTAGATTATTAAGGGATGCTTTGGTACAAAATAGAACAATCTGTGCTGCCTTGAGGTGCAACAAAAATGCTGTTATACACAGTTTAACAGCAGGCCTACACGGTGAAAGAGTAGCCAATTTATTTTCTCCTCATTCAAGATATGAAACAATCCATTCATTAATACTATCCATTCAGAAATGACAGGACGACGCAGGGCTCTGGGTAACCATGGTAGTTATCTCTTGTGGAAATGATAATTATGATAACAGCATAAGTGTGATGCTGACACACAGCACCCATCCGCACTCAGAGGCAGCAGGGGGAGTTTATGTAGATAAACAGCTAACACCTTCTGGTGCCTGGAGATGCTGCTGGAGAGGTGGCACCAGTGGGATTATAGGTGTTCAAATGAATGGGTTTTATGAAGTGGGGAGTGAATGCACCGCAGAGAAAAGGATGGAAAATTGAGGCTGAAGCAGCAGGATGTATGGAAATCTTCTATGTTGTGCTGATTTTATATTTGTTTTCGTACTTTGTGAATTCTGCTGCCTTCTTGTCACATCACACACAACAGTCTGGAAGGCACAATCTTGACTGTACTTCTGTGGAGCGTTTAAGCTTGTAATATGTGGTAACAGCAACCCCTTGTGCACACAACGAGAAATGTCCAGTCTTAAGAGCTCTTGACACTGATTTACATATGCATGACATCAGCAAAGATAAGAACGAAATCAGCAACCGGATCACTCATGGTTAAAAGAACTTAACTAATGAATTCATATCAATATTGAATCAGGAGTGTTTCAATATCCTAGGTCAAACAACATTTCCCCTGATGCCTGTGCGTTCTGTGAAAAGAAATGTATATATGAAACCTGCAGCATGAATGCCGCAGCAGGGGTGAATCTAGGAGGTGGGAAAATGAGCCCTTCAGTTGAGATAATACCTTCTACACTAATAGTAGCACATTTAGACACTGAATGTCAAACAAAATCGGCTCCTCAAAGCCTGCCTCACACGTGTCTCGGGAGATCACATGTCATTCAAGAAATGTGCACTTTAAATGTGAGAAAATGTGCGGCTTGAAAATAAGGCTTTTAGCAGAGGATGCTTTGTGAAATTTAGGCCACTGTGTGGTGGATTATACGCAACAAATAAAACCACTGCTCTATAAGGGAGGATGTTCTGCACTGTGATCAGGTATCAGCCCTGGGATCAGTCTATCAACCGGATCTTATCTTCTATATGAAAACGTCAAAAATGAAGGACTGTTTATGCACACTGTAACCAAATCTTGAAATCTGACAGTGTAATCATCCGCAGACAGGTGACATCTACAATCTTCTAACTGCCAGCGATAGATGGCTTCTGTAGAGGGAAAAGTGGATAATACATCACACTTTGATATGATGCGCAATGAAACCTTTTTAGACCCATTCACTGTGAGTTTCGGGCTTTAGAAAAACGCTAATAAAATGTCATGTGACACTACAAACATATCATTTGACAGACAACGTAAAAGTGCTTTTTAATTGCATATATATGAACAGTGACTTGAACAGAATCTGTCACTTGTTGTCATTATTAAATGTAATATGGAAACTGATAGATGTGCATGTCTATTCACTCAGTGATCTGTCACCAACCTTTATCTCTTCTCATTCTTTGCTGAAATGTGACTGTCCATGTTCTCAAACCGGCATTTGATTATGCTTGAATTATGTATCTATAACTGAAAAATAATCTCATAATGAAACTGTGGGGCCTTGGTCTTGATATGTGTGGATGGTATCACATATTTAACCACTGAATGTAATCTCATAATGGTAAATCTCATTTGTGGAATGTTTTTTAGAGTTTTTTTATGGTAATATCTCATCATACCTCTTTGCCTCAGTGCAACTCGTGACAGTGATGATAAATTTGCAAGGTCCATCCCATGACGTCTGCTGCACGAACTGAAAAATAACCGGTGCAAAGCAGGAGGGCAGGACTAATCTGTGTGCTTATTTGCATGAAAGTTTCCTCTGATATGTGAACTTGGTATTATTTTTATGCTTTATTTTTTTAAGACTCCCAATAAGACCAATGTCCAAGTACCCATTTTAAGATAAGAACCTAAAGAGGGCTTTGAGAGCATCTCATTGCTCATGCAAATACATGAATCTCGTGGTGCTTTAGTAAAATTTTATATGCCTATAAAGAATAAACAAGGTAGGAACAACTACACAGCATACTGATTACAATCGGGATCCACACAAACTGTGATGAAATACAATATTGTGGTACCTCTCCACACATATTGGGTATGCACTTCAGAAAAATATTATATGCTTGTGAAAAGCAAAAAAAAAAGTTATTTGAAAGATTTTTCTTAAAAAGAAGATCATGAGTGAGCTAAAGCTAAAGAACTTTGCTGTTGGGTTTTCTCTAAAAACCTCAAACTTTATAACCCTGCCAATACAATTATCTTTCTTTACTATTTGAAGAGATAAAATAGGAAACAATACTCTAATAAGCACAGAAGCTAATTAGTTTATAATTGAGATGAAATAGGCAAAGCGAAATCACTTTGCTAATGGCTAAATGAGTTCAGGGGCAAAATCTGAGACACCAACATAATTTTTTATTTATTATTGCCTCCAGCCAGACTGGCATATGAATCTGTAGCATGATGTAAGAATTACAGTGCAGTCTCCAAAGTGGTGTTAGTCTAAAGTTGCATCCAGTTTGACCGAGCTGCACAGTCTGTTTACATTTTTTTCCCAGTGTGCACATGGTTTATTAACATGCAATGAAGTACACAAAAAATGACACAAATAAATCTTTCACAGCTCCATCTCCATCTCCACTTAACTGAGGAGACTGTGTACTTGTGCTGCTTCTCATTGGCCTCTAAGTATCACAAGAGAAAAATGCTACCTGTTGCAAGTTTATTGTATAGGTGCCTCTTTGATCACAACCATTTTTTGCCCGGTGACTCCATGTGTATAGTCCTTTACCTTATACTATACATAATGTGTGTGTAGATATTTAAATGAAAAATGAAATAACCAGGGTGGAAGGGAAAAATCTTTACACTTGTACTGCAAAAAAATAGCTCATCTTGTAGGAAACTATCAAATACAGATCTTATACCACCAGGATTTTTATGCAGGAGCCCATTAGCATCATCTCTATCATGCATTACCAACCTATCCTTAAAGGCTCATATGCAGAAGTGTGTTTTCTTCTGCAAGCAAAATGTGAAAAGGTAGAGCAGCGCACAAAGCTGAGATCCACTGCTGAATAAGTCAGAGGAATACTGCTTTGACCATTACAACTGACTTAAGAGTCAATTAGTGGTGTTTTTAATCAACTTTCTCTCATTAATTTCATGAGAGTTTCATATCTCTGGGGCTAGTGTTTCCATATGTGAGTGTGTGTAAAAAAAAAAAGAAATGCTTATCAAAAGTATTGCTCAAAATAAAACAGAATATGAATTAAGTTCAGTTTCCATTCATCAGAAACCCTCAGAACCCCTTCAGTGCTCTCACCAGAGTCCAACTGGAAAGGTTTCTAAGAAAAAAGTACGACTTTTAGAAACTTTGTTGAAATGAGAATCATACAAAGACACACTCGGTGGTCTGTAAGAAGATGGGATCAATTTCAAGGTCAACTTCATACATATAATCAAAACAAAGAAAAGTCTGTGTGGTTTGTTCTGTTCTTTCTCTCTATTTGATCCGGAGACAAGTAGGGGTGCCATGACAGATGTTTTAGAATGAGCCCTTATACTCAGGAATATTTACTTGATGCTTGGCAGAGGGAATAATTTGTAATTACAGATAAATCTCTGGAAGTGTTTGAATGTCTTTTTATCCTAATTATTTTACGAATTATACATTTCTACACCCTGTTTCGGTGGGATTCATTATGCGGCAAAAAGCAGGTCCTTGCCTTGCTCTATTATTCAGGACTCAGTCAGTCACAGACAGTCATTAAAGTTTCATAGGAAGCAATTTGGTGGCTGAGTTATTTGCAAAGTGAGGTGAATGCATATGGTGGCACTATACTTTTGTTTTTTATGGCAAGAGATTTCATTCTTTCATGTCAAGAAAACACTGTCTTGATCTCTCGCAGGGTTACCTTTTACTTATCGACCTCTGACGGCATCGTACAAGGCTGAACTTCATGAACCCAACACAGTTCAGCCTTTTATTCATTGTGTTTTAAGCATTTAATTCCTGCTGTAAAGCAAGAAAACACAGAACTTAATGCCACTAAACTACTTCCATTATACTAACTTGTGAGACTTCAATAATGAAAATATTCTGTGCTATCCATACCAGTTATAGTAGATATACAAAGAAAGGATGACATATAAAAGTAGGTCATGTCAGATTTATTTGACAATAAAAATAAGAATGGATGCACAAACCTCAGGGAGTTTATGGGAAGCTAGCGTGGGACCACCACACAACAGCAGCATGCTGTGATTTCTTTTAAGTGCAGTTACAAGAGGAAATCATGTTTTTCCTATACAATTCTCCGGCTATTCATTCAGTAATATACAGTATGGACTGAGTTGTTCAGTCAAAACACAGGAAAAGAAAGGTTTGGATCCATGCGTGAGGCATGGGGAATTATGTGCAACAGAGCCCTCTGAACTTAAAACATTTTAAATCAATAAGTACTCAGTAGGTACCTGTACACAACTACTTGTACTTTGCCTGTGTATTTTTATACAGTTTTATGCTACTTATCTAATCCATTACATCTCAAAGACAGATATTGTACCTTATTCCTCATCTACAGTTAATATCTACATTTAATTTCTAATCTTCTCATTTTCACTTAAATATGTGTTCATTTTGAATATTTGTATTATTTATGTTGTCTTCACTGATATCAGTACAAGTTGATGGAGAGAAACAGAATCATTAACAGCTACAGCAATAAAATGCAACAAATGAATGAAATCAGCACTAAATTAAATTCAAACCATCAGATATAATAGTAAAACACTGACATTTTACTGCACAATGACCACTTTTACTCATACTACTCTCGTAGTACTTTTTTCTTACAGTAAATCATAAGATATGACAGCAGGTATGTCAGGACATGACAGCATTGACTTAACTGCAAATCTTTAATGCCAGTGCCTTGCCTTTAGTGATCTGACACTTGAAGAACAACATAGATCACACCAAAGAAAGTCCAAACATTTATGAACAAATGCCTGAGAAAATTTTCAGAACTGGGTTTCCAGAAATCATCAGGAATAAAAACGGATGGGAGATAAGGGACCAAGGACCAGTAAATTGTATTATCAACAGAAGGAAATAGTAAGATAAGATGAGATGAGATGAGATGAGATAAGATAAGATAAGAAAAAATAAGATAATAAAAGATAAGATAAGATAAGATACGATAGGATAAGACTTTTATTGATCCCACCATGTGGAAATTTCACAGTTAACAGCAGCAACATAGAACAACATACAACACACAAGTGCAGAGAAAAAGACAGGTACAAAAAAAACCGCAAGTGAGAAATTAAATATTAAAGACAATGAGAAATTTGGTATTTATATGAATATTTATATAAATAGAGAATTAGAATGAAAGTACTGGATCAGATAATAGCTAAGAAAGACTAAAAACCAAATCACTAGACAAAACTGGCACATGAGGGGAAAGCAATTAATGATCTATATGTTCTACAATGGCGGCTTTACCTATCGCCGCCCTCGGTGCCATGCCCCCCGTTTGAGAATCTGCAAAAAGATGCTGCTTTGACCAGAGATCGTACCCCAGTCTTCTGTGTTGCAGTCCAAAGCATTACCTATTGAGCTAAATCTATGTTGGCCTAAAGCCGACCTACTTGCTATCTGATTGTCTTGGTACTTTTTGGGCTGTGACGTTTATATCTAAGCTTCAGGTTTAATTAAGATTAAAGTATATATTGTGTTGTGAAATATGACCATAATGCACAGTATGTTCTGTAAACAAAGCAAGCAGTCCTGCTGAAAGGAATATGACAATTCAGAGAAGGATATCACATATGTATATATAGCCCCCCCCCCTCCCCATTTTTTTCCAGATCTGCCACTGTTCTATGAATGAATGAAGTAAAGAATAGAAATACATCTCAAACTTAAACCAGGGCAGTTTAATCTAAAAATCACTCGAATGCAACTCATACTATATTCAACTTCTGGGGGCTTCTTTAAAATGGTCTAGGTCCAGCATGTAAGAGTTTGGAAATTAACTGATATAAAAATAAAGAAATGCACATAATTATAATGTAAATACTTTGTTCATTAATGTGACTGTAATCTAGAAAGCTGCAGCATATTTACACATGCATTTTGAAAGCTATAAAACCAATAGTGCACTGAAAAAAACTGAAGATTTAACGGGGACCTAAATGCAGAACTGCATAAGTCTTTAAATATAGGAGGGGGAGACCAAGAAATGAAGTAAATGTTATGCAATGTCCCCACAAGTGACAGAAACAGGGTGTGTGTCTGTATGTAAATTCCTGACCTGTCCTTCAACTGCAGTTCTCTAATTGATCTATCAATGTAAATTGAATCAATGGCTGCCTGCCGTTGATGTGCTTGATGCTCCAGTTTTATTTTTTCTTTCCACTGACTTTTTTTTTTTGTGTTTCAAACTGACAGATTTAAGCTCACATGTTCATTAATGTCCATTACTGGTAATTATGCTACTCATTAAGCGGAGGAACACAGGGAACCATTAGAAGTGATGACTTTGACCCAGACTTAAAGTCCCATTATGAGATGTTGAGGGGGTACTTTGTTTCATCAGTGTACAGCCTTTTGTCTCCATGTTAAGAGAACTATCAACAACCGAGAGCAGAGAAAAGAACTGAATGAAGTGCAACTTTGCATCTGTTGTTTCTTGCTACGCCGATCATCAAAAATTTATGTTGAAGTTTCAATTAATTTGTTCACTGTATCTTCCTTTTGTTCGAATAAAGCAAAAAACAAACAAACCATAAAATAAGAAAGCGGATCATTAAGATTTTTATTATTGAAATATTCAAGATAAATCTGATAAGCCTGCATGGAAAGGAAATGGCGATATAAAACTGATGCATGACAATAGGCAGGTGGCATCGCTGCAGCAAACAGATGCAACACTAGACTAAATAACCAGAGGCCACAGTCACTTACTTTGCTTCATTAATATGCCATTCCAATACATTTCAGATAGAAACTGAATAAAAACCTTTTCCCTCTGTTAAATGCATTTTTCCCAGACACAACGCACTGTTACAGGTTAATGTAAGTACATAAAGACATGCCCGAATGACTGATATTTAATGTGTGTGAACAAAATTGAAGACACAATCTATTTCTGGGTTTATTAAAAGCCTAATGTGTTTTATTTGGCTCCTATCAAACGGTTCACCCACGGGTAGGATGAAAGCTGTTAAATAACAGACTTCCTATTTCCTGTGATTGATAGACAAGCTCGTTTCATGAGGATAAATGAGGTTCGTGTCGCTCTGTGACCAGGAGAGGGCATCTTAAGTCTTCAAACGAGCAGCATTGAAGCTGAATCCTACACCAACATCATTCCTGTTGCTATACAACTGATTTATTCTTGATGCCACGGTCATCGGGTCTAATCCACAGCACACTGCGCCTTTTCCATCCGCTGTCCACATCTGATCCGGATACATCCAACTACTTGTCGGGTTTGGATCACAGTTTATTCCTCTCAAATTTCTTCACTTGATCGCTTTCTCTCTCTCTCTTTTTTTTTTTCCCAATTAGCCTTGATTCAACAATTGGCGGCTTGGTGCTTAAAATGCCTTTGACAGCTCTCCAAAAACGCGCGCTAAACAGTGTCATCCTGATGAGGCAACAAGCTTCCCAGTGGCTCTGTTGAAGGTGGCTGTGTGAAATATGCAGAAGGCTGATGTTGTGCGGCAACAGAGGAAACTACAGGCATAGGTTGATGCACACCTTCTGGAGCTACTTCCATCTCCGACAGGTGTGCGGCTGTGCGCAAAGCGGATCTGGCTGCAGCGCAAAGTGCGTATATTCTCCGTGCAGACAGGCGTCCTAGGTCCGTGTCCAACTATTTGGACAAAACGGCGAGTGCATCTAACATGTGGAACCGGGACACATGCAACAGAGAGCCCTAAACAAGAGGAGGAGTCGACACCGTGAAAATATGGGTATGTACATTGTTCCTTAAGCTACTCACAGCCTGCAAATCTCTAGTCTGTAACCGTTTCCTAATTACATTCACTTAAAGCTAACATTGCTGGTGTCTTTGCCCCCTGCGGCTTATGAGTGATGACTGCAGGCTGTGGGAGCTGGAGTTTTTTATAACTATGTGACAAACCCTGCCTGATGCATTGGGGGTATCAATTACCAAAGCCGTGTCTCAAGAACATGACTTTGAGTGTGATAACAGATGTAAGTGTCCAGATCTGTCATGAACATGGATGCAAATGGAGCAGGCTGCAATAACCTCCTCTGTGAAGAAAAACACACCGTGGGTTAGAATATTTGAGTCCCTGATTCACTGCCTATTGTGTTCCAGTGCTTTTTGTGAATCGTGGTTGTGCTGAGTCCAGGTTTTATGCACTTAATCACTTTTCTGTGTGTCTGCAGGACTTGCCGTGCTTTTCAGATGGCTTGTATTCACAGTGGTGGTGCCTGCCTGGTTGCTTGCTGCTCCAACCGGCATCCGAGAGCGTCCCTGCCCCCAGAGCTGTAGATGTGATGGGAAAATAATATACTGCGAATCAAATGCCTTCCGTGATGTGCCAAGTAATGTGTCGGTAGGCACACAGGGTCTCTCCCTGCGTTACAACAGCCTGGTGAATCTCAGATCGCACCAGTTCGCAGGCCTGAGTCAACTGGTTTGGCTGTACTTGGACCACAATTACATTAATGCTGTGGACGGCCAAGCTTTCCATGGCATACGGAGGCTTAAAGAGTTGATTCTCAGCTCAAATAAAATCCCACTGCTAAAAAACAACACTTTCCACGATGTTCCTAATTTGCGTAACCTTGACCTGTCTTACAATAAACTGCAGGTTCTCCAGCCCAATCAGTTCGTGGGTTTACGGAAACTACTTAGTTTACACTTAAGATCAAATTCCTTAAAAACCATCCCCATGAGAGTTTTTCTTGACTGTCGCAACCTGGAATTTCTAGATATTGGCTACAACAGGCTGCGGAGCCTCACACGTAATGCCTTTGCAGGACTCCTTAAGCTTATTGAGCTACATTTGGAGCACAACCAGTTTTCAAAGATAAATTTTGCTCATTTCCCCCGCCTGACTAATCTGAGGGCGCTGTATTTGCAGTGGAATCGTATCAGAATGCTAACCCAGGGCCCGCCGTGGATGTGGACCTCTCTGCAAAAGCTCGATCTCTCAGGAAATGAACTCCAAGTGTTGGATCCAAGTACCTTTCAATGCCTCCCTAATCTCCAAACTCTTAACCTGGACTCCAACAAACTCACTAATGTGTCCCAGCAGACGGTGGAGGCTTGGATCTCCCTCACTACCATCAGTCTGGCTGGTAATTTGTGGTACTGTAATCTCAATATATGTCCCCTAGTGGCCTGGCTAAAGGCCTTTAAGGGCAACAAGGAGACAACTATGATTTGTGCTGGCCCTAAGGAGGCACAAGGAGAGAAAGTGAATGATGTGGTGGAAACTTATAATGTCTGTACAGCGACACCGACCCCTATTCCCTCAACGACATCAGCCCGCACCTCTGTGTTTCAACCTGAGCTGAAGCCTCTTCCTACACAGTCTGTGATGGATAAGACACTGATCTGGAACAGGACAGTCTCTCCCACTCCCTCAGAGGCCTCCCCCACCATTCCATTGCCAGACACCGAGTATGTGTCCTTCCACAAGATCATAGCTGGTAGCGTGGCCCTTCTCTTATCTGTGGCTATAATTCTCCTGGTTATCTATGTCTCATGGAAGCGCTATCCCAGCAGTATCAAGCAGCTTCAACAGCGCTCAGCGGTTAAAAAGCGCCAGAAAAAGGCACGGGAGACTGAGCGCTCCCTTAATTCACCATTGCAAGAGTACTATGTGGACTACAAGCCTTCACACTCAGAGACTATGGATGTACTGGTTAATGGGACAGGACCTTACACATACACCATCTCAGGCTCCAGGGAATGCGAGGTATGACCGTTGCCCTCCAAAAATCCATTTCCACAGCGAGGCATGAGAGGTAAATTTTCTAACAATCTGTGGAGAAAAAGACTTTTTTTCTTTTCCTCCTCTGCTCTTGTCTGTTTTGGGGATAAGGAATTAAAGGTCCGTGCATGGTGACTTGTTTTGCAATATGCTGGGTCTGTTCAGTTCCATATGATTACCCAGCTGTTGTTGTGAATCATGAGGTTTTATAGCTAAAATATGATTCCCATTAGCTGGAAGTGCAGCTTCCATGCCTGGGTCCCACTCAGCAAAATAACATGTGAAGATACGTTTGATAAAACGCAGATTAATCTTTCTTTCCTGACCTAATAGAGCTCATTGATCAATTTATATATTCTCACCATTACTGTCCAGAATGTACAGAAAAAAAATCATTAGATCAAGTCACTGTGCAGGTGGCCCTCTTCCTATCCCATGTGTTTGCTGCTACAGTGCTGCTTCTCTTGTGGCAAATACTAAATCTGTGTGAGACTTTTGATATTATGTAAACATTTATACTCATATTTGCTAATTATATATTTATTCCATTCATTTTTACACCTCTAGCAATAATGCTCTTAAGATTTTACTCATTAGTTTAAACTGCAGAGTTCAAACAGTCACCGCAGGCAGAAGGAAGAACACTATAAAGGCCTGCAGCCAAATAAAAGATAAATTACGCACTTGGGCTTGATTTCAGTCTGCTTGTTTTTTTTTACTACTGCAGTAACAACTGTTTTCAAGCTGCATTATGCTGTTTTGTTTTAAGATGTTCTGTATATAGAAAAAAAATGACTGGCCTCCCCAAACTTTGGTCAAAGAGTGCAAATTGAAATTCTCACCCTAAAGCTGGACTACTTCACACGACTGACTCTGAACCACAGTTCGGCATTGAGAGATTGAGATAGAAAGGCTTGACAGAAAAGACTGATCAATTCACTCATGCTTAATTAGGCACATTTTTGCCTATGTACTTTTTTCTCTTAATGCTACACATCTATCTTCTTTTGTCCGGCAGCTTTTTTCATTTGTCAGTGTGGTTAAGTGTGATTAACAGGACGTGTTGTGCTGGGACAAATGTGTCACAGGACTTTTTGCGGCACCTTTTGTTGGACTAAAAAGACATGCTATGGAGTACAGGAGACATCTTTCTCCGCCACTGTGTCTGTCAGAGCAGCTCACAGAGGAAGTTTTATCTCACACTGCCACACAGCTCATTTCCTATATTCCACGTAGACTATATAAATCATTTTATAATATGTTTTAAGTCAGTGGCTTGACTTGTACTGCAGCTCAACTCTTTTTGTCCATGCTTTGTGTGTCTTTTACTGAAACCACCAGAGAGGTTGACACAAATATGTTTCATTGTTTTCAGCAATGTCACATAGGTACTATGAGGTACACGGGTAGCTAAATCAGCTCTTTGTCAGATTATCTGTGGCAGGGCATTCCTCAAATCCAAGGGAAGCTTGAGGTGAGATGGTCGGCTTATCAATCTTGTAGCTTTCATGTGAGAATGTGGCTTGGGAGCATTAAATGGCAGACCTAATGGGGCTCCTGCTAGCTAGAATAACTAATAGCCCATCAGAGGTAAGGAGCTGAGACTCCTCTCAGCTTTGTTATTCCTTGCCCTCTGCAGCTCAAGGGAACGGCCTGAATGGTAAAAAATGTAATGTTTCCTTTTTTCTTTGCACACGTTTATTACATTTGTGGCAAACACTATAGTGAAACCAAGACCACATATCACAGCAGGGGGGACTGTGTAAACATGACCAATTACAAGTCGGGTGTTTTAAGTTAGAATGGTGCGCTTGCTTCCAATCACTAAATTATTCAGAGCTATAAAAATGTTTTGAACCAATAGAGTATTATTATTATTTTTTTTTAGAAGCAACTTGTGTCAGAATTCAGTCTGTGTTGCAGTGCAAGAACCCCATGATGTGCTCTGATAGTGTCTCAAGCTATTTGCATCATAATACAAGCAATGTAGCACAATCTCTTCTGACTGATGAAGACGGCTTTTCAGTTTTATTGAATGGCACACAGTGGAGAGTGTCAAGAAAGATAAAAGTGAGAGAGATGCTTTATCGGAGAAAGGCAGCTTCAAAATGCAAACCCAAAGCCACAAGTGTTTTGTATTTGCCCCAACCCAGTGATCCCCTCTGTATTATTTAAGCTACTGCCACATAGAGTAGCAAGCACTTAAGCTATTAGCTGAATTTTCAATTAGGAGAAAAAGCTTGGTAATTGAAGCCTGTTATCCTTTGCACATGCTCAGACCAACAGACTTGGAGTTAATTTGTTTATATAGATTTCCTCCAGCACAGCTCAGCAGGTTGGCTTCAACACTGCAAACTAAACTCATAGACAGTGAATTTTGATGAACGCTTTCAACCGAGTACTTCCATGGTCTTCCTGTACCACATAATTAAAAAATTCCTTGTATGCCATCCACTTCTGTGTGCAAAGAGCAACTGCAGTAGTTGCTGTCCACCTACAGATCAGCCCCTGAAAAGTTAGTTCAGAAAATATTAAGGTGAAAATCCCACCTTCTCAGCCAACGGCGATCCTTGTACTTTGGCAGAATTTGCAAGCATTAACGAGGTGAGGGGATCCTGCTCAGAGATAATTAAAGTGGGCTGTGAGAGGGCAGACAAAGTTAGGAGAAGGGAAGATGAGCCATTGCTGGTGCATCTAATCATCTGATACTGTACAAATTCTGTTTGGAAGAGTATGCAGCCCAGGGTTATGCTTCCTTAAAATTATTACTATTTCCTACTTGGCCAGTATTTCACTGACAGGGTCAGTTACATTGGCCTTAACACTCTGATAAGCAACCTAGTTTTATAGTAATAATTTAGGCCAGCGCTGGCCTTAATCATCCATGAAGTTGTTTTTCATTTTTGCACTCAAAATGTGGCACCCCATGTCACCCTCTGGCTTTCATTAAAAAATAATGGCTTCTGTGGATCTAATCAGTGTTTGTTTAGGACAATCTTGCAGCATTTTATTTAGCAAACATTTGTTTAATTTCTGGCCCCATAACGTAGGACCTGTCTTTGAAATATCAGAGAAACAAGGAGGATCAGAGATGGAAATGTGCTGCATTAGGAGCCAAGATGGCAGCTTGCACTTCATCTGTGCGTACGTGAATGCACAGAAGGCAGTCTTCCATCATGTGAAGGCACTTTGACAGTTTTCAATATTTCTTGTTCACTTGCCAAATAAAGGTTAGCCACATGATTAAAATAGCATCTCAAAATAGATGGTTGTATGCTGTAGCATTCTAACACTTTGTGTAAATGAATAAACAACCCAAATGTGCTGACAGGTCACACAGACTTTGTACCTTATCACAGAGTTTATTTGTTTTTCATATATTTAATACAAGTATCCATGTATTTGGCCATGGATTTATTTTGCCTGGCTATCTTTTGTGTGGTTTCATATCACATGCTGTGCAAAACGAACACTGCTACAGCTAAGGGGTGGATGGCAATGATCTGTGGACCCACAAAAATAGATTCCTTAGCTGTTATTCTACCTGATGATGTGAAAAATGGGCTTCGGTCAATTCAATTTTTAACTCAGCTGCACCAAAAAGCACAAAACAGCCTTATAAGTGAACTGGATAATGCTTATAGTAACTCAAATCTGCCTAAGCTCTTAGTAATGGCTGTTACACAATACACCTTTTAGTGGTTATATATAAAAACCCTTATGATACAGGTCTACTAAGAGTTAACGTCTAATCTAATGATCAAGTGCAACACACTGAGCCAGTGTTGATCATAAAATGTGAAAAGTTAGACAAATCTGACATTTTTTTCTCCTCATGAATCAATGGTATATAAAAAAATGTACCAAAGACATACAGGGATGATTCATCTGCAACGGTGCTGAATGTACACAGTTGATTCCTTTTCATTTCAGCTGTGGTTTAAAGCTGAGTCAAACACTGCAGTGGGATTCATTAAAACAAACGCACATAATCAGACCTCAGACCTATCTTTGGTGTTAAGCACCTCTCAGGCTACTGGGCGCGTGGGGTGAAGTCTCCCCCAAATAAACATACTCTGAGATATGTATGATTCAGACTTTTGACAGATGTTGCTGTTGGAGGTGTGATGTCTGCTCTGCTGAGGAGGTGGAATACATTTAACAAACTTAGCAGCCATGAGAGGCGCATGAGATTCGTGCAATAGCCTGTAGTCTAAAAGGGCTTGTAAATATGAAGATGGCAACTGTGTTATTTCGTAATAATTAATCTTAGTGTTTCTTGTGTTGTCAAATTAATGTTTTTTTTATGACTGTGTTATTCTAATTATGATGTACTAATAGCACATGCCCCAGCTTGCTAATAGCTTAAAATGGCAGAGGCGGAAAATATGATGTTCTTCCTCCACGCTTCAACACAGACAATATTGAATTCCACTCTAGGTTAGATGTCCTTATTTACAGAACATATACGATGAACTGATGTTTGTGTCTCTGACTAAGCATTACAAACACTGGCAGAGGCCCAGAGCACGACGAGTGATAGCTGCAGGTAGATCACTGAGGAAAGCTTTCGCTGTTGAGGGAAAAGAAATGAAAGTCAACGCTTTGTTGACCTCCAAACCTCAGTTTTAAATTGAGGTCATCATTGATTGACAACATCATTAACTTCAATATGCACTTGATATTAGATGATAACCTAGTCCTTCACTTAAAGCTGAGGTCAAATTAACGTGTCTATTATAAACAAATCAGGTGAGTCAGTACATATTGAGACTGTGCTATAAAATTCAGCATAACAAAGAACCCTGGAAACTCATTTATGAAATTTCCTGCCAACATGATTTGGGTAAAAATGAAAAAGAGACTAATTCATCCTCTCCAGTGGTCCGGCTCTCCTGCAGCCACACATAAACCATGATGAATATTTAATGCAATATTAAACTTCCCTTCCTGTCTGTGTTCAAGGCCATTATGCTGAGGAAATGGCAAATCAACTAAAACCAATTTTGTCTTTATTGAAGGAGTGTTTTAAAAACCCTCTCTGTTAATTTCAATATTCAGATGATGACTCCAAACAACCATGTCTAAAACCTTAAGACATCAATTTCCAGCTTTTATCTGACCAATAAAAACACGAGGCCTAAAGAACTTCACTAAAATGATTGAAACTGTCTTAAAAATAATGTTGGACTAAATGTTAGTGCAAAGTTTCTTCAAATCAAAGGTCATTCACTCCCGAAAAAGTGGTTTAATACAATTTTATGGTGAAGTGGAAGGGGCAATTTAATATTTTACTTTATTAACAGAGAGTGAAGAAATAAACCAATGTGAAATAAATAAACCAGTGTGTAGAAACAACAGTTTTTATACCAAATGTAATTTTTCTACTGCCGGTACCAGCTTGACTCACCTCCACTTTCCACTGGGTCACATCCGGGACCACCAGATACCATCAGATACTATTTCTAATGTCATTTTCACTGAGGTTCTAAGTCAGATTGGTCGATCCAGAAATGTCACTGCATCAATACTTACATGTGTCATCATGTCCACCAAGCCAGACTAGCAGGAAATCTTTGAAAATGTCAGAGCAAATTTTCAAGTTGGCTCTATCTTGACAAATCAACCACAGATCTTATGTCTTATTATACGATGCAGTTTCATCCTCCAATCATCAATTCTTGTACCTGCTAAACTAAACTATTGACGGCCTATTGGAGCAAAGGAGGAGTGTACCTGCAGCAGAAGTGCAACACACTCTCATCCAGACTGAGCCAATGCATGGGTCGACCTGATCCCAGCAGTGGACAAGCAGCAAAACATGCCAACAGAGATCCACTGGTGTTAGCATGCTACCCAGTGAACCATCCCATAGTAGCACTTTGTACCCAAGAGACATGAGTCACTGGAACATCCAATCTGTTTAGTCCTAGACAGACAAAAAGTTAAAAATAAATTCTTGACAATCATGTGGAAGGATCGTGGATGCACTAGATCTGGATTCCAAACAAAAATAACACCTGTTCCTTTCAGCACAAAGTTGCTCATTGATTTTTATGTTACGTCCATGTTATCCAGGTCATTTTGTATAAGGACTAGGCCTACTCAGCATATGGATTTCACTTGTGCCACCCACCTATACCTGCCATCTTAGCCCCAAACATGCAGACAATACACTGCAATGTCTTTTTTAAGCACTGAGGAAGTTTAACACTTGAAACCTCCATGTCATAAATACTAAGAATAAGTAGTTTTATGTATCATTGGGGGAAATGTGTTTTACTGCAGTACCATTAGTGGGCCTTTGAGAAACTGACAACAGAGCTAAATAGCATCCTTGCATCCACAGTGTGGGATCCAGATGTCTGATTCAACTGTTACCATGGGAACAGAAAGGTAAACATCTGTCAGTCCATCAGTGCTTAATGACTTGGCCTTTTTCTGTTTGTCATTTTATGCTGTTCTCCTCCTTTGGAGACACCACATATCAAGTATAAGAGTCGAATTTGGCATTGAACTTGAGGTGTTTTATTGGCTGATAAGCTGGTTGTGCAGCAGTAGTTTGTAAAGTTACCAAACTGTAAAACTTTACCGGCAGGGTGTGGTTTTAAGATTTGTTTTGTGGTTTTATTGACTTCATTAGACAGGAGCAGTGAAGCTAAACAGAAAGTATTGGGATAGCGAGCAGAGGAGTGACATAAAGTAAATGTCTCCCAGACTGGGAATCAACCCTGGGACTTTCATGCTGTTTTTGTCCATGTGGTTGCATATTTGTGCCAATATGTTTACTGAATTAGCTCTAAATATGTCGCACCAGTTATCTACCAGCACCACCACCTCCTGGTAAAACGGTTGCACCTTCTGTTGGAGTCTTAATCTAACAAATTGACCCTTTAAACAATCCACAGTCAAGGAGAAATGGAGAAATGCAGTATAAAAAAAAAAGCAGGGGAATTTATGAAGTGATTGGAAATGGAGATGCGACTTTTGACTGAAGGAACTCACATTTTTATCTCCATATTCTCTCACACTTGCTATGTTCTCTCTGCCAACATGTACAGCTGAACGCAACAAGCTCACCCTTACTCTCTGGTGGTTGTCGACAGGCATTTAGGGAGATACAGGAAATCATTAACTAAAATAGAAACAGTGGCGAATTGAGGGAAGTCGGGGGGGAAAAAATTATTTATGTCACCTCATTGCAAAATCACTCCTGGCATACACTGAGCATCACAGATTGATGATACATAACAATGTAAGTGTATCCAAGGGTGGATTTTTCCATTAAGTCTTCAGTCTGAGTTAGAGCTGAGGAACAAAAGAACTATTTCACTTCTCTGGGAATCTTCCCTTAAAACTGTGAAAATCTCCAAATTTCTAATAACTTTAGAAGAATCTGAATCCCATATTGAGTGTCCTATTATTATGGCATATCTATCAATCAGTAATCACTTGCCCTGGATTCCCTCAGTTTAAGCCTCTGTAAACTCAATCAGTGATACTTCCGCTTTAATGGGATTTGACAGCTTATCTAGCACTTTATGAGAAGTCTGACACCACAGACAGAATGAATAATATAACATGAAAATATCAGACATAACATTTTATGCTGTTTTATGACCTCAGCGGCCATGTAAATTTTTTTACTCGGTTTAAAGCAGCCACTTCCTATTTAGCCCTTCGTTTTATTATGATTCATTTAATTATGGTTATTACATTAATTTGACTGAGATGCTGTACTCCAGGCTACTGTGTCACATTCATTCACTGCAAAAGAACTTGAAAGTCATACTTAACACAGAGCAAAGTGTTGACTTGGAACATTAGTACATGTCCTGATAAGCCGCTAGATTGCAATTGGTATTTTCAACCTCATATGAAAGAGGACTCGACCAGTTTCTTTTATCTTTTTTGTTCCAGGAGAGATTTTGATGTAACATTGCACTCTACCTCAAGAATAGGATTGTGATTTCCCTTGAAACTTAAACCCCTTCATCATGTTGCTACAACATCTCAGTCTGTCTGATGGGACAAAATGGTGAGTCAGTCAGCACAAACTGAGAATGATGCAGCATCTCTGCCAGCTTCTCCTTCCCGGGTTATTGTGAAAGTCCTGTCAGGCAGCTGCATGTGTGGGCCGAGATTTGCCCAAAATAAGTATAACCTGAGATGTTTCTGTTTCTGATAGTGACAGTGTTTTTACATTTTCATGGTGTGAATAGGCACTGGTAAAACTAGAGCGGTTAAGAAACCTTTTATAAGACTTCATTTGGCATAATAGCACAGTCTTTTTGCACTTAAGTCACGTACATTAGCATACTATTACTCGCCAATTAGCACTTTTTGCAAAACATAACAGACCGTTTGACTGGAGATTATTCAGTCAGAAACCAAAAAGTAAGGTTAGACTAGTTCAACTTCTGACTCCAAAAAACGAGCAAATATTCACCAGAGGGTAAAGGTTGAGGGATATGAACAAAACACAAAATGTTATTTCTTTTTTTCCCCACTTTTTTTTTCTTTCTACATGAATAAACAACAAAATATGAATATTATTCAAAATTACTTTTCTTTAATGCAACAACTCAAAATTAGGGTAGGGATTGAAAATGGGTCATGTCTCTAATGACCCTAGGAATATATGAATATTATAATGTGAAAAGGAAGAAAAGTGTTTACTCAGCAGTGTTAGATACAGGAGACAAGCCTAAGCTGTACAAGATGTAGCAAGATTAAAATGATGCTAAAGAGACAACAAATGACAAAGAACAGACTGTTTTGACATTGGAAGAGGTAATAAAATTTCAATTCATGATATTTTTTTTAGTTTTGGGTCCAGAGGAGAGGCCACATTGCTCCTCTATGTATTTAGTTCCAAAAAAACAAAATCTATCTTAATTTTTTGTTAGAAAAAGAAAAGTCTATAATCTTAATTTTGCAATGCAGGCATTTTCCATGACTTTAAGAAATCGAAGACTGAATCAAACTAATTAATTTAGCATATTGCCCAGTGTTTTCTGGGGTAAAGCTGTCTTTGCACTCCATCAACACGTCCAGGATCATACAGTGGAGACTGTGGATGGTTATGGTGGAATAAGAAGCTTTGTGGACTCTGCACATGAGACCAATGTTTGACACAGGTCATGATCACAGGGTTAAAAATAAAACAGGTCAACTCTTTTTTTTTTAACTGGGGTCTTTTGTGCATAAACCTAAACCAAATCTTCCTACCATATTGTCACAGGCTGAATGCAACATATGTAGTATTTTTGAAGCATTGGGAATGGATGGAAATTGACCATGCTGTCATATAGGTTTCAGAACATGTTGCGTCGTAGGATAATGTAATTGGAAATTAGGAATGTCTGACAGATTTAGTATATTATGCAGATCTATGAAATTATAGTATATCTCTGTATCTTGCAGCACATTTTGGCTGAATCAAGTGTATCAGTGTGAGGACAGCAAACTTCCAGAGAACAGGATTGAACCGCAGCAGACCAATTAATTCACAGTTTCAACACTTACTGTGTCTTCATCAGAGACTCTGATGAAGTCAGCAGTGTTGAAATGTTGGTCTGTTTACACCATTAAAGGCTGAGAATTAATCGTGTACTCCAGCCCCCCTTTTGTTCTCTGGGAGATATCAGGATATTTCACAAGGTAAATAAAATGTGTGACTTGCCGATGACAGTAGAGCGAGACTGTAGATACCAAGTTATGAAATCCAACTCTCAGGATCACGGCCATTTACATAAGCCAAGGTTCATGGCAATATATTTAACAGTTGTTGAGATGTTCTAGTATGAAAGTCAACCAGCATGACCGACCTACAGACAGACGCCGCAACCCACGCCAAAAGCACGGCTTAAGGGATCAGAAGACCTTTAATCTAATTCTTATCATTAAATTACACATCATCCATAGCTTTCCTAGCAATCTGAAAAATTAAATTAACTCAAGGAATGAAATGTTGCCACTGTCACACGTCATTTTGGTGTGAAAATGACAGTAATTCTTGAAGGAACGCTGAAGTATTTGCATATAATTCGTTGTGACATGCATTGTGCGCAGGTGGGGGGAAAAGAGGGATTCATCTCTCCATTTTCACTCACGGTGCCAATGCATCCCTTACAAATCAAACAAATGGGTCAGCCCTTTGTTCCGGCAGAATATTTTTACATGGCCCGTCTGAAAGGCATGTAATACACTCTGATCAGTTGGATGTTTCAGTGCTAAAGGTCTAAAACACTTACTGACTTTATCAGGTGGATATTAACCTAATTTGTCAGTCGGTGCTGAGAAATAGCATTTTAAGTCTGGCCAGTCACAGAAAACAGATGACAAACAAAGCTATCTACAAATACAGTATTTGGGGCAGATCATCCTTTCTGGATTATACGTGCACTGACTGAACAGCATTTCTAAGAGGCTACAGCTGATTTTTGGCTTGTTTCCCTTCAAGTCTCTGCTCCCCTGATACCTCTACTCCACATTTTGGCACCAGGTATTTTTCTACCACATCCTCATTACTGGGAAGGTTACTTGTGAAGTATTCTACCTCACTAGTTATGCTGCTAAGATGTAATTAAAGTTATATATATTTTGTCCTAGCCATTCGTTTATTAACCCATCTCTCTCTCTTATCTTTTGTGTCCTGATTGGTGGAATTTTTGGGGGATTTTTATTGTATCATATCTATATTCAGCTCATGTCTTGGTTTCATGTTGATTAAGTTTTGAGAAATGTCAAAAGGATCATCTTCATCTAACTGCAAAACAAATCTACCTATGGGTATAAATAAAATAACCGGAACCTGATAGAACTATTTTAATTAGTTAAATATAATGTCAATTATTACTCTTCTAAATAAATATTTTAAATTTGGTATAACCTGATAAACAGGCTTTACATTATGAGAACAAATATGACCCTAAATACACCTTTTATGTGTCATCTATGAAGTATTTAAAAGTTGATATTTGGTATTTATCAATGATGGTGCAGTGGATAACACTCGTGCCTCACAGCAAGAAGGTCCTGGGTTCAATCCCAACACCGGTCGGTGTGGCCTTTCTGTGTGGAGTTTGCATGTTCTCCCTGTGTCTGCGTGGGTTCTCTCCGGG
>JAPQRQ010000028.1:17352381-17379598 GCA_037367365.1 Apogon talboti | reverse complement strand
AATTTAGTGACAAATAAATTACATTTAAGCAAACAATCCATTTGTGTCATTCCCAAAACTTTTGGCCATGAGTGTAGCCCTGGAAGTGCTTCGGTGTAAGAGGGGCTTCTGTATATACTGTATTCTGTTAAGTTTGGGAATACCTGGTACTAGTATAACCTGGTGACCTCCAGTGATTTGTAAATTAATCCTCTGTCTGTATATCATGTGGCACATTCGCAAAATCTCTTTGTAAGTTGAATTTACTGACATTATTCCCTGGTTCTGATATCAAGAGCAGGCTCTCCACTTCCAGATAACTGTTGAAAGATATAAAAATACATCTTACTGTCATCTATTTCATCATCTTTTGAGATGCCACTCTTCTGAAGGATTTAAGTTTTCTTCTTTCAGTGAATTTTCCTACCATATCACAATGTGAGCCTCCTGAATTTGCACCCAAAAAACCCTCAGTTATCATCATCAACCAGCCTCGACTAGGAAATAGGCAGAATAGGTGCACAGTGGAAACAAATAATATTACAAATGCTACCAAATCATGGAGATATCGATTTGCATAGGGCTAATATTATCACAGGACCTCTGTGTTTGCTGAAAAGAGCAGGTCATTTGCAATATAATATTTAGTTAAATCACAGAAGTGGCAGGTTTGAATGTGATTAAGATCACAGGCAACCTCTGCAATTATTACAAATGACAAATTACCAGAGGTCCACATGTAAAACAAATGTGATACAAACAGTTCTTTATCTGTGCATTGTTTCTGATGATGGTACCTGCTTGAGTATTGGGAGGGAGAGGTGAGCGTGAGGGTCACACACATATGGTTGTGGAGGCCAGTGTATGACCCTCACACTCACCCTCAGGTTCAGGCAAAGCAGCCCAGTTGTTGGTGCAACGCCAGCTGCCCTCCGGTGTCATTATCAGTATAATAATAGACACATGAATAAACTGTGAGGTGTTGAATGATTCCCCCCATACACTTCAACAGAGAAAAAACATACAACCAAATTATGCAGCCATAGAAACAGCTCCTTTTATTAACCCTTTATGCTGTTTTTAAATGGTCAAATTTGACCCGTGTTGCCTGGAAAGGAGGGGTTTCTGATTTAGTTGGATGGGATAAATGATTGGAATTACATTTATTTTATAATTTAATTGTACCACACTGTTACTTGTAACTGCATCTAGATCGATACTATCATAGAATTTCCAGGATAATAGGTGAGATTGTAGATATGTGCTTTTGACGTTAATCTTATTCTGAGCAGACTCAAGTATATGAAAGGAAGACAGAGCAAACTGCAGAGAAACTGCATGTTCTGCACAGCATTCCTACCACAGATAAATCAGTGGGTGAGATTATCCCTAGAGCCAGGAGGAGAGGCATTTCATCAATTGGAGATCAGGACTTTGTATTGATCTTGCAGCCCATGCATGTTTGACATTACTGAAACCTCCCTGTTTTTGGTGACTCTTGGATCTCAGTCAATCCCATTTCCATAGAGCGTAGAGGTGTGAGCTCACTGTGGTGGCAGAACTCAGAGGTCATGTGCTTCTTTTGCTCCAGTAGGTAGTTTTTTTCTCAGTTTTTTTCCACCCACCTGTCAAACTGTTTTTCTTTTATGGAATAATTTAACTGTATTGCACAGACACTGTCTGCAGTACATTTTTCAACCTTTTCGCTTTGTTTTGTTATTTTAATCCAAATCTGATCTTGTGGGCTACTGTCAAAGCCAATCAAACAAAATCGTCCATTTTAAGATCGCAAATGCAGTCCACTGTATTAAAACGGCCTCATTCAGACTGTAATGTCTTGGTAAAGATATTACGGAATCAATGATGGGAGCTATTTTCCCCTGCAGAACATTTTATTGCCCACAATGCATTTTTGTGGTAATGTTTTTCCAACCACATTTAGTCTGTCACTGCAATACAGTACTACATTGTAAAATATCTTTCTTTTAACTTGACATTTCAGTGCCACAACACACTTGAAATAGTGGGAAAAGGGGCTTCATGCATTTAGATGTCTCAGCTGAGCAGGAAACAAGGCTGCCATTATGTGGAGCAGCATTTAGTTGAATCTGCATCTTGTCAAGTTAGAGACATGCAGAATAACACAGTGCTGGAGTCATACATGCTCTGACTTCTCTTTGCAGCTTACTCATGCACACACACACACCCACACACACACACACACACACACACACACACACACACACACACACACATGCTAACATTCATTACAGACAGTTGTGTGAAGTGGGCATGGTGGCAGTTACATCAGATTGCAAAGGAAAGAAAATGTTTCATTGTGGAAATTATGAATAAACCCTTTGTGTACTGTCAGCAAATTTCACATGAGGTAGCTGCCAGTGGCTTTTTCCAATTTAGTAACAATTACTGCAACAGATACTGGAAACCCCTGACATGGCCAGTAACCTCTAAAGCTTGTACATTTTTAGGGGCTGAAAATGGCTTGCAGAGACCCTGTCATGTACCTGGTAATGTACTTAAAACATGCTGAGAGGAGAGGTTTTTCAGTCTCCCTTTGATTTACTCTCTATTTCATTTACCAGGGATTAGACTCACAGAAAAACACAACCCCAATCAGATTACAATAAGTGCAGCCTGGCATCTAATAACTGGTATCAAGATAATTGGTATCATCAGATCCTGGCACCAATAGTGACCAGTGGGTAATATTACAATTACTGACTTTAAGAGAAAATAATATCTTAGAAATATAAATCAATCTAACCCACATATTTTATATTGATGCTCAAGGGTTCATTTTATGTATTTATTTATTTATTTAGGCATTTGTTACTTTGACTTAGATGTTCAACTCCAAAATTGCCCAGCTCTGATTGAAGAAAGATAAATAATCAGAGTGCTAATTTTCATTGCTATGATTTATTTTCCCCAATCATATTTAACCAATTATTCAACTGTCTTCCCCCCCCCCTTTTCCAAACTATCATTATTATATTGGCTTTAAAAACCTCATTATCAATCAAGGTCTGCATCTTACGTAGCATAATTACAGTACTTATCTAGAGTGCACTTAAATACTTGACAATCACATCAGCTTTCTGGAGATAAGATAATGCAGTAGTCCTCAACTCACCTCACATTAGGACCCACCTTTCTCCTGGTCATTGAGTCACATCCATGTGCATCCTCCATTAATAGGATCTCATGTTGAAGAAAAGGCTTTGATTGACAGCTCTGGATGAAAAGCTTGCTGAGTTAGACTTGCAGAGTTTGACTTAATTTCATAAAACATATTTTCCTAACAGTCTATTATACTGTAGTTTTGGTTGCATTAATATGCCTATAAAATGACTCAAGTTTACTATTTTACTGTGTCAGTTAAGTTAGCATTTAGCATTAGCTGACTCTGACCCGTACACCTCCCCACAGTCCAAATATGGTCAAAACACAAACTACGACTTCAGAATGACAGTTCAGACACCAAAGACTGAGATTACAGTTTTTTGGCCACTAATAATATACAGTCCATGGTTTATGACAGGCCTGAAAAGTTTTCATGGGTTCTTGCTCTATTATATTAGCACTTCAGGCTTATTTCTGTTTTATTATTGATGCATTTATGATCATATTGCCATAGTTTCACTTTAACATTATTCAACGAACAAGAATGTAAAATAAGTACATACATGTTTGTAGTCTGACATCAGGCACCTTTATTTCCCTTTTTTAAATAATTTTTTACAAAGTTGTCTATTCAGGACCTGGTTTTAGTTGCTCTATATCCTTGTCATCAGATGAGTTGCAAATGTAGGATTTCTTTTTTTTTTAAATTGCACTCCATTTTAAAAAAATCGAGATTTTTGAATTATTTTCCTGAGCTTTGCATTTGACCCAGAACAGCCAAAATGTTATTATTTGTAAACACTCTCTTCAGACGCACGAAAACATCAGAAAGATTTGTCAAAAATTGTTGACACCAGACTGCTAATATGCAGACACACTGACAGTATTGGAAATATAACCTCATTAGTGGAGGTAATTATATCGAACAGAAAAACTGGTATAAGAAAAACCCTTAATGATTTGACTTCAATGAAAATTCAATGAAAGGAAAAGTTAACCTGATGATGAAGTAATTTTTGCCATAATTTATTGTTAATATGGAGCCCAGCTTCTATGGATTGTATGGAGTTAATGTTGTAGATGGTGTAGATGGTAGATGGATGTTGAAAACCCTCTTGACATGTCAGAGGAGCAGTTATTGAACTCTTGACCGTGTTATGCATACTGAGCCCATCGCTCTCTGCAGGAGTCTCATTTGGCTGCTTGTGTTAGTAATGATAATGTTTCAGCTCCTCATGGCTCAGGGCTGGAACAAAGATCAACCAGTAAATCTGGCTTTGCAGCTCATTTTTTCTTTGTGTCAGCAGTGACTCAACATTTCATCTTAACATGATCCTTAAGTGCTTCTTGTCTCCTCACCAAAAACGCACCTATTCCATAACAACAATGGCACTGACCGTCACTTATTGAAATGCAAAATGTGTGAATGTGAGTGTGTGCGTGTGTGTGTGTGAGAGTAGGAAGGCCACAGTGTTTTCTTGCCTCCTACCCAGCACGCTCTGGGACTGGCTCCAGCCATTGGACATGGATGTGACTTACAATGCAGTACAATGAAAACAGATGTTTACTGTCATTGTGGAAAGGTCCAACACCTCCTATTTTCACGACACTCTGTCATGCAGCTTAGTCATAGAAGTGTAGAGAAAACCCACACACAGTGGGAAAAATTCTGAAAGAAGCACAGAAGACACAGTTGACAGTGTGTTACTGTTGGGAGAGTGAAATCTTGTCCTTGGTGCTGAAGTGGCTCCTTTTTATTGGTCTGTACTTGAGCACCGAGGTGGGTAGCAACTAAGTACAAATACTGTACTCCAGGACTTTTCAGTTCTTTTTATTTATTTGTGCTTATTTTTCAGAGAACTTAAAATTTTTACTGCCTGCATTTTAACAATTTTTTTCGTTCTAAAAGCAGACTCATTACTTCAGTTTTCATGCACTGCAAGAGAATTAAATGGATAGGACATGGAAAAGATGATACCTTGATGTATCCATCGGTGCATATCAAGTACGACAAACAAGATGAAAACGACACAGAGACGCAACGAGACAAAACAGACATGAAAGGGAGACTGGACCTCAGAGAGGAGACAGCATAACGCTTCAAGTCCTATTACTGACATTGAAAAGTGATTTGTACATCGGAGGAAAGTTAACATTCACTATTTATTTATTTTGAATTGTATTTGATGTTACATTTGTCTTTATATGTAAATGTCGTATAAGATGCATTTAGCTTTACTGACAGGAACAGCTGGCAGAAGTGGTCTGTTTTTTAGGTTTTTATGAGTTGATTAAAGAAGCCAACCCACTCCTTAAACTTTCACAAGTCTTTGTTTAAACAAGTATGTCTACTTGAGTAAATAATATGTGCGCTTTTGCCACCTCTGTTTGAGCAGGTTAGATCTCGGGGGGGGTATTTTATTCCCATCTTCATGACTTCTACTTTCTATTCAGTTGTCAGAATCCACCTGAATTCAAAGCAATAACGCTGACTGTGTCCACGCGGACCCCGATACTTCATTAATAATCAGAATAACAGCTCTGTCAGAATAAAAAAAAAAAGGCCTCATTAAACCACTTCAGTCAGAACAGACTCGTCTGATCAGAATGAATTTTCAATCAGAAAAAGAGCGGTGGTGTAAATCTTGATAATGTGATCTGTCATGTAAACACTTGATATGAGGGTTTATTTCTGCAGGTTTGGCTTGACCCTTGTGGATCAGCGTTCAGGAGGAAAACATGGTGACAGCAAAACATTAATGGTCTTTTTTTGTCATTGTTAAAGATTTAAGGATATTTGGTAAGCCTTGATGCTCAAAAACTTTCAGAAAATAAGAGCACAAATATGAATATTGCATCTTGGGCATCTTAATAATAAAAAAAGCTTCTTCCTCCATTATAGTTTAATTAGAAAGGGCAAAATCACTTTATACATGTCAAAAACAATCTAGTTAAATATATGGAGCATGAAAAGATATATCTTATATGATCCATGTTAACACTTACATTGTAATCTTGGTTAGAATCATTTCAGTCAGAATACAAAATACCCATAGCTGTCTTTTATAACATCAAGACAAGCTGACGGTTGCCTTGAGGAAGACAAAAGACAAAAACATTTTCTTAATAGATATGTTTTGGCAACAAAAATATATATTTGATTTGAAGGTTAGTGGGGTTCAGATAGGAATTAGTGGGAGAGAGCAGAGGGGGAGAGGGATGACTGGTCCAGAGGTAAAGTCGGAGGATCTTCAAGTTGCTAGGATACATCCTCCCCTATCAACACATGGCAATCCAGCCAATATTTATAGAGGACCAAAAAATGTCACCCTCATGACTGCACCAGAGGAAAGTCAAGATATTGCCAGTGTCAGTAGGATTCATCCCCTGCTAAATATGAGTGTATAAAAAAGTTTCATAGCAACCCATCTGGTAGTTGCTGAGCTAATTTACACTGAACATGGCCTCTCTGTCTGTGAATAAAAGAAAATTATAATACAAGTTTACGTGTTTGTAATAACCTGTTCCACCTTCTGTCCTCGGCTCTGTAAATATGTTGTTTATAAGTGTTACGCCACTGACCCAGACTCAATTAACTGTCTTTGTCTGACAAATTCAGCTCTGCAAAGCTCTGATGATGCGATCCTTGACTCGCCAGAAGAAATGGTTTTATGAGGATTCAAGATGAGGCTTAGACTTTGATATTAAAATTGTGAGTTGAGAAAAGGTGAAGTGGTTTACACATTGGGGTACTTCTCACCTTTGCTGATTGCTCTGCAGCACAATGGAGCCAAGACCACAGGGCTAATTAGCCTTTCTGAAGTGATTGATATCAGTGATGTAGAGACATGCAAAATGAGTTATGTCTGTGGTGACTCATGAGCCGGGGCTGAGCCTTGACGTTACAGAATTGTTTTGGTGACATTAACAGAGATGTCAAATACTTTAGGCTTGATTTCTAAAGGCTCCGAGTCCTTGACAGACAGGATTTGTTTTTATGATGGTATATCGGTGAGGGTCACAAGAGGAGTTTATATCATTAGTTGAGTCGTTTCAGGATTCATGTCAGTTTTACCTCATTATTTATCCATATTTTGTCCCCGCTTTCAAATCAGCGAGTGATGGGAATAGTTAATTTGTCACACTCAACGTCTTGTCGAACTTTAAATGTCAAATCACAGTGCTATTATCCACCTCAGACTTAGTATTACAAATAAATGACATTACTTTGTGGGTAAAAATGTTGGGCCTTGTCATCTGAGTGCCTACTTGATGGATAAAGTGGAAGACAAAAGTGCATATTGTACAGGGAGACCTCTACGACTTTTCTCAAAATAGCTTAATAATCATCATCATAAACATAATGATGCATTACTGCACAACTACAATAGGCATGTGATGCATTTACATGTAGATAGATGCTCATATTCTGTACATAACAAAATTCTGTATGTAGAACGGCTCTGTAGGTGAATGACTGGGTTTGTTTCCTACAAGTGGCATATCTTTTCTTATTGAATCAGTTTTTTAAAGGTCTCAGTTGAGGTCTTTTAAGATTTTGGTATCAAAACAACAACAACAAAAAAAAGGTACTCTTTAACTCTATATAGGACATTCATAGAAATACTCTGAAATTCTAAATTTCAACCTTAGTGTGTTATTGGAGGACATAACAAGACATTATTACTTTTATGATTTTTTTTTTCAAAATTTTTATTATGTAGAAAATCAAGGTTAATGAAGTTACCATATTTGGTTCCTTGACCATGACTGGCAAAAAAACAAACAAAAAAAATCCAAGAAGTATATATATAAAATACAAGAAAAACACATGTAAGGTGAGAGGAACATGTATTTTAGAACATTAGAACATCGCTTTTAGAACATCATAACAACATAAGTGCTGAACTTGTCAGCATCCATATTATCCCTTTAAACATCATTACTTACATTAGTACCATTACTTCATGGTACCTAACAAAGCAGTTCCACTCACTGTTCATGCAGACCCTGTAGACCACATTGGACCTGAGATTGTTGACTCACTGTCCTCACTGTAACTGTTGCTGTCACTGTCTTGTAATGTAGGCGGAAATTACCAAAAATAGTCACTTGCCCAACAAAGGGTTATGGTAGGCTTGCATTACTAGACCTATCTACACACTTTGTTAGTATCATCCTCTATTTTTCTGGAATAGGATTAACAGTTACCTCCATTGTTTTGCAGATGCTGCAAGAGTGTATTTGCACAGCAGTGTTGGAAGAATTTTCAGGGTGTAGTTGCAGCTTGGAGGTTGTTGTTCTCATAGTGAGCCTGACTTTCTAAGCAATAACACACGGATAAAGGACGGAAGAAGAATGACAATCCTGTCACTGCATGATGGAAATATTCATCCTTATTCCAGTAGAATCCATCCAGCAAGCCAGACCTGCATTAAAGTTAAAACATCATGAATGGGAAATAGCACATGAAATAACTGAGCTTCAGCTACAAACTAAAAATGGTACGGTTTAACAAGGGTATGTCTTTATGTAAATCATTGTAAGGATTTAGTCATTTGGTAAATTAAAAAAAAACAATACCTGCATCATACAGTATTTGATGACACCTTTGACACCTTGTTTATTGGAGCATGACCATGTTCAACCAAGACAACTTGTCCCAGTCACTACGTTACAAAGGCGCTGTTGTTTCGTCCTGCTCTTTGCACCGGCAAACATGAGTCTGATTCCTTTAAAGAAATACAAATTAGCAGAATAACTCAGAGAGTTTTTAGCCCTATCCAAGAATAATAGTGGACAGTGCCAAACCCATGTTATCTCCATTGCTGGCTGAGTGCTAATGAAGTGTGGAGATAGGTCTGGCTATGTGAGACGTGGACACACAGGCTGGTGAAATCAAGCCATAACTGCCATTGGGGAGAAAATACTAATAAATGCTAATGTCACATATGTCAGAGTAAAGTGTTGTTGCGTGTTAGTATAGATATTTCAATATATATCATTATTTTAATGTATTTCTCTTTTCCTTGTTTGAAACAGTATTAATGACAATACATTTCCGCATTTTAAAGAACATTAGGCTTTAAAATATGTGTTATCTGTTTGTTTTTGAATGCATTTGTGCTTCTAGCAACCAATTTGCAGCAGCGGCATTAATACTATATTCATCACTTATGTGAATGTCTTTACTGCTTATTTATTCTGACTTTAAATGTAAATGTATAAGATTCACATTCATTTACCTCTAAGTACCCACAAATGCAAGAGTTTTAGTCCATTTCTCCAACAACAATGCATCAGTTTAGCATCTGAAAAGAGCAGATGACTTTCACTTACAACCTAAATTGCTGTTTATCTAAATGTAACATTCCTAATGTGAGCAGAGGCTCAGTTAGTACTGGATGTACTGATCTTGTGTTGGTACTCCCATGGAAGCAATGCATCTCCTTCAGTTGTCATTAGGTTCAAAGCCGTTTTCGTTTCTCCAGCATTGGATCTAAATGGGGTCCATTACAATGTTGTTCTATTTTACAGCAGTGAAAATAGTTTCATTAGCTTAGTCCAGCTTTTCCCTCAGGTCTGTTTTTAGTTCTTCCTATTTCCAACTGTTGTATGTACTTGTTTCTTTCAGATAATATGTTTATTATACTGCTTTAATATAGACACACTAATGTCTATTAATATAGACATTAGTGTGTCTATATTAATTAGGATAAAAAAAAAAAAACTGCTTCAACAAGTAAAATAAAAGGTGGTCCTCCTTTGACAAATCCACAGATAAATTACCACCCAAATGGGGGATAATTATATGTTCATTGCTTAGTCCAGTGTTTTGGTTTACAGCCCACAACCTAAATGTTCACTCTCACTGCTCTGTTCAACCTCCTTTTTAAGCCACAGCAGGCATCTTTTTCCGGTGAAAAACCAAAAGAACATTACTTGCTCAGCAGGCAAAGTTATCAACCGGTTGGTGAACATTATCAAGCATTAAGCAGCTAAACAGGCAGATATTAATCCCAGAAGATCATGTAATAATAAGTGAACTTAAAGTAGGTTCAGTGCTCGATTAAAATACCTAGGGGAACATAAACACCTCCAAATAAATGACAGTTTTGCTCCGTTCCTGCTGGATATCTAAAAAGGGTGATTTTGATGCTTCAGTTTTACAGTGAAAGGAATATCAGTTCATCATATGAGGCCTTGGGAGATGGATGTAATAAATAAATCTGGCTACACTGTGTGACAGACTACCTCCTGAAGTAATACAGGTATTTATTTATCTCATTTGAGTCTGGACTTAATCTTTTTAAGTATATTTACACCTGCCTTTTTATTGTAAGTGTTCCTCTATTTATAATCCCTATAAAAATGTAATTCAGATGCTGAAAATGCAAGACACGACCAAGTGTAAACATGCATCGGGTCAGACTGTAAAGTATAACATATTAATTTTACAGCCAGCCATGGTAAGAGGATTACAGAATAATTAAGGCTATGCACAGATGGTTGGTTATTCATATATTTCATGGTCATTCCAGCCACTTTTAAGAGCTGCATGTTGGTCAATGACTACCAAATGCACAAAATCAAATAGATTATCTCATACAAATAGGAAAGCAGCAGGATTGATCTTTTATTCATTGCATCTTAATTTGATATAATCCCTTTCATTTCCTGCTGGTTGTTATTTGAGATAAAACCCTAATTATCCAGTCTGTTGATACACAATTACTTTGCATGTCAATGTTCTGCTTAATCAGGTCTTTCACCAAAATATTTTATGGTAAATACTTGCAACATCTGTTTTTTTTGCCTCTTCAGTCATCTTCTGTCATTGCAGTTTCATTTTTATACCCATTCTTACCAATTCCCTCATTTTAGCCAAAATCCAGTTATCCTTTACTGGGGTTCTGAGGCATCCAATAAACATCTTGGGGGCCCTTGTGGTTTGGGTACATACAAGCCATCTCAATACCCTGTAAAATGAGATCTGTCCCCTTATTTGCACCAAGGTCCTAAACTTTCATCTGTCATATAATGAGAGGAAAAGGGCTACAAGGCCGGCAAATCTCGTCCATGGGCAAGAGGTTCCATTACTTCAGTTGCCATGGAGCAATAAATGACAAATTAAGAGGCTGGCACCGAACACTGCTTGAAGGAGGCTGTATCAGAATACTAATGTCAGCTGTGTCTGACAGCAGGTAACGAGAGCGACAGCAGAAAAGCCCCAAGTTTGGCAACAGAAAAACAGACAACTTTTGTTACAGCAGGATATATGCTCTACCTCTTGACCTCACTTCAGAATTAGTAGGTCTCTTGGCCACTTTGTAGCTTGAGTGATGATATCGTGATGTTTTAATTGCTGTTTAAAGAACACCTTCCTGTTATTTATAGACACAATAAACAGCTGTGTGTATTGTTCAGCCGTGTTCATTTAGATTAAGGCCTCTGTCTTGTTATATTCTTTTCAGCACTCCGTGATCTTTTCTAAGACAGACTGGAACAGGCATTGTAATCCTGTAATTAATAGAGTATGCACACAGAATGTAGACACTGGCTAATGAAAGTGCTCTTTTATGCCAGTTTTCATCACATTACTAAGGATAAAAGTCTGCAGCCACACTAGCGGTCCTGGGAGGCTGCTCATTACACACCAGAAAGCAGAATGTTTGAATGAAAATAGACGACAAATCTACTACTACGTGAGCCGCACCTCTCATGAGCAAGGAATGTAAATGTTGGACAGAAGGTGGCGCTCATGAGACACAGTGATTGGTGATATGGCCAAACATGTCATCACAATAGATTACTATCAGTGCGTAAATTTAAAGGCTGATTTGTGATTCCAAGTGAAAGTAAAACAAACCAGATAATTGGTTGTGCTTTCCTTTATTGTCAGAACATGAGAAACACTTTCCAAACAATGGAGGTAGAACTACCCACCACCTTGACCTCCTCCTTCAGACATGATACCCCATTGGCGCACAAATCAGGCGTTATCAGACATTTGTTCAATTTCTATAATCAAAGAAAACTTAATTGCATTATTTTTCATTATCACCCAGCTATACTGAAACAGCCTTTATCAAACAGGTCCATAATAATGTCCGAGACTCAATCTGTTTGACTAAACTTCTAAATCTAATCTAAAGCCTCGATCCGATGTGTGGTTTGGCTAACAAACCAGACAACCAGCTCTGCCCTCCCTCCTCTCACACCGCAGCGGCGTTGGTAAAAATGAGTTTCAGGATTTCAAACCACCACGAGCCACAGTGGAAGTTTCTGCGATAACGTAATTAGTAGATTAATAGTCAACCTTCAGTCTGCTTGTTGTGTATTCCACAATGTCAGCAAAACAGCCTATCTGTAATCAATTACATTTACTGTCTCCAAACCTGCAGGGCTCAACGAACAAATTTGCTTCTGCCCAAAAAGCATACATTTCCTGTAGAATGCAGACAGTCCCCAACTGACACCTTGTACGGCTCGTTCTCTTCCATCATAACAGTGAATTAAAATGTATGTGGTTCAGAAAACATTGAGGTTACTGACCTCCACTCCCCTGTTCCCTTCATTCTCTTCACTTGTTTTTCATATGTGATTTATTACTGTACATTCTGTCGAGTACATTGCAGCCTGTTCAGGAGACAGACAGTGTAACTGAGTCATGCTGCAGCAGTTTTGTCAGGGTAACAAAACGTTTGCACTGAGACTGTGAACTTACATTCCCAAGGTGACCTCCAGGGAGATCTTGTCAGGCTAGCCAAGGTGACAGCTGAGCACGACGCTGTGCACAAGGGGGAATGCTCTGCAGCAAAATGAAGGAAGGCGTCACACGGACGAGATTCATTCATCTTAATAAAGTGGACCATCAAACTGATGTGGCTGCAGAGGTGCTAGTTAGACCCTGGAAGAAACACAGGGAGACAGAGAAAGAGAGGAGAAAAGCAGACGGCCATAGGAGAGGCTTTTCAGCTGTAAACACAATGTTCTTTTTCCCAGCATCAGTCCCCTGAATAGAACACTACCTGTCTACCTGTTGGCAACATCTTGGCAGAAAAGCTCATTTTATAAAACTGCTGCAAAGCATATTTTAATTTGACTCACAAATGGTTGGCAGCACAATTATTCTTTCAAGTAAAAATCTGTCACACCTCCCTGTAAATAGAAGTGTTTTGCTACTCTCTATCATCGGCTGACATAGTGTAGCACAACAGTGATTCAAAGTATAGTCACTTCTTGAAGGCTGTTACATTCCTGTTCTAAACATCTAGTGTTTGTAAGGTCTTCCCCACAACATATCTTCTGGCATACAGAGAATCGTGCATTTTATGTTCCTGGCAGTCGGTCTCTTATAAATTCTGTGTAGTTACCACAAGCGGGGAACAAACACGGAGAATAACTCACACCCAGAGCAGTTCGCATTTCATCAGCTTTAACGGTAAATCCAAGGAGAAAGATGTCACTGTTTGACTGACAAGTGATCCATTGGACATGCCATGCAAAATCGCCACAGTGCAGGTAGATCTGTGCTAGTGCTTTTCCTTACAATACTCATAAAAGGCATACTGCTGTTGCCTGCAACTCCCAATGCAACCAGGGTCAGATATATATTTTTTTTCCCAAAAACAGAAGATCTGCTTTGTAAGTGTTGGTCACCATAATTACTCCTGCTGTTAAAACCCTTCTCGGATTGAATTCAAGGTGAGAGATGGAGAGGAACCCCACTCTCCTCTTACTCTGCAAAAAGAAATGTGTGGTATTAATCATCTAGAGTCTGAGTTAATAAAATGATATGGTAACCTTCGAAAGTTACAGTCTTTTTAGTACAAAGGCTCTTTTTCTGAGTAATTATCACGTCCCCACTTTGCAAGGAAGACTCTTTTTTTTCTAAAAAGACAGTAACTTGCAAGATTGTTAGGTAGAATACTGTGTGACTGTCTATTGTGAACTGCTTTTGTCGAATAATAAGTGAACGATTTCTTTCTAACCTTTATGACTGGCAGCTACTTCACACTAGAAAATATGATGGAAAGCAGTGCCACAAGATGATCAGGTTACATTAACACTAGTCTAATAACACATTTGACTATGTGCATTATTACAAAGATATGTGAGTAGATATGAAAAGAAAAATACAGGGGCTGTCTATTGTTGGTTCTAAAAGCCACTCAAAACAGTGTAACCAATACTGTCAGACCAGTTGCATAAATAGGAGTAGAGATTCAGAGTACTAAAACCTGGACAACACACTTCCATTAACACCAGCCTCATTGTTTGATAGACAGAATAATGACAAGATAATGTCTAGTTCTGTATGGCAGTTTTTGTGTCGCTGCACTGGCCTCACACCATTTCACATAAGCTGTACATTATCCTGATACTCACATGTCATCACCACAGATGAATCATCTCAAGGCCTCGGTCCTTAATATCAACCCAATTCTCCCACCACTGATCGTTGCTCTGTGGAAATATCACGGGAGGCCAACAGCTGGCTGCAGTTCATCTCTTGTCGTCGCACATTTCCAGCCACATCAATATTGGACGAGACTGTTCAAGTTCAAACACAGTTTCAGACTCTAGCTTTTAAACAGATGGTGTCGTCCTCTGGAACATTTTTGAAAGAAACAAACAAACAGAGCAAACAAAATGATTTCTGATATATTTCCTCCTGTCAGAAATATCAGGCGACCAATTGTTTCCTAGTACATTCGTTGGTCTATCAACCAAGAGTGAAGCGAGAAATCCAATCGAGAGCAAGAAAATTATGTTCCTACATGTGTATGTGTGTGTTTCAGTTCCTGTTTCCGATTCTGATTTGCAGCCTGTATCCTTAAAGATTTAATATTAGAGTTGAAACTAAAAGGGGGTTTTCACTTCATGACAGAGAGCACATAAAACATTATGTGGCATACACGGACACACTCGCACAAAAATACACACATGCAGTCTTCCACAGCGTTAAGAGTTAGACATACAGCCTATTCTTTAGAGTTATCACCATGGAAACTGGACAGGAGAGAGAAGCCTGTACTACAGAGGATGGAGCAGTGGCACGACAGCATCCTGGGTCCTACACAGTGACATTTACATGAGATGATTTACACAGTATAAACTTTATCTGTCTTCTCCCCTGAGATGCAAAACATGTAGATGCTTTTCTCGCTCCGAAAAGTCATTTCATATGAAAAGACTCTTTAATATGCATCTATGAAGGTAGCACCACTATGCTAATGCAAATCCATCTGATAGAAGGGGTCAGAGGTGTATTAGTTGTCGCTGCAATAACAGAGAATTTATTAGTTACACATCATCAGCAGAACTTGTGTTAATGATATTTCCAGTTTGAGCTCTCAGGAGGCTGCGTGGCTGGATTAAACGTATTACTTAAATTTCTTCATGCTTCAGAAAATCAACTTTTTGAGTGTCCCAAAAAATATAAGACTTTTATTTGTATCATCTGGTTGTTACTTAAATTGTTTTTACTGATATAAACTGTAAAGCTAGATATATTTACTTGTCTAAACGACTACATGATATTTGGAACTGATATATTTGCACTAAAAATAAAAATCTTGACTGTCAAATCAGGTAGTTCTCACTTTATGTTGCATCTTTCTACTGGATAGGTCACCTCTCAAACTACTCTCAATAGCTGAGGAAGAGATTATCAGTGTTTCGATAATAATTTCAGAAAAACCCATATTTCAATTGATCTGAGATCTATGTACAGATACTGCTGTTCTGTACTGAGCTTTACTGTTTTACAGGCATTTTCAGCACGGACATTTGCATTTTATATCTAAAAGGGTATGTGATTTCCTCAGGAGTTGACAGAGACCAGACTACAGTTACAAGGACAGTAAATATTTGATTCAGCAGTTGCCCAGAGACACTTAATGAATGCTACATGAAGTGAGTGTCAGAGACTGTGATATCAGAGATAGGTTTGTAACATGTTTAAAATGTACCTAAATGGTAAAACAATAGCACGTTGTCTTATTATAGGGTTTAGTATTGCAATATGTCTAACTGCAACAACACAATAGGTAGCAAATAATATAATATTGCTTTTTACAATAAGTGCTACTAAGCTTTTTGCAGTTTATTGAGAGGTTAACCCATTAAATGTGTGTGCCCTTTTTGCTAAAAGTTAAATTCTTTACCACAAAATAAAGGTAATTAATATTTTACTTTGACAATTTCTATTGAGTGTATATAAAGATGGACAACATGGCAGGATCTCCCCTGGTGGATGGCTGCTGAATAGTGCAATAGGTAGAGTATAATTGTCATCTTTCTGATAATTTTTTTTAATAACATAGTGGAAGAGGAGTAATGGTGATTGACAGTTGTAATGAATTCCAGAATCAGGCCAGAAGGAAAGCATCCATGCATCTCCACTGTGGAGAATCTGGCAACATAGTACCTCACCTGACCACAGGATTTTGCATCATTCTTCCACAATGGGAGGAAAGGCCATTACTGCGCCAGGCTTTATGTAAAGTATATGTTTGGTCCATAAAAAATATTATTGATATACTGTACCATTCTCTGGGGATAAACATATTTTTTTATGTATTTTTTTCTAGTCCTTATAGTAGAGTGATCCTTAAACATATAAAATAGTCCAGTCATGAAACTAAAATGATATATAAAGAATTATACATCAATAGATATCCAAATCACTTAGTATTTGTGAGGGTCACGGGAATGCTAATCCTAATGCTAATCACTCTGCTGTGTGATTGGTAAAATGTAGAGACTGAATTTCCCAATAAGGATAATAAAGTGAATTAACCTTAACTATCCATCCATTTTCTCAATTGCTTAGTCCTTGAGATGGTTCCAGGGATGCCGGAGACTATCCCAGTGACCAATGGGCGAAGATGGGGTAGACCCTGGATGCGTCACCAGTTCATTGCATTCACTCTCACGTTCACACCTACAGCTCTTTTCAACTGATCAATTACTCCATTAAACTGCATGTCTTTGGAGGGTTGGAGGGAGCCGGAGCACCCTGGGAGAACCCACACAAACACAGGGAGAACATGCAATCAATCCTAGGACCTTCTTGCTGTATGTTGACAGTGCTAACCACTGCACCAGCTTGCTGCTCTTACATCAATACAATGTGATGTAAATTTGTGCTCATATGAGGCGGAACTGTACAGTATTTATTGGCAGAGATTAAGTAGCTTATACTTATGCAGAGATGTACTTATCACACAACTCAAACCAGTTAGACATGAAGCCAAACAATGGGCCGAACTGTGAACAGTGTCAGACTGATATTGAAGCGGAGGCAACTGAAATGAAGAAATGAGACTGTCAGAGACTGTGAATGAGAGTATAACAACTCCAGTCCTCTTGATAATTCACCTTGCTAATTCACCTCTAAGCTGGTTTGACAACCATCAATAATGACAATAAGACACAGGAGTGAAGCAGCACTACTATCTCTGGTACTGACACAGCTCTGATCCGTTTAAGTCTGATGTGATGGTCCTGTCAAACTCATTTCCAGGTCCAAAAATTCAACAACAGTGGAGTCTTTATGCTCGTTTTCTATAATTTATTTTCTTAGTGAAGCATCAGTTAGGGTTCAGAAGGGCATAGACTCAGCTAAAATGAAGTGATTGGTGCAATTTTCAGAGTCAGTGTTTCATCTGCAGCAGATTGCAATTTTAAGTGATGTAGGACACTTTTTAATTTGTTGTAACCTGTCAACCTGTCATTAGTGGTGCGGTGGCTTAGCGGTTAGCTTCACAGCTAGAATGTTCTGCGCACAGTTTCCTCCACCATTAAAAACAGCATAGTGCCCTGTACGTGCCCTTTACCAAGGTGCTGATGCAGATCTGGGGCACCGTCAATGGCAGTTCACTGCTCCTAATATGCTAATTGCTAATGCTAATGCTATGTAGTGCGTATTAGGATGGATACAATGCAGAGAGTGAATTTCCTTTTGGGGATAATAAAGTGAGTTCACCTTAACCATACATCCATCCATTTTCCAAACCGCTTAGTTCCCGAGAGGGTTGCAGCGGTGCTGGAGCCTATCCCACAAACGGACAAAGGCAGGATACACCCTGGATGTGTTGCCAGTTCATTTCAGAGTTGACATATACAGACGAACAACCATCCGCTCTGAAATTCAACTCCACTGGTTATTTAGATTGACCAGTTAGCCTATTAAGGTGCATGTTGGTGGTAGGGAACCAGAGTACCAATAGAGAACCACGCAGATATGGGGACCACATGCAAACTCCACACAGACAGGTTCCACTGGGATGGAACCATTCTTGCTGTGAGGCTAGAGCGTTAACCACTGCACCACCGTACCACCCTAACCTCAACTTAACCTTTGAATAATTGTTGTTGGTTCCAGTTCAGGTTTACGTAACTACACTGAACCAAACCAGCAAGACTGCAAATTGACTAAACTCTACTACTTAAAGCGACTCTTATTGCTGGTTCTAGCCACTGACAAAGTAGACATCAGCATAAAAAGGCTCATCAGTCATTGTAAAAGTCCACTAATTTATCATCTGCCACGCATTTGAAAATCGATGGCTTTTTCTTACTTTCCTGTCTAAATATAGTTCTGTAGGGGAAATATAACTAAGGCACCATTTGCACAATACTAATTAGTTGCCTTATGCACTATTCAGGTGTTTGTCAGAGATGTACTTAATTAGCAGATAGCTTGTTAACTGCTTCTTGTCTCTCACTGACAATGGCAACAGAGAACGGAAAAAGAGAGGAAGGAAACAGAAAGTAATTGTAAAAAATGCCGAAGGGGGGATTAAAGCAGGCGTCTCTCTTGAGTCAGGCTGATGTAGCCCCAGAGCTGAGTTTAAGTTTATCCCAACCCCAATTTTTAATCCCAAACCCCTTACCTCTCCGTGTTTTGAAAATTTTACTGTAATCCTCAAATTAACCCCTAGCCCAAACCTTCACTTATCTTTCCCATGTAATTTTTAGTTCTGGCTAAATTCTGCATAATTGTTGCTTAAAATACAATTGCATAATTTAAATAAGCCGTTAGCAAATTACCATATCTCTGATGTCTTGGAGTACATGCATAATCAGAATATTTACATAGATTTCAAAAGTTTTCAATCAGACAGGAGGGAACACTATCTGTAAAAATCTAAAACAAAGTGTTGCCAACTTTCTGAAGTACTCATCCGTACAATCAATGAGCATCCAATCTGAACCAAGGTGATTGTATTATTACCATATCCATTAAGCACAAGTCTGTCAGTCTAGTCTTTCATATCCTTTTGAACTTAATAAATTACCTGTGATTTGCAACATTAGCTCAGTATCTCATCTGGACCAACCAAGGCTGATAAACTCCAGAAATCCATTAGAGAATGAAATAGCTTGGCCTTGGTGCACTGAATTACTTAAAGTCTTTCTTTTAGTGTATCTAACTATGTCTTTCTTGGCAAATGTCTTTTCTTGTGAGGAGAAAGTGAAGAAGAAGCTTTAAAAATACCTACTGTGTGACTCAAGATGATGTGCTTTTATTTGATTTACATTCTCTTTAAAATACCTTTAAATTTAATTAAACCAAATATTATTTTCATTATGAAAAACAAAAGGGCAAATCGGACTGTAATAAATAAATCAAACATTAATGTTCAGAAAGGAAGTAGTGCAAAACTAAAACAGCCAGACACAATTTCAAGGCTCTCAAGTCAATTTAAAAAAAGGCACAGTCCAAACTTTAAAACCCCAGTGCATCATGGGAGGCTAATCATATGGCAATAAATGCTTTTAAACGGCTGCCCAAGTGGCAAAAGAAAAAGAATAGACGTGTATATGTGAAAAAGAAATACATGTAAAAATAAAAGAATAAAAATTAAATAAATTCCAAAAAAGTGAGGGCGATTCTTTTCTTCTATTTTATATCTACATGTCTCTCTTTTTTTTTTTTCTTTTGACACTTGGTCAGTCATCGTTAAAGGCAGTTATTGTCACAGGATCAACATGATTAGCTTCCCATCATGCAATTGGGTTTTAAAATGGAGCATGCCTTTGTATTATGACCTGATGGAGACCCTGAGTAGTGGAAACGACCTGGTGTCCCCATAGATAATAAAGGACTTTTATATTCTAGTGCATTGGACTTGTTTCTACCCATTTTATTTCTGCACTATTCACTTTAGGAGCATTGATCACTGATTACTTTTTTCCAATAGTCCTTTTTTGCCCTTTTGTTTTTCATTCATTCCACCCTTATCCCTTATGAGCATCTGATTCCTTTATACAATTTTCATTTTGTGTTTTTGTTTGACCCAGTGAAATGCCTACCTTCAATATTTATTCACTATATCTTTGTAGCATATGTCCTTGCTAACTTCAATTCATCTTACTTGTCTGATGGAGCTGTGTGTCGGTCATGTACAGATGATGAAAATATGTTGTTCTCTGAGGTTTAAAAATGGATTTAAAAAGATATTACAGCTATGTCCACTGTCCTTGGATTTTTTTATTTTGTTTTGGCTTTTAAGAGAGTGCTACAAAATTATTTTATGGTCCAAGGCTATAAGAATAAATATGAGTTTTAGGGTTTTTTTGGTTGTTTTTTTTCCAGGAAATCAGACTAAATTAAATAAAACGAGTGAACACCAATCCCTCAGGGTTTAAATTTCATGTTACATGTTATACACAGTGGGCATGTTAGTACAACATCTGGCTCTTTCTCAAATGGGATTGTTTCATGTCTCTATACAAATGAAAAAAAAGCTTATGGTTTTTTTTTTTCTTGTCCTAAAGATTATCGGAATATTGTCAAGGATTACAGCATGTAGTCGTCAGAACAATGCATGTTACAGAATAGAAGCATGCATTCAGCTCTTTACATGTATTTGTTGCTACATGCATAACATATGAGGGTTTAAATATGAAAGAATATGATACCATCACAGTTTTATGTAAACAACTGTGACCTTAGCGGTGGCATATTTTTCAGTTTTAGGATGGAGGCATTTAATGGGTGTTTTGACAAGCATCATCAGCACGAACCGTATGTGTGTGTCTGTGTATATGTGTACTCAGGAATGTGTGTGGGAGTGTAAAGAGAGAGGAAAGCAGTCAGCGAGGGAGAATGAAGCAAACAGTGCAGCACACATTGCCTCTTACTATATGTCTTTCATTGAATAGGGAGAAATCTATGCATCTGTCTATCTTGGCATCAATATTCAGGTTACCTATATCTACATACATCAGAAAAGACTCTGTAGTGACTCATAAATTGTCCATCCAGTAAATAACAGTAAATCTCAGGATGCTTTGCCAACATTGATGAGCAGAAAATGGGATGAGCAGCATTAGGAGACGATAAATCCCCACATCTGAAGGATTATGGTTATTTTGACAAATGCGAAACGCTTTTCAAATAGAAATGTAATTACATGGTGAATATTAAAGTCAGCAAAAGATGATCTTTCTGGAATTTAAGCAGATGCAGGATTACAATGTACAACTTTCAGCTGCCTTAAAGATGGATGTCACTTTTTCATTTGTTGATTGTGACTAAAAACTTACAGGACAGACGCTAACGGTAATTTAGTTTGAACGATTCATTAAATGATGGTTTGATTGTGTGAGATGTCTTTTTGTAAATATGTCTAACATTGGCTATAATGAACATGTAACAATGCACAATATCTGAAAGTATAATCCAGTCATTGTAGATGCGACATATTTAATTATGTTTTCTGACCACTTATTATTAATCTCATGTCTGTGCCCCGCACCCTAAAATCATTTTTTCAATTTATTCCTGCAAAGCACCAATCAGGGAAGAGGTTTTGTGGCTATTAGCATGCCATTCAGCGTCCATGAGTGTGTAGCCTAATAGACAGCGATGATAATAGAGGCTTGTCTGTGCTCTCTCGCTGCAGCGTTGACCACTGAGTGAATTATCCAGCTGACAGAGAGCAGCAGCACAGCTATGGCGGAGGATGTTGTTAATATGCCAATGAGAGCTCATGCCTCCCGTGCCAGTCTGAGGCATGCTGGCATGGTGCAGCTGCCTATCACCTAATTGGGAATCATTTAGCTGCAGCTTGACCTACATTCAGAGCAGTGCAAAGGGGGACCACCTATGTGAATGTTTTTATTAGCAATCCAGAGCTAATAGCAAGGGAATTAGAATTAATTGCCTTGTGCTGTGTCACAAGAGTTTATATCATGTTCCTCTTCTGCATGTGCAGTAAAATGCTCTTTAGTGGTACAGTGTGGTGTGAGAATTGAAGCTCTTTTGTGATACAACAGTTTTTCTGAGACCTTTAAAGCATCTGATACTAAACCATTGCACTAAGCGATGCCTCGTCTTCTAAACAATTTCTCTTTGATATTTTTCAATTAATTGCCCTCTTGGGATCACATCTACCATATTTTAACCAGACTGTTAGAAACCTAGACAGGGATTCAGAACTGGAATATATTAACTGGGGATCGACCGATTATCAGCCCGGTCGATAACATGAGAATCCAAATTATTTTAATAGTATGCTGGTTTTCTTTTCTCTGTCTGTAACTGCCACTCGGAGACTCTGTGTTGTTGCATTGGGATCATTAATTGAAGCCCAAAGTTTAGTACAAATTTAAGTTCAAATCGTTTCATTTATTTTTGCTTTATTTACTTTATAAAACTTTGGGGAGCTGTTTTGATTTTTTTTTTAATATATAAAATTTCACTTAACTTTGAATGTAATCCTGCTGGGAGCTCTTTGCACTTTGAAGAGAGTGTTGAAAAGTTCTCATTCTGTAAGTCATTTCACAGCAAAACTTCACCTCGAAAACAAGAATATGGGTCAATAAGTGAAGGGGATTAAATGCCTGATGTTTACGTAGCTCATAGCTGTTGGCAGCGTCTGGAAGACAGAGGGATGCAGTTGGGAAAGACAGATTCAAGCGTGTCAAGTCAAATCTAAGTAAATGATTTATTTTGTTAGTGGTCATCATGTCACAATCTCCTTTAAGCACTTTCTCTGACCTGATTGTTTTTATGCCCAAACCAAACTAAATAGTTGTGACATTGCCGCAGAGTAGATGCAACAGTTAAGCAGTATTTTGCTCCTAAAAATGTTGTGCTTATGTGTTGTTTCAGCAGGATTATAAATCACTTTAAGCTGTTGTTTAGGTTAAGATGTGTTGCATTTCAACAATATTTGATGTTACAATTTGTGTTTTGACACCAAAATGATCATTTTTACTGTAAATATATATTGGCTCCAATGAGGGCTGGGCAATATGGCAAAAAATTTGACAACAAAATTTGTTTTTGTATCAGTCAATATCCATATTTAGCTCAATATAATTTGATGCTGCCAGCTGGTGAAGTATCCTGGTAACACACCTGAAGCCTGCAAACAGATGACTCAAAATATTACCATGAAGTCAAAATTTCTGATGTAATGAGATATAGTACTATGTAATTGACCACAGTCAGTGAAAGATGTAAACATTTCTGTTTTAAATAAATTTTTTATCCATTGAGTGCAGATATCTGAATTAAATTCACCAGGATGTCTGTTGTTATCTACTTGTTTTGCCATTGTGATTGTAACCTGAATGCACCATGACTTCCCATTTTTGTGAGTGTATCGAACTCCAACACAGGCAAAAATGAAGGCAAAATGTGGTCGAGACACTCAGCAGAGCTTTTAGTAGATGACTAATTTGCATGACTAATAAAAGTCTTCAGAGAGTTACTCTACCTGCTTGTGGAGCTCTTGCATGCAAATCTATTCACAGTGAATGTAAATGTCAGTGGGCTGAGCCATCTGGCCAAAAGATCATATGACAATCTTTTAAGACGTAAACCTGATGCATGATCTGTATCACAATTTTTTTTTTACCTCTTGTTGTTACCTGATTAGAAATTCGGCACTTTTGCATCATTTTGGACTGACATTATTACAAAAATTGGCAATATCTAGATGAAGTAAACACTTGTCCATATTTCCCTGTATATACAGCTGCAGTGGTTCCATTAATAACATAGATTATGGCCTAATTTGTCCAGCCAGTATTGTATAATGAATGAAAAATGTTTTATACACTCTAATATAACTCTAAAGCACCTGTGTAAATCAACTCACTGCACGTCAGAGTTCAGAAGCTGGACCTGCAGCAGAGGGACTTAACAGTAATTATTAATCATTATTTTCTCAGCAGCAGAAAAACAACACATTACACAAACTCTGCAAGTTAATGCAGACTAAATCTGAACACATTAGTGTAAGGCAGACCCGAAAATATCACTACAAATGAATTGAATTCTACAGAATAATCCAGTGACCTATGCTTGTGACATTAAAGCCTATACGTCACTGCAACACCTATATGCAGGCTTCCTCCAGGTTTTCCCCACAGTCAAAAAGTATAAAGTATATGAGGGTTAAGTCTCCTGTCAATGCTCTTGACCAAGGTAGGCTACTGATGAAGCTCTGGAGTTGGTTTGTGAGCACCTTCTATGGCAGCTCACTGCTCTTAATGTACCAATTGCTAATGCTAATGCTAGGTGTGCATGTGTGAATTAGGGATGGTAAAATGCAGAGACTGAACTTCCCTACGGAGATAATAAAATGAGTTAACCTTTGACTATTTCTATAAACAGACCAGTGGCAGCTGGTTGAATAATTTTTTGGTGGGGCGCAGTATGCAAGTCAGTTTTCGGATGCAGCGTAACCACATATCACTAGGATTTGCCAAAGCACATGCACCACTATTTTAAATTATTGATTTAAATTAAAATAAAAATACACAGCGTGTGTTTTCAGTCATGTATTTTTTTATCTGTAAAATTCACCCATCTGTCCTTCAAACATGCAAACTTTTCTGTGACTCTATTGTTAAAGTCAGTCATGTCCCCGACAAGTGTCTTTTCCACTGATAATACAGACAATGCATTTAGACCAGGGCTGAAGGTAGAGGGAGTCGATCACATGGCATTAAAAATGAGCTCAAATTAGAAGTTAGCCTATGGGATATATTAAATTATTGTCAACACTCCTGCCAGGATTGGAAACCCGGTCTCCCGCATCAAAGTCGCTAGTGTTACCCACTAAGCTCTTCAGCCGCTGGTGTATGTGTTAGTAGTATTAGCTACTGAGCCAGCTGCTGATATACATTAATATATAGTGGACATACATAATTTGGTCTTGCTGATTTCTTGTGCGACATTCCATTTCTGAGGACGATCTTGATTTTTTTCGGGATGTGACGTTTACTCTTGTGGGCAGTGCTTGGGTGCAAATTTTTGCGCCCTGAGGCTGTCCTATCTCTTGTATTGGAGGGGGTCTACTGTGCATGTGCCATTTATAACCAGAGTCTACGGAGGTCTTGGGTGCAGAGTTTTGCACCCCAAACAGGAAACACATCACTTGACTGCTCACTAAACTAAAACATTTTTAAAAACTACACCCGAATCCAGATTATACATAGTACTCACAGGCTGTATCATGTATCACTCGTTTATATAAATATTCATGTTTTTGTAAAAAATATTTCATGTGATTCCTATCATCTTCTTCTTCATGTGAGACCCTAGCAGCCTCTGTTGAGGACATCACTGAAGCAGACCGTACAAATACAATGTTCACTGAGAAGGAATGTTTTTGACACACTGAATGACACAATCCGTATGGTCCCTCTCAAAAATACATCATAATTTAAGATTAATTGCAATGTTTGATCATGAGATTGTCCGACGTAAAGTTATTGGCAAAAAAGGGGTAGGGGTGTCTTGATTCTCGATGAGTCAGAGGGGAAGGGCTAAGGGGGGGGGGCTGTTTGGCCCTCGAAACGGAGATTTTTCAGGACCACACTACAAATGGAGCGTATGAAAAATTTCTTATAATTCTGTTCCAATCATCAGCAAAGTGGAGGGAAATACAGCTAAAAAGTGCAGCAGTTTAACAAAAGAAACACACAAATGTATGTATTTTCTTCGTAAATGACTTAATTGATCGTCCGTTTAATGCCGTTTCAATCTATTATAGACTGCTGATGACGTAACAGGTTTGGAAGGGTTATCTCATTTCATATTGGAATATTTCAACCCCTGCCCCTTGCAACTCCATTCCAAGGGGTAGTGCCAAGTGCAAGGGCCAAGGGGTAGGGGTAAAAATGAGAATTGGGATTGGGCCATTGTCAGAAATTTTATTGAAATCCCATGTTTTATTGCCCAACTACCAGTTGTTTTGCCAGTAATCAGTATTCCTGTTGACACTGAACAAACCATACCAGTCGACCACACTACAAAAACAACTGTGTGATTGGTACACCGCATGAAAAAGTTTATAGTACACACTGCAGTCCTGGGAAGAAATGGCCACAACACTGGAACTGGTAGTGAATAATTTGTCTTGCTGCCTGCGGTGAGGATTTCAGTGGTTATGTTTTGCTGAGGGCAGAGTGGAAACTGTGTGAAAACTGCACTCCCCCATCGTCCTGTGATTTCTTTTCTCTGCATCAGGCCTCATATAATTGGCTTTCCTCAACTTGTCATTTTGGCTGTTAGTGTATTTCCCCCTCCTCTTGTTTCATGTTTTTGACATTAATATTTTATTATCATTTGTTTGTCTAACAATCAGATTCTCACTCATGTTTTAGCAGTGTTTTTGTGTCATCTGCACCCAAACAACTCAGCTGATGTAAAATAAAAAAGACTGCTGTTGTTTATTCTAATCACTGTTGCCACTTCAAGCCCTCAACGATTCCCAGATGAACTGAGAGGGTAATTTTTTTTTAACACTTTACACTCCAGAGGTTTCCACTGATACACAATGACTCATTTTAGCTGCAAGGAAAAGAAAAGATCATAAAATTGAAAGAGAAGTCATAACCATAAATTCACAACACAAAATGTGTTATAAATTTTACATAAAAATGTGTTATAAATTGTCCTTCGAACCTAGAGTTGGAGGACAAAGGGCTGGGGCGCCACTAACAATTTTGGGCCCCCTGAAACATAATCATGTTGGGCCCTTGCTACAAGAAATGCACTTGGAACAAATTGTCGGGGGGAGGTTTGGTGCGGCCTGTCATTGGCGGAGCGTGGGGG
>JAPQRQ010000028.1:17323025-17348187 GCA_037367365.1 Apogon talboti | reverse complement strand
TCTATCTATCTATCTATCTATCTATCTATCTATCTATCTATCTATCTATCTATCTATCTATCTATCTATCTAAAGAAGAACTTGGTGAAATAGAGACAAAGATTAGGACAGAGAAGGTCAGCGAGGAGGAGGAGCAGAGAGGACATCAGACAGGGGGAGGAGCAAAGAAGAAGTTGGTGTAATAGAGCCAAAGATTAGGAGAAAGAAGGTCAGGCAGGAGAAGGTGCAGAGAAGAGCTCAGTGTACCATGATGAGTCTCCCAGCAGTCTAAGCCACACTGAAACTGAAAAGCATGTAACCCCTCACACACTGCAGACTAGGAACAGTGGGCTTTACCATATCAGGCACCCAGGGAGCAAATGGGAGTTTCTTGCTCAAGGGCACATCAGCCGACAACTGTCCGCCAGTCCGGGGAATCGAACCGGCGACCCTTCACAAGTTGATTCTCCATCCTTCTAGGCCACGGCTGCCCCTCTCCTGCAGCTTTAATTGAGAAAAGAATCAACTGATTAATTTACAATGAAAACAATCATTAGTTGCTGCCTTAATATAACATTCATTCTGCTGCTTTGCATCTTTTCACTAAGCACAAATGCCTTCTTTTGGCAGCTTTCCAACACAGGTCAGCAAAGCCGCTGGCACAAATTTGAGTGCAACATCATCAGGGGTGGGACGGCTTAAAAGGAGCTGTCCCTATGTCTCGATAAGCTCCAGTCATTTGGCTGTATGCAATCACATTTTGAGCACTGTCTTTGATCTGTTCTCTTTGTGTAAATTTGCATTACATTCCCTCATATGCCAATCAAATCAATGCACATTAGTGTGAGCAACCGGAGTCTGCTACGCCTGGATGCAGTCTGTTGCTTGTGAGCTACATACTTGTGACTTGCTAAAGTGGTTCTACTTTAAAAATCCAATCAGTCCGATCTCAATCATGTTATATTGGAGAACTTTTAATGAGGGTTGACAGTAAACAGTGTTTATTGTTGTGAGCTTTACACAGACTGAATTGAATGTACCTTTTCAGGACATTTCAGCTTTACTGCCCAGTTTTATGCCTTATCCACTCCAGTGCAGATATTTTGCTAAACACATATTTTTTTCTGTACATTTGGGCTTCTTGTTGTTTTGGGTTGCAAACAAAGATTTTTAAGAATACTGTCATTATGATGTGTGTATGTATCTGAGTTGACAGGGAAAAATGATGACATTGGAAAACAACAGCATCACGTTCCATTTTGCATATTTCTATTAATGCTTTGTATAAGGAACTTGCACCTGAAACATCATATCCACTTGTGTAAATCAGTAAATGACCTGCAGTAAATTGAGGTCAGAAGGGATACCTTGGAGTGTTTTGGCCAAATCCATATATGGTAAAGAATACACTTTGACAAGCCAAAAAACCCACTTACAGAATTTGTTGTTGCTTACCTTCATGGTAGACTAAACCTCAGAAACCTAAACAGCCACCTGCAATCAAAAGTATGTACTGATCTGGACTATTTAATAAACTTTTGAACCGCCATCCTATCAATACATGTACATAATTCAGGTAAAATGCAGTTTCTCAGATTTTCCTCATCATCAGATATGACCCTTTTGGTTTTTCAGAAGCTACATAATGAACATGGAAGCACCACCATCTTCTGCAGCATTGATTCACCAGTAAAACACATGTAGTTTGACAAATGACAGTGGTCACAGATGCCTGTTTTTATGTTCAGTTAATGATCTAATTTGCTGAAATAGTTATTTTTTTCCTCAGCTTTTAATAACCTTTGAATTTATTCGGAACTTTTATGAACATCTCCATGATCAAAATGCAGAGGATGATGTTATAGTAAATAGTAATAAATCACTAATGAAATGTATGGTCAAATTTAGAGGAAAATTAATTTGAAAGTCGCCATAAAAATAGTTCTAGGTCTTCAAAGGGTTAAAAGCTTTTACATGTACTTATGTCCAGTATTATCCACAGTGTCCATAGTTTTAACTCCAACAGAAACAATGGTTTGTTCGAGCATTTATACTGGTTTGTAGTCATTTTACCTCATGTGGTCAGAGATATTTTGTAAAACAAAGGTCATGTGGACAGAATTAGGAAGAAAATATATGTATGGACAAATATCCTTGTTGGTGTGGACAGGGCATAAGCCTTTGAGAGAAATGTCATCAAAGTACATGGAATGCATGATGAATTACATTAAATCCTTTTTAACAGGGTAATCTGTAAATGATCACATATCAAACTAATCTTCCCACTATTGTTTTCCAGAGACTGAACATAATGATAGAAAATTAGGAGCTGCTTGTTTCAGGTTCTTTATGAATCAGCTCAGTAACTGTAAGTAGAATACGTGTGAGAAGATGAAATACAGTGTCTGACGTGACAAGCAGGCAGTCACTCTCGTAGCTCTGCATTTTAAATTTCATTTGAATAGTTTTGAATGAAACAAATCTCTCAAAACTTCTATTTTAATACAACAAAGACAATATGATCCCTTATAACTGTTTAAGGGGTCAGGAGAAGCTTTCTATTTTAAGTCTTTCATGTTTCCTAGAACTATTCCAGATGTTTATAGTGAGAAGACGTACATAATAATAGCGCTACGCCTTTCTTGAAAGTGTATTTATTTATGTATTTACAGAGCTTTACAGGTCCCCTGAGCTTAACACTGACGGGCAAAAAACATTTTATTGTCTCAGTAAGTATACGTTTATTTTATGGCACCTTTGGATTTCATCTGGGACAAGCTGAGGAGGTAAAATGGAGGAGAATGCTGAAGAGACAAAGGTTGTCAGTGCTGTGGTAATCACAGTTCTGAACACCAACAGGCCTCTTGGTTCAACCATACATCCACTTATGTGTTTGACTTTTTTATTGCAGTAATTGGATGAAACTCCACACTGTAGCCTTTTCCCCTGACAGTTGCGTGGAAAACTCCCAAATGCGGACACAGAACCACCTCCACATTTAGCTCATTCTGCATGTGGAGCATTGTTGTTCATGAATATTTTATTAAGCCCTCTGAAGTGGTGTGTAAAGTTCAGTTGTTGAATTAGACAATAGAGTGTTTTCCACTAATCTTCCTATTAAAGCCGTGAACATATTTCCGCAAAGAAAACCATAACCTTTTGAGAGATGTGGTTACAGGGCTGAATGGTGACGGCACTCTGAAACTTGACCTAAGCAGACAGACAGAAAACCTATCAAAAAGCCATTTCTGTGTCAAATCAGCTTTAAGAAAATCCTTTTATGATCCGATAAAATAATCCAAGATGACATATTTACCAATAGATATCCTGCCCACAACTGAAATTGCAGCATGGCGACACTTTGAACAGACTGTGGGAACATGCAAAGTAGAATGGGAACAAACTGCAATAGCTGTGTTTCAGAAAGTTGGAAAGGCAGGTTATAATTTATGTTAATAATTTCTAATACCAGGACTGTGAAAGTGACTAAAAATGTATAATAACTGTACTGTATGTTTCTTTGTGGGTGAAGTGAGTATGGCCGCTGCTGCATGTGTTACCTATTATTTGATGCATATGAATGTTTCCTTATATTGAGTTATGTTGCTTTGCTCATTTACAAAAGCATGAGTGTATACATATTTTGTCCCAACAAACAGCCATAAGGATATTAAGATCAGCATAACACAGGCCATGATGCAGCTTTATACTATTTAATTGGCATAATTTAGACCGCACCGGCACGTAAAATTAAGAGGGGTCTTTGAATCAGCAAAGTGCTTGTAATGTAATAAGCACTCTCTTCTAAATGGAGCCTTGACTCCATTTAAAAGAGGGCAGAAAATATGTGTGCACTCTTGCTTAAGGCTTTCATCTTGCATATAAATCACTCCAGCTGAAAGTGGGTGTTTGAGCACCACAGATTTCAGGTCTTGGGGCGCGCACTGTATCACCGGCCAAGGCTGCATTAATGACAGCGCTGCACCATGACTGCATGAAGCAAATTAAACCAATTCCAAATATTCTCAGAGTGGATAAAATGTTGAAACGGAAGCTTTTTCGGCTGATTTAGAAGGCTTATGCACACTTCTCTCTTTCTCTCCCCTTCTTCTGGTTCTTCTTTAGATACCGCGGCAGCTGAGTGCTCTGACATTGTATAGGTATGAGCAGTCGGTTCTGGATTACTGCCAAGGCCACCTGTCGCTGCACCTCAACATGGGCATGGAGCCCTCCACTCAGGCACTGGGAGGACCGAGGCCGGCCGGGTACCACCCCCACCTGAGAGCCGCCCTCCCCTCTGAGCCTGTGCTGCCTTGCCCCCAGACCCACTCCCTCCATCAGTGAGCTGTGCCCACTGTGACTCTCTGTCTGAACCTGCTTCTGTATGTCTGCTGTACAGAGTCACTGGACCTCCAATCAAACACAATCTGTGTGGGAGGGAATCTGGACTTTAAAAGAAGTAAAGAAGACTATTAATCTGCAGCAGAGCATCCTGGACCCTGGGTAATAAAAATGAAAATATATCTCAGTGGAAATAACAGGGTGCAGCAGTATTGATTACGGAGCTTCTACATGACCCTAAACGTCCTCAATTTAGTAAAGGAAGTTGGACAGGAGCTTGACTTTCCACGTTCTGCTCTGCCTCTTGAGGAGTATTAAGGATAATAAGTTAATGATTTGTTAATCTTATTAAACTCATTTCCTTGACTTTTCCTCAAATGGGCACCTCTGCTGTGTCAGGAAAATCAATCACATGCAAAATGCTACAAACAGAGCAGGGAAACAGCATGATAAGCAAATGAGTAGCAGAACAAATGAAAGATTAGCCAGGCTAAAAGGGTTTCTGCTGCTTTTTCTGATCACGCTGTCAGTCAGAGGTCTTTCTCTAACTCATGTCCCTGTAGCATTTCCATCTGCAGAAGTGAACAGCTCGAGTGAGTTTCCCCAAAACAACACAAGTCAGAAAATAATGGATAGTTATTTGTCATTTAAAATGTACAGCCTACACATCTTGCCAGCGCTAAGTTTAATTTACATGGTGACTTTTCTTTTCCTTGATGATTTGTGATGTTGATCACGTTATAATTCATTTGATCGAGCTGAGAAATAAACAGATGAAAAATAGACACCGTGTACAGATCTTGGAGCACAGGGACATTTGCATATTTACTTTTTAATCATCCATTTAAAGAACTTTTGTTGTTATGGGTTTTTGTTTGAAAGTGTGCTCATCCAACAATTAAATGATTGTGCGCTTCAGTCACACTCATAAATCCATGTGTGTGTACAATATAATATATGGTAAATAAACTGTGGTAAATGATTCATTCATCAACATCAAGTGGGATCAACCTAAACTACTGTTGGCTGTATTTAAACAGCTGCGTAGGAGGTTGACACAGCAGCGAAGGGTTAATAATGATGTCTGGTTTTTTGGCCAAGTGATCATCATCATTATGGTAACTCTCACTCTCTATTTTCTTCTCTTGTGACTGTGTGTGACCGTTATCTGACGTAATACAGACTCTCAGAGCTTGCCTTGTGGACTTCTAACTCTTTTGTTGCTTCCTGGAAAGGAAAACTTGTAAACAAACCAACACCCAATTATGGTCCTGGATATTAATAGACATCAGCTCCGTGTTTTCCGCACACAGTGTGTGTCATTAAAATGGTGAAATGTGGCATAATTGGAACATTTTGTCAGTTGGGAATTGTGTATCACTGACTGGCTTTTTGCATTATTGATTTAGTTCAAAAAAGATTTTTTTTAACATGGTATACAACAAATTGAACTGTCAGAGAATATTATATTTATTTGGTAACACTTGAGGTGCACATTTTAACCTTTAACTAGTTGTTTATCAGCATAGATATTAATAGATTGGGTATTTATTACTCACTATTAAGCACATATTGTTGCCTTATTCTTCATGATCATATTCTACAACTACCACGTCATTATCCAACTGTCTCCCCTCTATAATCTCTAAATTACTGCTTACTGATAGTATTTAAACTGTTATACATGAATTATGATCTTGATTTGCTCAGTATAGGCCCTATATGTCAGTAGTAGAAATATTTTACCTTTTATTACATAATACTACTGTGTTTGTGACCTGAATGCTCTTCTTCTTATGATTTGTTTTTATTATTGCAGATATTGGCAGTAATTCAATATTTTAAGGTCTTGTTTTGTTTTTTTGGGTGAGCCCTAGGAAAAATAACCGCAGCTTAAGTACATGAAGAAGCGAACAGCACTTGAAAATATCTTCTTTTCTTATCTAACAAAACATAAACACACATTATATTGCATTTCCACAACAAGGTATATAAAACTTACTATGCCCAGAATCTACATATATACAGTATATATTTTATTGGCTTATATACTTACATTATACCATTTCCAACCATCGCTCAAAATCTATGAAATCCATAATTTATTCAACGGAATGGTTCATTTAATTTTGTTGGCTGTCAGTGCTGTCATGTCCTATTTACTATGTTATAATAAGTACAATTAATTACAGCTTCTTACAGTTTTTTCACTCAGAATGGATGACATAACACTGAACGTCACTAAACTTTATCCGAATGAAATTGCAAACACTTGTATTGAGTTTAGTAACAGAAGTGGTGGATGTACGCTTCATGGCACTATTTTTTTAATCTGAGAGATGTGTACCAGCATAAATTGCATATTGTGTGTTGTCTAAAGATTGTATTCATCAGTCTAAAGTGGGGTCTTGCCCCAATCTAATTCACTTCTTCATGGTCTAACAGCTGTAGAATATGATCATGTAGAATAAGACATGTGCTTCATAGTGATTAATACAAAGGTGATATGTCACAAATATCTAAATTAATTTGTACTAGTTAATAGTTAATATGTGCATCTTAAAGAAGTGCTACAATTTATTTTTTATGTTTTATAAAAAATATTATTTTCCTTGCATTTTGTTGTTTTTTTGCACAATATTCTGTTGTATTTCAGGATCATGATCAAAATTGTATCAATTTTCAGCCATGTCTAAGCTCTAATCTGAATATTTTCAGCTTGATTGTATAAAATCAGTCATCTGTCAAAGTAATCACACATGAAAGATGCATTGATTGTGTACAATTGCACACTTGTATCGCGCATTTTCAATGAATCCTCAATAACAGACGTTTTTAAATGCTTTGCCTGTTGTTCATCTGTTTAAAAAAAAAGAAAAGGCTATGCAGAAGATATATCTGCTCATGACAACACGTTCTGACACATGACAGATTCAGGATTTAGTGCTCTACAGCCGCACACACGTAACAGTTTAACGACACTGATAGATTACATACTGCACTCACTTCAAGTGTTTAGAGAAGCGTTGGGTAAGAGAATCAGGACAGAGAGGAGCAGCAGATGCAACAGAATAGTACTGAGAACTGTGTGTTCACATGCATTTACACTAACAGGCTGATGACTCATGATACTTCAATCAATAACCACTTCTGGAGGAGTTCTGTCTCTACAACTTTACCCACAGTCCAAGAAAATAATTATCACCCACAGCACGTCTTAAATCAACAGTGTGACTCATAAACACAGCTGAGGTACAAGATATTTTCATTCGGGAGTTTGCCTAAACCAGGAGGGTTGATTGATGATTTTACAGGTCACAAGATGATTTGGGGATGCGGGAAAGCTTTTCTAATCGAGAAGTGCTGTCATCTGAAGCCATGAAATGATTCAACCTATAATGAAAAATCTGACATAGCCTGAAAAACAAAAATACATAACTGCCCACAATTTTGTGGATGAACGCTCATGTCATGTGGAGGTCACGAGGGGGAGTCAGTTTTGTTTTTAAAAGACCGTGTACACAACAGCGAGCTCACAACTCCTCGTGGAGAATAACTGTTATTTGTATCCGAAACTATCCCGGGCTTAATTTTGAAGAAATGAAAAATGTCAAGGTAATGGCAGGAGATGTTTTTGGTTTGTTATTCACTTGACATTTTATCTATTTGGGCAACATATTGGACCTTCTGACAACATGTTGGCACTTTCTTGGAAAGCTATTTTCTTGCTCTTTGAAGCCGTCAAAGTAAGCCAGACAATGTAACACTTTATATTATCAGGGCTTAAAATCCTCTCATCCCTCATTCTGTTTCATTGATTTCATCCACTGATCTTATTTTGATGGGGGTTCACGGCATCATCTCCAGAGCTCTCTTCATTTACAAGACTCATAAAAGCACAATAAAAAAAAACGGGTAGAAGGAGTTTAAAAAGTTGGGATACCAACTTCTTTTTGCACTTCTTTGCATACACCTATGAGCTGCAAATAACTGTGTACACATACTCAAATTATCCAAAACCCAATGAAATCAGTGCAGATGTTTTTTTTTTTTGCTTTTGGCGCAGTCTAACCTATATTCCTCTCATGGGTGCAGAGCAGTTGGCATAGCACAAAACGAGTGGGAATATTTGCCTTTTAAAACTCAAAACAGGTGTATGGTTCATCTCGTACTCTCGCTGTGAAAGGTACACACGCTTTCATGTTGGGCTCTACTTCAGGCAGTGGCGTATGTATCTATCTGAAAACACACGGCTTTGTCTCAGCCCCCGACACACACAGTTTTGTGGTGTATTTGAAGCCTTTCGATGTAAGGTCGAGCTCAAGTTTCTGTCTGTCTTCGCCCGCCTGCGCCTCGCCCTGTCATTTCAGAGTTGTGTTGCAAATGCTGGCGGGCAGGGCAGCTGTGAATGCTCTTGATTTCCCCGGGGAGTTCCACTGCTGTTATGCCCACACTTTGAGATTACCTTTACCATCTCACAAGCCCAGTATGACACTAGAGCTGCTGGTTTATTTTTAAACTGTCTCTCGAATCACAAGGCAATCAACCACTTTTCCTGATTCACTTCAGGGTCAAAGGTGTAGCTACTTTTTTAATGTTTCCGCTGTTTGATGAGTTTTACATGGCAGAAACTCCTATCAGCCCTGCATTCATAATCAACTAGACAATCCTGTGTTTTACATATTAGAGACTGCGATGCTAAGAGACAGCTACCCCTGTACAAGCCAGTAATCTACCCCACAGTGCCATTGTTTAGCCGCTGTCATCTGGTTATGCAGAAACACAGTCTTAATAAAAAACACATCTTCATCACTTCATGTAATAATAAGCAATTCACATGAGGATGTCAGCATTATTGGATGACGGTTTAATATCTGAATCCAATATGCAACACCGGCTTTTCCTTGATTCCACAGATATCCTGAAGAGAACGAGATCTCAGCAAAACACTATCAGGAAAAGACATGCCGAGGCACTAAAAACGGGGTTAATGCAGGATGTTGTTTGAGTGAATACACGTCAAGGGTGAATGGAAATGCACGTCCTCCTGTAAAAAAATGCCAATAAACAATGAAATTAAGTTTAAAATCTCAGTAACAGTAGCCAGAGCTTTTACAGCAACCATCTCTGCTGTCGAAGCCGGAGCCTGAAAGGAGGGATAATGTGTGGCCAGTTGCTGCTATTTAAATAGTTTCAGAATCCATCTCCTTCAATGCCACATTCACTGTTGGAAAAATACAAATCAATAATGGTAAATAGCACCATAGTTAAGCCGGCATTGTGCTCTGTGGATTGCATTAAAGGCTGAATGCCACTCAACTTACCAGACACATGCTCAGTGCAGGATTATAGTCTTACAAGGTGCTGTATGTTAAAATTCTCCACCAAACCATCCGCATTGCACAAATGTAGTTTCACATTTAACTGCAGTTCAGATAAAAGGTAACTGGGTGGGCTTGCTTGAAGGGTTCTGGTGAAAATATTCCTCGGTGGCGCCTATGCCGACAGATACAGTCAAAAATAGGTCATTGTAGACGCTGTAAAGCTCAAATATTTGAGGAATAATTCAATAATATGTGCAATGAAATGGAAAAAGACTGGTATCGAGAAGCTGTCAGTCAAGGATTTGTATAATTTTATTGTTCCCCAGGGTGCTAAATTTCTGGTTAGTCTCTCTTGCATAATAATTACATTGGTCACCATGTACTGCTCAGTGCACAGATTGGTATTTGTGCTGAGGAAAAAGGTTGCTAGGCAATCCAGTGAGATCTAAGAAAAGGTCTGTATGAGATGTGGCGAAGACAGAGAGTTGGCAGTTGCTGGGTAAATTGCAAGTAGACAATCAAAGTCATATCACACTGAGCTGGAAAGTAGAATGAGGGGAGCAAGCTGCTGAATGAAGTTGTTTACCTCCTGTCCTCATGCTCAGCAGCGACTGGTTAGCATCAACAGGCCAGATGAACAATTAAGTACACTTCATAAATTAGTCAGAGATTGATTGTGTTAGTTTAAGCACAAAAAAGAGAGAGAAATGCTCGAAATTCATCACACCTTACTGAGGACGTAACATGCTTATATCCATGAGTGACTGAGAAAAGCTGTGGCTCTGAGCTAAGTGCTTTGATTTTGAGTGGGACAAGAGAAGGAGGTGGCATAATTGGGTTCACACTCTGTGGAGTCTGTGTGACTCCCCCAACCCTCCTCTCATGGGCATCTACAAGAAAAACCGCAGAATAAATAATGGACTGTTGATGAAACAGCACAAATGTCTTAACACCCGACCACGTTGAGCCACTGACATGGCACATCGGGGCAGATTGAATTTAGCTGTCGTTCAACTTAATACACAGGTGTGGCAGTGTGCCCTATGGAGGGTGGGGGGTGTGGGGTGGGGGATTTATGGCTGGGAAGACTGTAGCTGTCATGTCCCTGCTGCAGCTCCACCACCACCACTGCTCAGCATCTCTGCCAAGGCGCAGTTTACTCTGCCAGCACTGCCCTTGCATCCCAATGAGCAGCATGCAGGAAACGGCTAATGTTACAGCCTCTCGTCATGTATCCTGGGATATGAGCTCAATTAACTCAACATAAGCACTGTCAGTAGGGATGAAAACAGATACAGGCCTCGGTGTGTCCATAATTACAATCTATGAAAGCCACAAAAAGGAGTAACGGATCGATGTGATTGATAGATGTGATGCGATATTTCTTTGTTTCACACCTCTCTTTTTTTTGCTTGTAATCCATCTTTTAGTGACTGTAGGCACCGGCGAGGGCATTAGGGGTGATCGCAGGAGCCAGGAATAAAACCCTGCACATCCACAAGACGCTCCATCAATTTTAGCTTGCTACACTGATTTACATCGCCTGACAGAAGGCAATTCATGACTTGTGGAAATCCAGCATTTTTCCCCCTATTTTTCCACATGACTGGGAATCTATCATCAGGCAGATCTAATCAACAACTTCTAGAAAAGCGACTGGAAAGATCTCTTCTGATCATGTTTAATCATCCGGCTTGCACGTTTAATCAGTTATTTATTAGAATACAGAAGCCGAAGCCGGTTTAATGAAAACAGGATGTGTTGCTTTTAGAGTTTGCGTCGATGATTGAGGGTTAGAGGAGCTACAGCACGGAGCCGCTTTGTAACCGGCGGCGTTTCACCCATGTGGGTTATCTCTTTAGGTTACAAACAAACACCTGGCATGAGGGAAATCCATTAGACAGATCTGTGCAGGGTACAACACCACTCATGTCTGGTGATCTGTATCATTTTAAGCTGCTCTATGCAATTCTTCCAGTTGAAACAGATCCATTTTCAACATCTTTGTGTATTTCTAGCAGGTTGGTGACACAATGCATAATACATCCAAAGAGCAGTAATGAATTTTCAGCGGTTGGATATTGCTTTTGTCGCAGATTCATATGTTAACTATTGTCAAACTGACTCCATAATAACATTCTGAATGAAAGCTATTGGAAATAAAGCAATTTTATTGAGCAATTGAAATGTATTCTATTTACTACTCTTGTAATACAGTGTGGTAATGAACATATATTTTTGTGATGTCTGCTTGGATTTGTGCATTTCAGAATATGAAGCTGTTTTTTTTTCTCCGTTTTCCAGTTCTTTTTACATTACTCACTAAAATTAATCTACAGCTCATCTCCTGTTGCTTTGTTATGTTAACACGAGTTGCACAATTAATTTAGGAACATTTAAATATATAAAAAGAATTGTAAACAAACAAATGGGGTTGGAAATGATTCTTTTAATTGCTGTAAAGTTTAGCCATTACTGCTAGCAGTTTGTATATCTCCGACGCCATCCCAGGAATACAAATGTTGCAATGTACTGTGGGAAGAAATGAGCTTTCCTTAAAGAGACTGTTTAATAGTTGTTTTCTCATCTGTCTTTTAGAGTCTTTAGATGCTGGAGCGTGCTGTTTGTGTGTAAAGCCCGGGGGCATCCTGTGTACTGCAATGAACTGATTTATTAAATTGTTTGCCTCACAGCAGCCACAAATATCCCCCATATTACTGGGGAGCTGGAGACTGTTGACTGGTGCATCGGTGCCACAAAATGATGAATTACATCAAGAGCAGCCAAGTAAGATCCTTTGCACATGAACAGAGTCTGACACAAAAACACTTGAATTCATGATCTGCAGCTCCGATAAAAGAATACCTTTAAGATGTAAGTATATGGGTGATTTTTTATTCTTCACATCTAATATCTAATAACTCTTTATAGCTGTTGTGATGTTCTTTTTTTTAACCTTTAAAATTCAATTTATTTCTCTGCCTCTAAATAAAAGTATCTAAAGTATGTAAACATGTGTGTTGTGTGGATTTTTTTCATCTGCAGCCTCTGAGGTCTCTGGTAAGGCTCTGTTATAAGGAAAATAAACAAATACGGCAAAGTACTCAAGGTATAAAATATATAGAGTGGCAAGAAAATAAATCTGTAAATCACATATTTGCAAATTTGGAAAATAAACTGATCATCTTTGCTTAAGTAAGCAGCATCTTTGAAAAACAAGCATTCATTTCCCAAAAGAGGGCTTAATAAATGTGGGCAGAAAAGGGTGAGATGGAGCCATATGTTGTCTCCTATAGTGCGAAAAAAAAGAGACAAACACATCTGTTTTAGTCACTGTTTGTTTTAGCATAACACTCTGAGAGTAAACATACCCAAACAAGGAATAAAATCAGAGGGAGCATTATATTTATAAGGATAAGATTAACCATAAGACTAAAGATTAAAGGATAAAGTAATCTGTAGCGTAGTTTAACACCTGTAAGATTTACTCCACATACATATGAAATAACAAAGACTAAATTAATGAAGCCACAGTGTCATGCTCTATGTGTGAATCCACGTTCTTAGATGTTTATTAAAAAAAATCTACTGGACAAATTAGTAGATCTGCCAGCAGGCAAAGTTTATCTACAGTTGTTTTTCAATTGTGCATTACTATGTTATAATAAAATACTGAAGCCCCCAGTTTGTAAATTTACCTAAAATGTTACATAAAATATGGTCAACCCAGATTAAAAATGTGGGCATTTACACTTCTAACCTTGACTGGGTGAAACCTATTCCCACAGGTGTGTGTTGATTTTCCCACTGTTTATGGTAATAAGTTTTTAAGGCAACAGCATTTGTTGCCACACAATTGTGCAAGCAATTTCCTCTAATACTTGTTTTCAGCATCATTTTAGACATATTTGCTCTGACAGCCATGTGTTAAAATGACTGTTGTCAGAGATAATCTAATTATAAAACCAGAAAACCAAAACATGTTGTGACTTTTGCGAGGAGGTTAATATAATACAATGACAGAGGACGATTTTCTGTTCTAGAAATGGTGCATGTGTAATTTTAGCCCATTGCAGGTTTAAGTTAGTATTTATTTAAAGGGAACCCTGCCAATTCTACTGTTATACATCAGATACTGTACATGATTAATGAAATTACTGATGTTAACTTATTTCACAAAACAAAAGAGGACAAGCCTTACAAAACATGTCGATCCACAGTGATATTATGTCTGGTTTGGATTTACCTCAGTCTCCATCATACAGTATATTCATAGTGCAGAGCAAACACACACCAAAAACAACAAAGAAATTCAGAATTATAATTACCTATTCCTAAAATGTCTTATCTCTAAAAAATTTACTGATGTTCTGCGAGCTAAAAAATCCAAACTTCTAACATTCTGTTTGTAAACACTGTAAATATTTCAGTAAATTTGTGAACTATTCTTCATACTAATGAATAAGATTTCTTTGCAAATAATTCACCCATTTCTTGCTTTAACCTCCTAAGACCCAGGAGCCCCACAGATTTTTGAGTTTTGGCTTTTTTTAATTAAATAATTGCTTATATTGGAAACATCATGATGCAACAGTTTTTTCAGATGCATTCTTAAAAATTTTTATGGAATGTCATTTGCGGTGGACAGTTGTTTGTTTTTTATTTTTTTGTAAAGCTGTGAATTTCTTGTCCTCATACGTGGACAGTGGGTCCTAGGGGGTTAACATCATTTTTCATTTTCATTTTATTTCATTTGAGTTGAAGGACAACTGGATATCCCCTGAAGATCAAAGATCTGATTATAAATTATGGCTGGGTTTCAATGTAAATCATAATGTACTTACTTTACAAGATTACTTCAAGATTTAAGATTTATTTTATTGTCCCACATTGTAAGAAACCTGTTATTGTGCTTTATGTGTGATCCTACGCTGCATCCACACAAATCGTTAAAACGTACATAAAGGACACAGCAAGACAAGTGCAAAGAACAAAGAAAACATACTCGAAATTACCTATACTAAAAAATGAACACATCATTAAAATAAATACCTACATGCACAATTATGTAGAGAAAGCAAAAGTCTGTTGTGATGTGAGAATTAAAATCCTATGTTTTGTTTTATATTCAGTCTAAACCTTTACTTTCAGTATTAACTGTTTCTGAAGTGACTTATATCATTAGCATGAGCAACAGTAATCACCCAAGAGATGTCGCTACGTGCCGTGCAAAAACATTACACAAATACATATCAAAGATGTTGTTAAATCTCCAGGTTTTTTCTGTGTTGTCCACATCAAATAGCCAATAACTGTGAAATTCTGTGAAGCTTGCTCAGGTAGCTGTTAAAACAATGTGCTCCTCTTATGTAGATGGATTTCTCTTTTTTGTGCTGTTAATAATGGGGTGGTTTAACATTTTTGCATTAGACTTTTCCAAAAATGTGAACAGAAAATCAAATAGATGGTTCGAAAGGCTTCCTGCATGAGTAAATCAGCTGAAAAGAAAAGGAAAAAAACATACAGAGCTGATAATAGAGGATATTCAACCCAAGAGATGGAGACATTTTCTTTTGTGGATTCAAAGTGTAGTCACACAGTGCTGTAAATCAGTGGCTTATAAAGGAGATGCCCTGCATAAAAAATATAAAATTTCACTGCTGGTAAGTACATGTGCACACGGGTAAAGGTTATGAATGAACGAAAACATACATGCTGCTCTGTCTGAGGAAAAGAATCTAAATTGTCAGTTCTTTTTGAGCACTGTTACATTGCATTATCTATTAAAGATGTTCCTACACAAGCTGCACCAAACCTCTCACACCTGTCAGCTCCACAGATCACCCACACAATCTCTGCGTTTGTCTGTCTGCCCTGAGTAACAGCTCATCAACGATGAGGCTCTGTGGACAGCTACCCCTCACACACAGACACACAAAGAGCGGCAGCGAATCACCGCCTCCACTGCCACCCAGACCTATGCATATCCATCATAATTATGCACAGCAGGAATTGAAATAGCTCATCGTACTTCAGAGCAGAGGAGCATTGCACCAATTTCCCTGCACATATTACAGCACAAACAAAACAATGAACACAAAAACATCCACTTTGGTTATTTTTGTTTATTGTCTCTGACATTGGAAACACCTGAATTAACAGTGAAATTCAGAAAAATCTATTGTGTTTCCTGCAGTTTCTTATTAAACTAACAAAAATCACCCCAAAAAGCTTCTCCATAACCATCTCCAACATGTTACATCATAACATGTGTGGGATGTGTCGTGTTTTCTGACATTTTTCACTCATCTGAAGATGAATGTATCACCGTTTAATGCTGCAGGCAAAACTTGTGATGTAATATTTTTGGGTATAATCATCTTACCGACATACACTATATGGACAAAAGTATTGGGACACATTGCACCTACAGCTTGTAGCACTCTCCCTTTTCACTTATTTGAAATATTCTCCTAATAAAAATGTCCATGTCATTTATTGTCAATAATCATCACAATAATGTCAGTAAATGTCAAATCAATATTTACTTTAAATTTAAAGGCTAGTTTTTCTTCCTGAGTGAGAGCTGAGGAGGCCGTTATTGATGTTTAGAATGTAAAAAAAGGTAAACAGTGTAAACAAAATTAATGAAATAAAAATGTTTACTGCATTAGTATTTATTTGGTTTTATTTATCTACATTATATTATGACATTTGTCATAATTTTGCAGGGCAGTGCCCTGTTAATCAAACACATGAATTCTGTGTGTTCCAACATTTTTGTCCATATAGTGTATTAAATACAAGGACGATCATATAAAATGATACCATGAGAAACAACCATCATAGTGAAACATTCACTACGTTCAGACAGCAGGTCTTAATGCACAATTTGGATTTTTTGATGAAATCTGATTTTTTTTGCGTGCTAGTTCATATTACACAGTAAATGCAACTTTTGTCAGTTTTTAGTATGAACTGAACCCTGAAGTGACCTGCAGGCACACACTGTGTTTATGGAAGTAAATATGTTTTTCCCGCCACTCCTCCTCCTGGGACGCAGAATTGTGATGTTTGTCGCATTTCAATGACGTAAAGGTCGGATAAATGCAACATGGTCATTCATACTGAAGTTGCATTACAAAATATCAGATCAAATTTAGGACCACATATGAAAGTGGACTGGGTCGGATTAGTGCTGTTCAAACTGTCTTTAACAGATTGGATACAGGTCACATATGGGCAAAAAAATCAGATTTCCGATACAATACGATGGGATAGGATATGATACGATACGATACAGTTTATTGTCCCCTTAGGAAAATTTGTCTTGGACTCCAAGAGCTGCACAAAAGTAGACAAAATTAGACAAAAATACAATCACATAACCCACACATATTGCACATACACATATCGCACCAGGTTCTCATAGTTAAAAAGAAACATGCCAGCAATAAATAACAGTGACAGAATAAAACATAGCAAGTTAAGATAAGATAAAAGATAAGAGATAAGAGATAACACCATGACATTATTGCACAACCCAGCTACTTCTTCAAGACATTATTCAAAACCCTAACTGGGGTGGGCGCAAATGAATTTCTAAAGCAGTTCAGTTTACATTTGGGGACTCGGTATCACCTACCAGACAGTAGGAGTTCATACTCAGGGTAAAGGATGTGAGAAGGATCAGATAGGGATATTTTTGTGCTACATTTGCCTGCAGTCTGAACGTAGCCTTATTTGTTCTCAAAATGTTCATTCCATAATTATATTTGGGAAAGATACATTTCTTTTTACTGAGCATGAGATTATTTGAAGTGCAGTGTAACATTTTCCTACAATAAATAAATAACTTTGGGTGTCAACCTCCAGGCAGTTGATTTGTTCCCCCAACCAATAACACCACTGTCCAGCATGTGTGTAGGGACAATATAATAATAACTTGACTTAATTTTGCTCTTCTCTTGTACTGCACTCTTTATAATGGTGCAGTTCTGTCTGAGACACAAAACTCTGTGGCCAAATGTGAGGAGTTCTGTCTACAAACATAAAAATGTTTTTCCTCTGAAAATTGAGTGACAGTGTTTGTTTTGTTCTGGGCTTTTAAGTGGAAGTTAACTCTGGTCCACACTCAGCCATAGTAAGTGATATAATGCACCTGAATGATATAAAATGGAAGAATTGATTAATCTTTTCTGCATTGCTGCTGAAACATGTAGATGCACATGGCGTCCTGCTCTTACTGTAGACATTAAAATAACATTTTAAGATAATGACAATACAACAGTTCATATTTTAATGTGTTCATAGACTAAAAAAGTAATAATTCTGAATATTATATTTATTTCTGCAATTAAATCAGCCTAAGTTTTACACATTGGCCCCGCAATTCAGTAGAGATCAGAATAAAATGCATTTCCTGTTATAATTTATCCCATAAGCATCAATTGAAAAATCTTATGCCCAGAAAATTCTGATTATGTGTACAGTCTATGCAAACTCCTCTCCACCATATATTTATCATAACCTGTGAGGGTTTCATCGCCTTTTCTGTGACATTTTTCAGTCATCTGAAGAACAGTTTCAAGCTGTGCTTCCTTGCCAATGTCGGATCCACTTTCTCAATTGCATCTGAGACAGACTTGACCTATGGCCGTTATACATAAATCTCCACTGCTGCCATGCAGGCTTATGTGGCCCCTCATGGGGTTTATGTTATGGGGTAAAAGATAAAGACAGGACATTTTTGAAGAAAAGACAAGAGGAAGGAATAGAAACGGCATTGTGCAGGGGAAAAAAAAGAGTGTTCCAGCTGAAGTTGAAGTCTGTTTCTGTTGAACAATCTCATTTCATGTAGAATCCTTTACTTAATTATATCCCTTTGTAGTAATATCATTTGGAATGAAAATGAAGAAATGATTTGATTTACAGGCTTCACAGACCACCATCTCCAGTTGTTTAAAGACCCCCTCAGGTTTGTATATATATATATCTATATTTTCCGTGTGTTGTATATGGCCTTAAATATGCAGCTGTTTGCTGTTTAGTACATGGGGTAACAGGATCAGTCTAGCGTAGACTAAATGCAGCTGTAGAAAATTAAATCAGCCTGGATTTTGCTGTGTATGTGAGGAGATACTATGTGACTATAGCTCTATCAGGTTACGCCCTGCAAGCCATAGTCTTACATATTTGGTCATGGGGCAAAATACCAAGTAATGAGAAAGATGGATTTTTTTTTTCTTGAAGATGGTATTAGGCTCAATCTAATTTACTGCTAATCCATTTTGATATTTTTTTCAGTGAGAATCCAAGTGTTGCACGTGATGCAAGATTCAATAATCAACAGTGTGCTTGTTTTCAATGTGACCAGGCCGCCGTCCTCTATGCCACAGTAAGTCTATCATAAAGGAAAATGCACAGTATGTTACATGATGTTACCGAAGGGACCAAGTAAAGGAAAAGGAAGGCAAGATGAGAATCATAAAGGTGAATCACATATCATAAAGTTTTTACTCCTTGAAAGTGGAAGGTTGGATGAAACTCCGGGGAGATTAAGTGAGATTAAAAATGCTTAATACCTGGCAGCTCATCATTGGGCAGCTTTCCATGAAGCGGTGACATGAAAGGTGACTTTGACACAAAGAGTGGAGCTGGTGATGGCACTTCAGTCAAGCTGGAGCATGATTTTTACCAGTTTCAGGGCAATAACACCTAACAGACTGCAAAAGCTGCGGTGACTGACCTGCATTGGTTTGTGAGCACATTATTTGCTTTGTGAAATGTGCTGAGGGCAAAACCTGTGGTGTAGTCCTTATTCATCTGACATATGACACGTATTATCGTACAAGAGAAGAAACTACTGTAAGAAACAGCCCATTAACATTAATTAAGAGTTATGTAATTATGGTTTAGGAAAGCTGTTCCTACAAGGAAAGCTAATATGCACATAGTGTCAAATGAAGATATAGTTTTCTTTGACACAAATTAGTGTAATTAGGGTCATCGACAGAGTACACGAGGAAATCTGCTGCATCTGTGTCCCTCAAATGCCCCTATTCCCTCTGGTAGTGTCTAATACTTTAAATTAAGACCCACAGCAACAATGAATTCAATAAATAGTTCCATCTATTAAAACGGCACAGGCACAAGTGGATGCATTTGACTGGGTCCCGGTTTATTGTTATTTTTACTTAAAACAGTGACAGAAAACAATGACATCAAGTAATTAGGAACAAACTGATTAGCAAAGAAACTGAAATGATACAATAAAGCATTCATTTCCCATCTTCTTCCTATGTTATCTTTTTTATTTAAATTAGGAGAATGATTTTTTGGCACATCTGACAACCATGCATAATATAAAAGTAGTGATTTTCAGATACATTTCATATTCATTATTCATATTAGACACGTGTTTTTACATATAAAAAGCTAACCATTGTTATTATGATTCCTGTTCCTGTAGACTCTTTTTTTCCCTGTCCCGTTCCAGTCACATGATGAATGGAAAAACTGACTCCCTTTCCCATGGGAATGACCCACAAGATTCGTGAAAAATTGTCAGCCTCCATAAAGCACCTGTGAAATATGAGTAAGGATACCTCTGGGGTCCACGGGTACCTCTGTTTGCTTCTTGTTTGTTTTGGTAACATGAGTGTGGTGCGGAATTATACAGTGTTTTACAGTTTCTACTTGTTTCCACTAACAAAGTACTGGTTAACTTAGTACTTTAACTTAATTTAGTAACAAAACTCAATACTTATAACTCTAAATCCTAAAAGATGCTCCTTTGTACCAAACACCATCAGACTGTATAACGGCAGCTTGGCTTGAATTACATCATGCTCTGAACAGACTTTTGTATCTGGTCAGTGTCACTTTATTATGATTATGATTATGATTATTATTAATGTCATTTTTAGTCATGTTAACAATTTTTTATATTTTATCTTTCGCTTTATTTTTCTATTGTATTTGATGCCTCTCACTTTGGAGGATCAATTAAGTATATCTTATCTTTTCTTTTCTTATCTTGTCTTGTCTTATCTAATCTTAAAAACCTGAAATGTTATGTGAAATGAAATTTAAAAAAACAGGATGCAATGGTTTCTGAATCTAATAAATCCATATTTTAGTCCCAGTAGATCATATACAACATATCAAATGTTAACACTGAGAAACTGTAAGAAAAAACAGGATAATTTTAGGTTTTAATACAGCGCTGCCTTAGAGCCCAAAAAACACAGGAATTCTATATTTATTTTCAGCCTTGTATCTTGATTTCTTTAGATTCTTGCAACCTTTTTATTATATAATGCATGTCGAGCTATTTAAAGTCTCCACAATTTTTGTATTTTTCCCAGAGCCATACACCTTAAGTTAACTGGTCAGTCTAATTTGTCTGTAGCTGTGAACATGAAAGTGAATGTCAGCTCTGTAATGAGCTGGCCACATGTCCAGGATGTACCTGCCTTCACCTGATGATAGCAAGGACAGTCCCCAGGAAAATATGAATGCATGGTTTTGTAGATGCAGATTAGTGAACTCTCTATGATGCTCTTTTTTATACCTAATCATGTTACTGACCTGTTGTCAATTAACCCAAATATTTGAACAATGTCCTTACAGTGTTCCTCTTACTTTTGTTAGTCTTTTCCCACATCCCAACTTTTTTTTTGCCTGCAAATTCAATAATACCTTCTTTTTTCTTAAAATGGTACATTTTCTTAGTTTAACTATTTGATACTGTATGTTTTCTATGTACCATTCTGAATAAAATATGGGATTATGAGATTTGTGAATTCTTTTTTCATTTACATTTTACACTGACTGCACCCCAACTTTTTCGAATTGGGGTTGTAGTATTCACGTCATATTATAATGATCTACCTCCAGCACAAAACCAGTATTCATATTAATAAACCTTTACATTAGAGAAATAATAATAAAATAAACAGTGGGCATTTTCATTACCATCATAACAATCAAACTAGCTGGCGTCCCCAGATAACAAGGACAAAAATATATAATTTGTGGGGTTTTGTCAGTTAACAAGAAGAGGGGACTACTGACCTTGGCAGAGGTCTGCACTACATTATGTTTAATTCTATAATAAATATTAATTTAAAACTATAATACAAGCTATAAATTACCGATCACAGGGGCCGGACTTTCACTTACTGTAAATGTTGACCCTGTATTTTAAGGTTTCATTGACTTTGCCGCAGTGAGTCCATGTTCAATTTCTCCCACAGTAATGTTCCCTTGAATTAAATGGGTTTGCGAAATTGAGAATATAGGAAACCATTTTGGAGAGATAAAATTATTTTGGTACAGTGAGAGCAAAGTGTATATCCTTTTCTAAGTGATTTCAGGGGTACAAAAATCAATAGCCCTCTAGTTGCATTTCTGCCAAGTTGATGGAGGTGGTTGAGTACAGGTGCAAAGATAGATCAAGTTGGAAATCAATCAAATCCGAAACATTCCATTTGAAAGGCGAGAAATGTAGGGCAGTGAAGTGAGCAGGAGTCAATTTTGGAGCTCTGAAGGTTCAGTCATGTCAGAAAAGCATATGCCATCTTGTCTAAGAGGGTAGAAAGGTTAGTTTTAAGTATCACAGGTTAAATTACTTGAAATGTGTTCAGTCATGTCACCTGGTTGATGTCTAACACTCTACAAAATGATCCGCATTCTAATCTTTGGATTACTTGTGTCTTGGAAATATGAAATCTAAATATTTCTAAGACAGTAATACATTTAATCTACCTTAATCTACTTAGCTGGTAGGGTAGGTATCACAGGGTTTGAAGAGTATGTACTTTAACATCCCATGCACTTAAACTGTCTCAAGTGGAAATAGAGGATTTTTTTCTTTTTCTTTTTTACCCTTTTCATTTCAGCCTCAAGTGACAAGACAGATTGCTTTCCTTTCCTGTTTTTTTCTCCCATTGTTTTGATGTATTTCAGGCAAGAATAATGCCTTACACTGTTGATTTCCTTTATCACTAGATGCGACCTTTCTGTGGGTTGAGGAAAAGACCAACACTTACCTGTGAAATGTCACAATACCATCCTGGATGTCTTAGTCTGGGGAAGGAAAAAAATAAGGACAGAAATTATTAAAGGAGCTATTCGTAGTATTTCTACTTAAAAATGTTCAGAAATTACAGAAAAGTATCATTTGAGTTTTGGCTAAGATGTATGTATTGGACTGTAGAGATACAGTATGTACTGAATCCATTCACTCCAACGGGCCGGGGGATTTGTGTGACCACTAGAGGGAGTAGTGAGTCACTCTGCCAGTCAGTCTCCATGGTGTGGGAAAACTAACACCACACCACACATGAGACGAGAATTGCTAAGAAACAACTTTTAGAGTCAAAGTGACAAAGTGATAAAAGCTCGAAGCACGAATGAACAGAATGGAATTTGATGCTGAAATGTCAGCGTTTCTTCGCACAGATGAGTTTGATTATGAGGCTTATGAAGGTATAAAGTAATTATATGATGTTATTATCTTTGCTAAATTTGACATTTTTTAATCCGACTAATCAGACTAAACTGTAACAGTTCTGATCTTGTTTGAACGATTCCGAACAAATCTTTAATGCAGCTATTGACAACACAAACTGAACAGAAAAGGAGGTGATTTGTGGTTTTACTGTGGCTGTTATCACTTTTAAAACAGAGCTACGCTAACAGAGCTATAATGTAAACTATCAGCTGACACAGTGACCTATAAGATTATAAGTGTTATATTGAAAGGTTGTCAAAATAACTAGCTGCAAGTTTGTTTGTTTTTTAATTTTTAGAAGAAAACACACTATCATAATGCAAATGTGTGCAGCGTTGGCATTGAGCATTATACCTAGTATTCACTGAGTGATACAATCTGTGGATACATAACATTGATTTAGTTCAATTTTTAAGTGTATGGTGGTTTATGCCCAGAAAATTGTAATATCATATACCCAATATCTATGAGTACTAAGAGGATTTAATTCCTATTTGTGTCCATACAAGCAAGGTAAGTAAAGGAGAAAAAAATAATCATTGAATAATGAGACAATATAATGTTGATATTGCATATACATTGATATACTGGGGAAATGCAGTACTGAGGTACTGAATTGCTTATTAAAAAAAAACAAAGTCCATCATTTCAGTTGAAGGAACTACTAAAACTGCATAACCTTTAAAACTAAGATATAGTTTTGTGCCAATGTCTAAATGAATTTTTCTCACGTTCATCCCCTCCTAAGGAATTCATCTGGATTGGTTATTTTATCCTTTACATTTTTCAGTGAAAAGCAAGTATTTTCCTACATTTTATATACTGACCTTGCAGGTGTTTATAAAACCTCAGGGTAAATTCCGAGGTTATATCAGAATGTACTAAACTAAAGCATTTTTCATCAACTATAACATTAACTGAACATAAAAAGTGTCGACAGTCACCATCATTTATCAAACTACATGAGTTTTATTAGTGAATCAATGTTGCAGAACATGATGATGTTTCCATGATTGCTGCAGAGCCTCTGAATCTCCAAATGGGTCATATCTGTTGACACTGATAAGCTGAGGAACTGCATTTCACCCAAATTATGTAAATGTATTGCCAGGATTAGTTGCTCAAAAGTTATTAAATATTTTAGATCAGTAGAGGCTTGTGGTTGCTGGTGGCTGGACAGGTCTCTAAGGGTTAAAACATATGAGATTGGATCAGTAAGCTGCAGCTTAAAACTAATAACCAAATATACAAATTTAGTTGAATGTAACTTGGAAAATGCAGCACATGTTTTTACATTTTGGAAAATATTGAATGAGATAAGACGATTTTGTGAATATGGCCTCAGCTGCGCGCCAGATGTCAGCGACTACCACTTAACTCCCGAGGTCACAGTAATTCAGTGGGTATGTACATGACAAGAACGGATAGCTGTTTGTGTGAGTAGCCATAATTGTGCCGATAGGAACCATTACCTGTCCTTCCCAGGTGAGATTATCAAGTCAATGGTCTTGAACTAATGACCGGAACATTGAGCCCAGACCTCTGCTAGCAGCTCGGAGCCGCTGTGCCAGAGAGGATACGAGGCGAAAATGAAGCACCAATCACTCTGCAGCTTCTGGGAGGAAACATATGAGCAAATCAGCGGCGTCAAAGTCCAGCCTGAAGAATAATGACTCAGTATCGCTTTAAATCACTTCATTACAAAGTATGATTAAAATACTGATGAATCTCCAACAGCTCTCTTAATTAAACTTGAAATGCAAAGGAATAGAACGCAAACAGTGGAAAAGGGAACATTAAAATATTTACTCAAAGATTATTTTTAACTCTACAAAGCAGTAGTGGAAGGAGGATTCAGATCCAGTACTTAATTAAAGTGCAAATACCTGCTCTGCATTTAACCCTCAACAAAAAGTATTGATAGCAAAATGAACTTTAAGTGTGTAAAATATGTCTTACTATTATATGTGATATTTTTACTGTTCCATTAATATATATA
>JAPQRQ010000028.1:17305054-17322925 GCA_037367365.1 Apogon talboti | reverse complement strand
GTGAATGTTTAATATTAAGCTCATTTTAACTACTTTATTCACTGACGGTTGTTTAATCTACAGCAGTGGATCATATTCTAAATGATATCATCCATCTCTACAAAGTCAACTTGTCCTAAGATCAGAAAAACAGCCATTTTCAGACCATGTACGTTTGACATAATCCAAACAACAAAGGAATAATTGATCCTTCAGTTTATCATAAAAATGAAAAATCTAAATATTTAGAAATACTTGAACAGGAAGAGAGTGAATAATTGTAATAAATGTAATTGAAAAGTATAAAGTATTAAGTATTAAGCAGTCAGACAAATATAGTGGAGTAAAAAGTCCAATATTCAGGAGCAATGGGGTAGAAACATAAAACTGAAAACAATGAGAATGAAAATAAAAAACTACGGTTGGGGTGGTGTTTTAGTTTGAGCATTAAACACCTGATGTGATGGGAACTAAAGTCACTTTCACGGTTTTATGGTTACGTTGAGGTATGAGCAGATAGATGGGTGATTTTTATGTTCTAACAAACAAAACAAAAAAATACACAATGTTGTAAAATAAATACAATTCTGAATCAAATCAAATGTAAATACTATTAAAATATTTGTGAATTAAAAATAAATTAGGATCAATTATTTAATGCATCCTCGATATGTATTTTCATAAGCAGGAATTAAACATCCAAACAATCAGGGATTATGCACCATCCGGCACCAACTGAATGAAAACTAAACAAATAATTACTGCATTGATTAAAACATTTCAGCTGCAAACAGGTTTTTTCACTCTAACTGATGCAATGAGGAGCTTATCATTGCTGAAATAACATCAATTTGCTAGGGAGTATAAAGATTAGACTGTGTTTCAATGGGAAAAGGTCATGTGGTTTGATGAGTTCAGATTGACCCTGTTGGTTGAAGCGATTACCCATCATGCCTAGTGCCTACAGTACCAGCCTGTGGGGGCAGTGTTATGATCTGGGGTTGATTCAGTTGGTCAGATCCAGATTCAGTAACGTGACCTGTCCAAAAACCTGAGGTCAGCTGACGACCTGAACATCAGTGGATATTTTTCTTCCCTGACGGTATATTCCAAGATGGAAATGCCAGGTTTCATGAGGCTCAAATTGTGAAAGAGTGGTTCAGGGAGCGTGAGACATCATTTTCACACATGGATTGGCCGAGACCTGAGAATCTTTGGGATGTGCTGACGACTTAATGCAGTAGTCTGAATCTCCCATTATTAATACAAGATCTATGTGAAATATTCATGCATATATGGACAGAAATAAATGTCAGCATGAGCATTGCATAAACAATAGCACAGCAAAATACTGTACGTGTGATTTCTTTTTGGCCATGTATTGTATAATCTTGGGTGTGACTGAACACATGTACAGTAAATCTGTTGCCAAAAAGTGTTATTATGAACTTGTAATTCAAGAGGGGATGTTTGTGGATCACTTATTCTCACATTACAAGATAAGGTGCTTGATTTACAGGACTGTGGGGCCTTGACAGAGGTACTGTATGCCCTCTTGTAGTGCCCTTCTGGTTTAATGTGTATATTTATGCGTATAACGGACACAGTGATATCACGGGGGGAATAGGACATGTGTGAAGAGTAAAACTAATGATGGTTGAAATCCATTTAGCTGCTTCAGTTACAGGATCCTGATATTGTTTTTGTTGCTTCGCTGTCACACTTTGACGGTTTACTGGGGCACTCGGAAAGAACAAAGCCATCATTACTGTTAAACGTAACACCTGTGATATTCCCATTAAAACAAGTCAAAATGTTTACAGTGCAGACTAGAAGGGCACTGAGTCGGGCGCATACAGTACCTCCAAGGCCCCACAGCCCTGTGATTAAAACACAATTTGTAATGTTGGAAAAAGGGGGGAAATCCTGAATACCACTTTTACTTTTGTGGCAGCTCCAAAATAATTTTTTTCTCCATATTCAACTTTTCTTAAGTGATTTATCACAATTTATCATGATATAATCTACTGTATTTTGTGTTTTTTTTCAGTGAAAATCAGGTATTTTCCTGTGTTTAATTTATGGATCATGTGGATGTTCATAAAACCTCAGATTAAAGTTGAGGGTGATTATATCAGAGAAACAGAGAAAGCTGAAGAAAAAGTGACTTTTTCAACAAACTATATCATTAACCGGACATAAACCAAGTGTGTCCATTCACTGTCATTGATCCAACTCCATGGGTTTTACTGGTGAATCAATGTTGTAGAAGATGACTGTGTTTCCATGGTAACTACGGAGCCTCTGAATGTCCAAATGGGTCATATCTGATGACCATGAAAAGAACAAAATCAACTGCATTTTAGACCTTTTTTTTTTTTTACATGTATTGACAGGATTAGTGTTTCAGAAGTTTTTAAACATTTTAGATCAGAAGACAGTTTTGGTCAACAGTTGCTGTTTGGGTCTTTATGGTTAATGAAAAATGCTGTTTTATGTTTTGTCGACATAGAAACAAATATCTGTAGGTGAAAACAGAACCTGAATTATCTGTATTCCCCTCAGCTCCACCCATTTTTTTTATGTCTTTCAGCTCATTTTCTTAGTCTATCATCCTCACAACTATCCTATTCATTTTACGTCCAGTATCCAGTACACTGTTATTCTTATTAATTCGTCATCTCATGGGAAACGGTAGTTGGCAACTGCTCATACAACATCACTTGCTACGATGCCAATATATTTAGATTTAGAGTGCAACCATTTCCATTAAAACAGATGCTCATTTTGCTTGTTTAGAGCTGTCACAATTTCCAAACATACGTAGCAAAGAAGGCACAGACACACTAACATATTGAGGGTATTACTGTAGTGACTAAAAAAGCTGAATGCACGCTTTTATATTAAATCTATCATTTGCAGCCTGAGCCATGAAAGTTTGCCTGCTTTGAAGTTCTCGGTTATTAGATTTGCACATGATATCAAAACTGCATAATCAAAAATGTATTTATAAAACAATTTTATTTTTTGGGTCTTCACTTACATTTTATACACCACATTTCTGTGACCTCTTGAGCCCTCGTATGGTCTGTTAATTATACTAACTGAAGATAACAAACAAAATAAAAAGGATGATGCTTATTTTTGCCAATGAAGAGTTGGGATGAGTTACTTTATTCTTGTGGTGTGTGTGGATGTGGACTGAGGGGACTCGGCTTTACTTAGATACAAGTAGAAAGGGAAAGGGGGGAGGGGGCTCTAAGTTAAAAAGGTTGGGAGCCTCTGCAGTAAATGGACTGTCCAACCAGTGATCTAACTGGTGCTTTCTGCTGACTCAGCTTTTCTAGTGTCAAATCCCCCTTTTTTGTTAATATCTCTCCATCACAGCTGGAGGATGGAAATGCCAACTCAGACTGCTGTTCGTGGGAATTTAGCCCCCCTTTACTCACACTGAAAGTACATTACTAAGGGATCTTTTTAATTCCCAGAAATGGTTATAGCAAGGAAAACCAATTTCAGTGTTCATATGGGCAAATTATTGCTGAAGTAAAACAGCTGAACCTTTGTCTCTTTTCTTATTGCATCATGACAGAGAATACAGTGAAAATCAGTGTTTTCCTTTAAAATACCACATTAGAAACACAAAAAACAAACAAACAACATTCTCCCAAGTTGGTGGCCTAGACAGTGTTGATAAAAAATGATATAAAGAGAGGCTTTTGTATCCAGTAAGACTTTAATAGCCCCACATCTGCTCACCTCAAAATAAGAGCAAACTATAATCTCACACCTGCTGCTGGCTTTCGCTCAACTGCACCAGCAGATAAATCTCATGGACTGGCACACACACACTGCACACGCTGCACACAAACTGTCAATGTGAATCCAAACATCTGAGACCAAACATCTGGAACTAATGCTCAAGGAGAGTTAGTCTGATTTTATTGAATTACCCCCCTTCTGAGAAGAACTCTATTTGGTAGACACTTCAGAAGGAAGGGAAGTCAACTCGACATCTGCAATACATTGCCCCTGAGCAGCAGTACATAAAGTAAGCTGTCCTGTTTTTGAGGCCTAAAATTAATATTATGTTTCCAATCCTGTTAGTACCGTCTAATCCAGCTCAGATTGGCAGACTTGAAGACCGGTCTCAGAGGCAGTTTGAGGATTACCCAGCTCAAGTCTTATAGACGCCACACTTGCTCGTCGCTGCGTTTTGGGCCAGAGCTGATGCATGCATATTCACAAAGAAGAAAACAAGTCAGTCTGCGTGAGAAAGCCAAACAATAGCATCCACAAACTAAAATCTTTGTAGCTCTCGCCACACACATTTAGTGCTGGTATGATGAAAGAATGAAGAGGAATAAGAAGTGAGAACTCAATACAGCAACAGCATGTGCCATCCAATTGTAGTCAACACTCTGGGGGCCTGCAGCATCACATGGCTTCTGAAAGCTGTCAGTGTTTGATATTTACCAGTATGTTTACATCTGTTCCTCATGTCTGTGTGGGTATTAGAAGTTTTTGTGCTGCAGCTCGAGCTTCCCTTTCCCATTTATCCAGGCTTTGCCAGCACGTCTTCCTGTCTCGCTTTCTGATGTCCACTCTACTGCTCAGAGGAAGAACAATAAGTCTTTCAGACAACAGTCTAAATCTGGTCCCAAAGGCCGGGTCTGTAGTTGACACTAAATGAAAAAAAAAAAAAAGGTGAAGTTGGTCTTCTAGTACTGCTGGATATTGGAACTTGAGGTTAAGTCATTATAGGTAAATTGCAGCAGATAAATTACTTTCTCCCTCATCCACTTACACAGCATTCATCAGAGTGCAGGATACATTAAAGCTAATTGAGCATTTTTGCCATTTAGGCTGTATTAATTGAAAAGCCATCACTGCCAGCCATGCACCAAATGACCACATTAACTGTCAACATTATGTTTGACATCCTACTAGATGAAGTAGTGCTCGGGGAGCTCTCAGTGGGCTCTTACAAACACCAGACAAGTGAGAGGAGCCATGCTAAGCTGGTGTGTAGGTGGTCAGGCCTAAAGTCAAAGAACAAATTGCTGTCTTTTTGCGTCATTGGTACTAATCACCGATGGATGAATTTGCTGTGTCATCTAGGATTTGCTTCTGCTCGGATGAAACAGTACCAACTTTCATGACGTGCTGGGGGTTTAGATGGCAATGAAATAGAAAATAGAAAACAAGGCCGTCAGTCTATTTAGAGACAAACGCTTACAAGCTGTTTTCCTCTATTTGCACCTCATTTCTGTTGTAGCGCATCTATCATGTCATATCTTCCGCCTGCAAGATATTTTCACCCTCGTTGCTCCTTGGGTCTCACCCTGTTTGAGTGTCTGAGCTTGTGTTTCAAAATAGTCAGCCTAGGGAATAAAATGCAGATTCCTGTCTCCTTTGGTTCTTCGTGCACTCACTCATGCACGGCTCTGTGCAGTCTGTTGCTTGTAAGATGACAGCCGTTCTTAATTTCAGCATAAAGGTATATGCCAGATCCCTGCAGATATTCTCTGACTTGTGTGTTTGCTCAAAAATTAGGATAGTGTATGGGGGTGCAATGCAGGGAAAAATAATTGCTTAAACATTACATTTAAAACTGCTGAGATTTTTTTTTTAACTGGTAGGAAAAAAATTTATATGACTAAGCACTCAAACAAGGGTTTACAGATGTAGAGGGACAAGCATTAAGTATGTAAATAGATGAATAGTTTCTGTCATTCTAAATACAGAAATATCAGTCACAGCTGGCTTGTGGTAGGATTTTAGTAAAGATGTAATAATGGTCAACTAAATAAAAAACATACAAAGACGTTGCTTTAAAGGTTCAGTGTTTTGATTTATGGGTCTACAATAGCAAAAATTTAATAATTCAGAATTATATCTATATTACCGCATAATTACCTGAAAAAAAATCATTGTTTTCATTATCATTTATATCTGTAAAAAGAGAAAATACCCTGCATGCATTCACCATGATGCATCAGAAGCTCAGAAATAAGTTCCTCTTTTTTACTATTTAAAAGTGGACGATATCCAGTATTAAAGTGTATGGTCAACTGCTATGTGAAGAGAGTGTGGGCCAGAGTTAATATTCTCTAAATCAATAAACTGACAAACCAAACACTGGCACTAATAAGGACCTTTAGAATTTTTTCATGGCCACCATAGGGGAAGGTGAAATAAGGGGGATTCAGCTGGATGCAATCAGCAACCTCACCACTAGATACCACTACATATTACACACACCTTAAATGACCCGAATGTATTTTCCATAGACTGCTTCTACATAGTGAACAAAACCTCTGTGATGTCACCAATTGTTTGTTAACTGCAATTTTGAAGCTTTGAGATGTGCAACACGCACATTGCCTTCGGTCTTATGGAAATAAATAGGCAGAGTTGAAGAAGAGCAAGGAAACACACAGGAATTAATTGAAAACACTGACCATATTGACCAACAGTGTGATAATAAACACCATAAATTAATTCCAGATGTACATATATATCAGCCAGACATGGGCATTGGCTAATATAAGTAAATATCAGCTGATTCCACTGATGTATAAGATATCTGTTCACCAATGGAAATGGCAGATATTTACCTGTTTTATTATATTGAATATTTTTCGTAATTGTGTATGTTTGAGTCTGTGTTCAGTCTATGATAATGCGATGAAGGGCTGAAGGACTTATCATATTTCCAATTAATATCTCTTTGTTAATGGAGGGATAAATAACAACAAAAACAAAATGAAGAAACAGACAGTAACATGAGTAATTACATCAACAATTGGCCAAAAATGTAATTCTAAATATGAGCATTGATATAGGACTGCACAAAGAGTCTTATGCAGCCTTTGACCTTGTTGTTTTTGCAGGGTTTCCATGTATGTCTTTATTTCCAACATGAAAAATACAAGAAATATGTGCACAGCATTGAAACACACATACACACACACACACACACACACACACACACACACACACACATACATATACACATACACATACACATACACACACTAAACAGTGTAGGTAAGTCAATATTGAGTGTGACCTCCATTTGGATTCAATAAATCTACAACTATCTTGGGTCGACTGTCTGGATGTTCTCTTAAATAATCTTGTGTTATGTTACACACCTTCAGAATGTCCCAGAGACTTCATGGCCTTTTATTCTTTTCTCTGTCCAGATGATCCCACATAGCTCCTACAGTGTTCAGGTTTTTTTTCTGAAATGCATTTTTTTTCTACCACTGGTTACGTATTTGCTGTACAGTATATTCCAGTTGTTTATATGAATTACTACAAAGACTGAGAAATACATATGTGTGGTCATTAGGGATGGAAATTGATAAGAATTTAACGTTTACGATTCCATTATCGATTTTGCTTATCAATCTGATTCCTTATCGATTCTCTTATCGATTCTCATTTGGTGAGGGAATAAAAGAGTACAAACGGGCACCATACGACCATACAAAGTTAAAGTGAAAGTTAAGACTCTTTACTGATTTCTCTATGTCTCCTGCTGTTGTGCACCTCATTTTCCTTTTCCCTACCTTCATAAACTTTTATTTGAGGGGGCAGAACGTTTGCCCCCCCCCCCCAGAACCGGGCCGGATGACGCCCTGGTGTTTACTCTGCCGCTAGATTCACAAGCATCGCTAAGTAGCGTATCAAATACGTGACATTCCTGCAAATGAATTGCATGCTGGGTGGACAAATGTTTTCTTATGTTGGAGGTATTCACCCCGTTTGAAGAAATGGAAGCTTTGCAAGTCTTCCAAGTGGTCCTGGTGTCATCTTTACCCGTGAAATATATACCATACTTTGGAGTGTTTCTGCCTTGACGCCATGTTGGCTACGTTCTAAACCAGACAGGTGTCTGTCAATGCAGTGTGCCCGTGACGTCATCACGCACGTGCAAGGAAGGCGGAACCGATAAGCAGAATTGTTAAGCAGGCCAGCAAACGATTCCAATGAATCGAGCTTCCAGGAATGGGAATCGAGAACTGGTTCTCAAAAAGAGCCGGTTCTCGATTCCCATCCCTAGTGGTCATACATTCAGAAAAAAATATATGAATACTGTAGAGGCTATACTGGATTGAATATTTACTGAACATAAAGCTTTACATTAGCCAAGAAGGTTATAGCTAAACATAAGTTTTATTTGATAAACAAGAGACCTGAATCTCCAACTTGGCAGCCACACTAATGCTCCCTTAATTATGTGAAAATTTGGGGGTTTGGATAATCAAAATGAATGAGTTATATAAAGATTCACCCCCATACAGCTGTTACAGAGAGGAAAATTAACTACAAAAAAGGTTGCAGCTTGGTATTTTCTGCCACTAGGTGTCTGTCAATCAAAATAATGGCAGATGATGTCAGTGTCTGCATTCCAGCTCCACCACCTCCTTCCATATATGCCCATTGAAAATGAACCCATTTTAGTACAATGCAAATGTATTAAAGAACCATATATGTGTCCTATCATGCATAAGGATTGGCTGGTCTTCCTGGCTGCTACCAACGTCCTCTGTGGTGCTTGGTTGGGACATTTCGCTTGAGTTCTCTTCATGGCACGATTTATGTGAATATTTTTTTTTTTTTATTTGAACAATGTCAAACCAGAATGAAAACAAGCCAAAGTGAAATAGGAGTAACGAGGCTATTTTTAAAATGTAAGTAGAAGAAAGTACAGATAATTGGGTGAAAATGTAAGGAGTAGAAGTAAAAAGTCAGCTGAAAAATAATTACTCCAGTAAAGTATTGATAACCAAAATTTCTACTTAAGTAAGGTAATGAAGTATTTGTACTTTGTTACTTGACACCTCTGGCCAATGCTGTAATCAAAGAATCACAAACAAAGAACTCTTCATTAGCAAACTCTTCAACTGACATGTTCCTAAGGCCTAACTACAATGTCTTGAGAATTAATTCAATCCTAAAAAATAAATGAAACCCCCATGAATACAACACAGCAGATAAACATTGATCACTGCTACAGGTGACAAGTTATTTGCAGAGACCTGATGACAGTCAACAAGGCCAGTATCAGCCCACATGTTCTTCGATATGTCTGTGTACTCATAAGCACAACAGTTCATTAATTACACTGGAAATGTTTGATCAGTATATTTATACAGGTCAAAAAATTATATATCATAGGCCTAACCGTTTCTAGATATTAATTGTGAAATACTACATATGGTGAATTTAAGCACACATTTTATTAGCCTAATTTTTTGCTCCTTTCTCTGTGACTCTCATGCTCTGAATATTCCAGTAAAGCAGTATTCAAGAGTATTTTAACTTAATTCACACTTCTGCATATGGGTACCTGGGTAGATGTCCCCAATGTGGAAAAAAAGTTCCCTTAATTCCACCTCGAGGACCTTGCTGAAGCTGAAAGATGTCTCGAGGGAACCCTTTAACTGAATATGCCTCAGAGACATGAGCTTGTGCCTCTGATGAGAGCTGCTCTACTGAACCTCATTTCCATGTTAGCTCCACTGGTTCCGAGAATACTAACATGGGGTGAGACAGAGGGCGCTAATATAGCATATAAAGGTACAGGGCACAAAGTACAAATACTGCACATTTTTTTTGCATTAGGTGGGGATGTGCAGCAGCAGGGAACACAGGGAAACAGGGTCATTCAAAGGGGAAATGGAGCCTCTCTTTGGGCTGTAATGATGATCAAAAGATTGCATTCTCCTGGTCTGAACATGTCAGGGCCTTGGGGTCTTTGAATGGACACCAGAGACTGTTCAGTTAGAATGTATCCCATGGGAGAGGTGGCTCAGTCACCTGAATAAAGTCATATTTACTTGCTTCCATAACAATCTGATGACTGTGGTGATAATCTTTAACATCTTATACATTTACTAACAAATTGCACCAATCACCCATAGCATTATGACAGGAAAAGCAGAAGAATTTGTATTATCTCGTTACAATGGGACCTGTCAGTGGGTGGGATATATTAGACAGCATGGGAACATTAATGCTGCCTTCACGTGCTATCAGGAAGAAGATCCTTTCCACTTGTGAATTCGAAATTACCAGGGTGTTGTGTTCAAGTGCTTTTGTTGTCGTAGCGAAATGAAAAATGGGTGACACAATTTATCCTGACCTGCTACTTGGGTAAAATAGTTTTGGACGTGATAATTCATCTGCTACAGCATTTTTTTTCATTAATTCATTCATCTTCTGATCTTTATCCTGGAGAGGGTCACAGGCACATGTATACTCTGATGTATATAGAGACGAACAACCAGTCACTCTCACATTAACACCTATGGGTAATTAAGCTTAACCAATTAACCTATTAATGCATTTGGAAGCTTGAGTACCTGGAGAGAACACACACACACACACACGGAGAATATGTAAACTCCATTTTTTTTGTAAAATATTCTTTTTGCAAACTGTGTGTATTATAAACGTGCAAAATCAGTAGCTAACAGCAGCAGAATGTAAATAAAAGCATTGTTTATCATTCATGGTTAATCCCTCCTTGTTCTCCACCACGTTGAAAAGTTCAACAGTTATTTTCGTCTCTGCAACTCGTGGATCAAAAATTTTTTCCAAATCCCCAGTGGAAAATGACACGAGGGAGCGTTCATGTGAAAGTTTTGAGTTCGTAAGTAGTATTTACCATAATTCCCATAGTGCATGAAGGCAGCATTAGTCCTGGAAGTTGATGTGTTAGAAACAGCAAAATGTGCAAGAGAAAAGATCTGAGCAACTTTGACAAGGGAGAAACTGTGCTGCTCAAGTCACTGAGTCAGAGCATCTCCAGATGTTATTCATTCCCAGTGTAAAGTGGAAACCTACCATAAGTGGTCTAAAGAACAACAACTTCCACAGATGTCCTTCTTTAGTCCATTTTTGATCGGTACTAACCACCACAGACCAGGACCTGCAGTTGTGGAGATGCTCTATCTAAATCAATATATCCAAGCCAGTGAAAGGTACCATTGTAATGAAATGATCAATATCATCACCGCTCCTCCTGTCAGTGGTGATACTATTATGGCTGATCAGTAGACAACACCACCTGAAAAGATCTAAAATGAACTGAACTGAGGTGTTAGTGTCAGCCCATGTTTACCTCTACAATCAAACAACTGAAAAGGCATTTTTACATCTATGTTGTTCTTTACATCAATGAAACCAAAGCTGAAAATAACTAGACTCATCAAACATGAAACTAATTTATATTATCACAGCTGAGAAATCTCCTGCACTGAACCACAACTATCATAGTTAACAGTCACACACATGGCTGAAATTTAACATAATTAGCTGCAGGATAAATGGTACATTATTATCAGTGGTTTAATGGCTGAAATTAGAATATTTCACCTTTGCATTTACTGTCTGTTGTCTACACCTTCACAGTCTGGGTCAGTTTTTACGTGTCTATACCAAATTCTGAACCACAGATCTATTTAGAACGTATAAATATCCTATCTGGGTGATTTATACTTATTGTATATGTATTTCAGAGAGCAGGGGGACTTTTTACATCATTCATATATGGAGGGACATTTCTTATCACACAATAACATGTCCTATTTTACCAAAGACATGAAAACATAGGAGGCATGAGGGCTCTTGACATATAGGATTTCATGTCTAAGCATTTACAACTATCAAAAAGCACTTCAATAGATACAGCTAGAGGAAACTGGCCTTGAGAAATGTTCATCCCCTGTGGAGAAGTGTCATTTGTTATTTTCAATGCATAATTCACTCTGGGAAAGTTTTCAAATGCTAAAATTTCATGTAAGTGAAGGTAGTTATAATGTAAAATCAGGTCAGTCTGCACCCCCTACAACTTGGGTCAGATTTCCATAGCTCTACCCTTTGGTTCTGTTGGTTAAAATAACGATCCTCCCTCTAAAGTAACCACTATATACACACACAACAGCAACAGTAAAACCGATTTATTTAAATAAACCTTACACTTAACTATGAGTTGATTAAGAATCATTTTCAGACATATGTAATTGTACAGAACTGAATTTTTACTGTTTTATTCATTACATTTCCTTTTGATTGAGTAAAGCTTAGGGCTACTTGTTGTATTATACAGATTTTTTTCTATTTTATCTTATTCATATATTGGCTATCTTAGGTTATGTTTCATCCTGTTAAGTTCTGCACTTGTTCTGTGTTATTGTCATCTCATCAGTCATCTGTGAAGCTTTTTGCACTAACCTGATAGGAGGTGCTATACACATAAAGCTTGTTTAACTGATTTAAAACATAATAATCCCTTATTTACTACAAAAATTGAGCACACAACAGGCAGGTTGGGCTGTTTGGATTTTCAACAAGTTTTGTTAACATGTTTGACTATCAGAGCACTGATGTATTTGGACCATTTGGACTCATTGTTAAAACAGATTGCATCTTTATTAGAATTCATAGAACTGGGGGCCAGTATTATTGAAAGGAAACTAATGCTTTAATAAGCCATATTGTTGGTTCCAATGATTGATGTTTTTCATTTGCACTTGTAAATCAAAATGTATGGCAAATGTACTGTTTTACATTAAAAAATAAAAGCACAGTTTATTTAAAATGACTGACAATGTCGCTTTCAATATGTTTTGATAGAAACAACAATGTTAAATAACAGTGAAGAACAGTGTAAAGTTACAGTGTTTTTTTCCTACGTAAGAGCCAGAGTGTTCATTAGCAGAGATGTAATTCAGAATTCATAATTATGTTTCATTAGTGTATAATCACCTACAATTATGAATCGTTACATTTTATTTAGCTTGGAAAAGGGTGACATTGTTTACTTTTCTGACTTAAGGTAAATGAAGGGCCACTCAGTGGACAGCTGAGTTGAAACATAATGCACATAGTGCTAAATTCTATTTATCTACATGACAGATTGCGTTAGAGTGAGATATTTTCCAGCTCAGGAGGCCAAAAAACAAGAACCTTCTGTTGGAGAATATTTTTACATCTTGGTGTGTCAGTCTGGTGTACAGTATGCAGCCTCTTCTTTTAAATGAGCCTTTGCCAGTTGTTTGGTACACACCACTGCGGGTCACTGATGAAACACACACCATTATATTATGAATATGGACACACACTGTATTAAGCCTTGGTTTGTCGTTGAGCTGGTACCACAGCATGTTGCTAACTGATTGTTGCACAGTCCACTGCTTCATAGAAAATGTCCTGCCTGCTAATACTGTTGGAAGACAATTTCAGTGATTTTTCTGCTGTTCTCTTTGATGAAGTTTGTGGAAAAGTTTGCTTGGTTGGTAAAAAAAAAAAAGATGCATTCCTTGATCACTGTGATACTCTTGACATATGAAACACACAACCTTTGAACTCACACTTACAAGAAGAAACAGAGCAATTAATTGAGTTTGGCTGAGAGGATGTATCAACAGTATTTGCCGCTGATTGTCACCAGTGGTTGAAATTAGGCTTCTCAAGTGGAACTGCTGACTTTGATAGAAAGCAATAGCTCAAAAAGTAAAAATAGCACAAAAAGGCCAGAACTAATTATTTATGTAATTATTACTTAACTTTATTATTAATCATCTATCATCTTTTTCCTATTACAAACTCATTATATCATGCCTTGACAGTCCTAAATCAGTAATCATCTACCTGTAGTAAAACGTATTTCTTTGGGCTGGTTCTGTATTATGCCTGTGTATCTCTATCATCACCACTAGATGGCACTAAATCCTACACACTGGATAAAAAGTTTGATTTCAAGTGACCGAACTCTAAATACTGAAAGTCCACTTATATGGCATGTTGTGCTTTAAATGTCAGATGAATCTAAAGAATAACAAATAATGAGGATGCCATCGTGGACTAATAGACCTACTCAAGCCTTCAGAAACACAGAGGTCCACAGACAATTTTATAACAGCCAGATTGTAATCCTATTATATCAGGCACTCTGCACAGACAAATGAAATCATCTGCTGCAACTGGAGGCAGGCCAAGTTTACATAAATAAATTAAGAAACAGATTCACTTCCACCCCCTTCAGTGATTGCACCTGGAGTCCCTAAACAAGAAAACAGCATAATTTAACTGATAAGGGCCTCTAAATAAATTGCGCTCATATTGTATTCGATTCAGATAGGTCTACATGTACTGTCCCCTGAAATCCTTTAATGGGTTGGACACTGTATGCAGACTTCACAGTGAACATGGATGAAAGTTGTTTATACAAAGGTGTAAATGTGTAAGCGCTGAGGGTGAATTATTTCTAATATCCTGATTGTTAAAGACATCCGCTGCATCATTTGTTTCACAGATGCATTAAATATCAATACACTTAAATGTCAGCTCTTTCATTGTTACAAAGGAGCACACAATCAATTATTTGGTGTTCAGCACATAACTATTCATGCACCCACAAAGAGACTTTTACCAAGTATCAAAGAGGGAGTACATAACAACGTCTGAAAGAGTTAATGAGCTTGAGCTTCAAGAGAGTGGTTTGTTTCAACAGAGAGCTGCAGGAGCTGGAGCTCTTTAAGTGTGGATGGATGGGGTTGTTTGATCGCTTGTTATCCAGGTGCGTTGCTCCAAGGTCGCTGTGTTATTGCATCTTGCCTAATTATGTAAAGTCTTTTCACATCTGAATTCATTAGGCTTGGCAAGGACCCTTCCCCGCTACTAAGGCTAAAGCTGCACAATGCAAAATCCTGAGACTTTATTACAACCTCAGCCTCTGCATCCAACTGAGCTTTGTTCAAAGGCCATGCAAGTCTGTAAATGTCTCTTAATGGTGGCCAACTTTGGAAAGGAAATAAAATCCAGGGTTTTTTTTTACTTTTAATGAATGAAATGTAAATGCTAGACAAGTCACAGAAGCCATATATTATTCATGTTTTTGGCAGCGTATGTGTGGCAGCACAAGCTGTGGTGCAATAGGTGTGAGATGATGTCGTTTGTTTTTGGAAATAGTTTCATTCTCTCAATAGGATAAGATGAATGAATGCAATTTTAATTTAATTTCCCCCAAAAAAGGAAGGAATAGTGCGGCAAACATTTCATTATCCTAGCCCTGAAGAAATTATATGATGAATTAAAAACAGGAATTGAAATGAGGGCTTCACTGACACTGAGAATTCCCATTAGTGGCCAAGAAAATGAAAGATCTTTCATCAAAGCGTGAGATGACAGTAGTGTATCACTCACTCCTAGCAGCTGGATGTGCCTTTTTTCCCCACACAAACCTCAGATTAACACTTATCTCTGGTTCTACTACGTAACATTTGCGGTTTCTTCCTCTGTTTAATCTGATTATTTAGTGCATCCACTGAGAACAATTTCCCTAAATGAAGTAAAAAAAAAAAAACACCTCTCTTTATTGTCCCTTATTCCACTGAGAGAAAGACAGTTTTCCTGATTTAAAAAAAGTAAGTGAAAAACGCAAGCACTGTTGCAACTGAAGCACTTGTTTCTCTCTGTCCTGGAACCCACAACTATATCAAATGTGAAGTAATGATCCCAAGTGTATAACATTTTAATGGTGTTATTACAGCATACGAGTACAATTAGTTCATCAGCACAAAGAAGAGATAATTTCCAATGGCTCAGCTCCATTTAATGGCAGTCCCAGGGATGCTGGCACAGCAGAATAAGACCCTGTACCAGAGGACTGCAACAGTGGATGACATTTAGAACCATAAACAGCTAGTATAAGTTCTGATTGTGTAGGCATTTTACCTGAAGAGCCATGTACTTAGCATAAAGGGGAGAGAAAAATGCTTAAGCGTAATAATATTTTTACATGAAAGATAAGGCTGTATACGGACAGCAATTATTCTCCCTTGGCACCTTCATTCATAAAAAAATGTGTTAATATCTTAAGCAAAATTACAAGCCAAGATAGTCCAAAAAGCATATCTGCACAAGGGGCTACATATGTAGTGTTGTATGTGGTGTTGTTGATGCTGTTTCAACAATGGAACTGTAAATTCACAGGTTTATTGTCATCCTTAGAAAATAAAATGTCAAGAAATAACATCACATTGCTCTTATGTTTCTCTACCCTTCTACATCTCTACAGCTTTATTAGATGGGTTCATTTTAGTCGACTTTAGGTCACAGCGTTGTACTAAATATGTTCTCTGCAATAATTCTATCTAAATTAATTTAACTGTATGATCAGAGTTGAGGAGTAACAGCATACTTGTGAAGTATTTAGAAGTATTTATAATAGAAAATATTTTCGGCTATAGTTCCAATTTATGAACTGTGTTATAGCAGTTACATTATGAAAATTAATAGACAAATTATTTAACAGGCAAAGAATGTTGCAGTTTGTGCTAAAGACAGGAAAGAAACAACATGTGTTAAACCATTGAATGGACTGCGATTTGTGATTGCACCTGCCCTGGCACATTTTACCTCAATCTTCAAGAGCAAGGTGAAAAAAATATTAAAAGAGGTGAAAATCAGTATAGTGCAGAAAAATCCTTAGTACTCTGAACACACTGAGACAGTTGCATTGACATCTCTTCCATGACTCCGGTGTTTAGTCATTCTATTTACGTACTTTCACAGCCAGATACTTCAACAGATCCACCACAAAGTGCAGCTTTCTTGACTCACAATATTATCTTTTAAATTGGCAAATATCATACTTGGAAATGAGGCCATAATTCAAACAGGATCATAAAATGACTTGTCTCTTGCCATTGACTATAATGCAATTTTTTTTCTGAAATAAGGTCCTGTGGGTCACAACCAGAAGAGATGGGACTGCGGCTGTTTATAAAGCACTTGTAAAAGTCTTTGTTTTAGGGGTCGGGTCTCTGTTTCACAAACATCAGCAAGGTTCTTCAGTTTTTCCCAAGACACATCAGTTCTGAGACTATGAAGAGAGTATAGATAATGAGGATAGGCCCCAGACCAAATCTAAATCCAATCTGAGTGATCATATTAGAATGTGTCCTGAGTGTGGTCACAACAGACATTAGATCATGTGTGAGGATGAGCGACAAATTTAGATAGTTTTGGGTGCAATCCAGTTACAATACATTTACAATAGTCATACAAAGCATTTTACAATACGTACTGTATATGTATATGCTTTGAAAACTGTAATTGAATACATTAGAAAGTGCTTTTCAAGGTTTGTAGTAGTAGTAGTAGTAGTGAAGTTGCAGACTGCACCTGAAAGGCCCTTGTTAGAATCAGTGTTTTGTTTGTCCACATAATGCATGACTTTCAAGTACCTGAAGTTGTTACACCCCAGACTGAGCCTATATCCTCACACTACATGAAGTGCTAAAATATCAGTAAAAAGGCTGAGAGGAGGGCAGGAAGAGACTGAGGTTGGAGGTGTTGCATTTGGAGTAGTTCATAGACTCCTACAGAATAACGAGGGGCTGAAAGCATTACTTTGGATTTGTACGGCTTTATCACCAAAGAAGTCCAATATATAAAAAAATAAATAAATATCAGTTGAAGTGAATGCTATATGTTCCTTATTTTCAGAGCTTTACCTTGTCATCAGACAGCCTTCTCTGACTGAGGTCCTCAAGTACGCTTCAAACCCAGACAAACTTGCTTGACAAAAGCAGCAATTCTGCAGGCGCCTAGATGGTTCAGCCCACTTGTGTTATTGTACGACTTTGGTGTTTTAACATTTTAGTTCAGATCTAAACTGAAAAACAGTCCAACCAATCAATGCAATGATTTGATGAGGTAGTGTTACTGTTTGTTTAACCTCCTAATTCCCAGGAGCCCCACAGGTTTTTGAATTTTGGCTTTTTTACCCCGCCCCCCCGAAGGGGGAGGGCGAGGGTATTGTTTTCGGTTTGGTTTGTTTGTTTGTCTGTCTGTCTGTCTGTCTGT
>JAPQRQ010000028.1:17265419-17298467 GCA_037367365.1 Apogon talboti | reverse complement strand
GGTGGGTGGGTGGGTGCTGGAGCCTCTTCCGGCTGCCAACAGGCAAAGGCGAGTACACCCTGGATGTGTCACCATTGCTGACATATACAAATGAACACATTCACACCTAAGAATTAATTGCTAATTGGTGAGAAGAAGCTGGAGAGAACCCACACAGACATGGAGAGAGCATACAAACTCCACACAAAAAGGCCCTGGAACTGAACCCAGGAGCTTCTTAAAGAGCTAACCAATCCAACAACATCTCCTCAAATTCTAAATTACCAGTTAAAAGCATTTGATACCCTCACAATTAGAAGTGTGCACCAAGATACAGATGTGTTGATCATGGTCCCAAAGTTTAACAACTATATCTCAGAATCTTTGAACCTCAGATCTGCACTGAAGTTGCAACATTTTAGTTTCCAGTATGTCACATGTACAAACCAAACACTTACTAGCACCTGAAATCTTTCTGAAACCTTTTTGCACATTTGAGTTTTGGTCCATTTACACTGTTGCGCATAAAGTTGGAATCATTTTGTTTTCAGACTCACTCCTCTTTGTATTCCTATTCATACACATCAGTAATCACTACATACTGAGTCCTATTGACGCTTTATCCATAATGAATGAATCCCGTTGTCACAATCATGTCATGAGAAGAGGTAAAAATATTTTATTCCAATGTTATGAGCAACAGTGTATATGAATAGCCTGCATGTGGCAAAATATCCATATAATACTAAGAGAAACATGGAGCCAAGCTCTGGATATTGCCTGACAAGTGGTGGATTAATCTGAACAAACATTCAACATTCTTATTTAACCACTAGATATGTCATTCAGGCACTACAGTTCATTTTAGAGATAACGTCTTGGAGATCATGTGTTTCTCTGTCTTAGAGAGGATTCTTTGTCAGGTATGACATGGTATAATCAGAAATGATGGACCTGCTGCATTTTCATGAATACACTTAATTCAATTTTCACCTATGGTTTTTGAGGAAATGAGCTTTTTTCCTGTTTTCCTGTTTTCTGTGTTCATTTTGTTAATTACATTTTCCATTATCTTGTTATATTTGGGTTTTTTTATTCATTTTGGTTCATTTTTTGTTTGTTTTGTGAATTATTTGTTCATATTTGTTGATTTTCATTCATTTTGTTGATAAATTTTTTCATTTTATTAAATATTGTTCATTGATTTTACATTCTGACATTGATTTGTTATGTATTGTTATAAGCAGGACAATATATCAAATTAAATTGTATAATCAAGTTTTCTTTTCTTTATTCAAATCCTTGAAAAATGCCCAAATTGGAAAATCAAGATTAGGGTTTCTCTGGAGACTTTTTTTGCAACCTGCTGCTTATTGTAAAATATTGACCATGAAAATATTTAACCAGTTGTGCTTATAAGTGGTGCTTTATCAGATTTCAATTTATTTTATTTCTTAACAAATGTAAACAAAAACATAATCATTCAGTCCCTGGGATCCATCCCGTTAAAGAAACCATTCTCTTCCTCCCTGAATAAACATTCAAGCTTTTCAGTTGACGTCTTTGTCACGATGAGTACAGCAACAGTACCGAGATATTTTGGTGATTGAAAAATACCCACTCGCACAAATACATACACCCACAAAGATACAAAACTCCCACACACAAACAAGCCCAAATAAACAAGCTCAGCAAACCAAACACACTTCCCAGAGAAGAATATCCGCAGACACACACAAACAACTGTTTCTGTCTGTGAATACCTGATGTGGTATAAAAGGTCCACATACACTTGACTTGTCTGCTTTTCATTGCCTGTGCTTTCAGATTTCAGCACCATGGACAGAGGTGGTTAAAGACGTGTTCAAGGTCCATTCAAAGTGACTGTATATCTGCAAAGTGGCTGAAATGGGCAGTTATGGCAAACATAGAGAGGTGGGTGTCACTTATGGTCTGGCGAGCTCTGTGTCCTCTACTTTAAGGTCACTAAGCTTCTGGTCAGTTTTCTGTCTCTTCCCAAATCCATTATGTCTTCCACATTCTCGAGTGTTTATTTTTATCAGATGGCCAGTAGGGGGAAGGAAAAAGGGAGACACTTAGATTTTTACTGTAGGAATTACACTGTAGTTTTAATTCTACTATATAATGCAAATCGTGCTTATAAAAAGTAATTTTTACTGTTCTGCCGTAGGATTATATTTTTATTCACTCTATTCAATGTGTTATTCATGTATGAATGAAACACCCTCAAGGAATCACAGAGGGCATGACCATATCTTGGATGAGAAAGGGAGAGAGAGAAAGTTGCAATAAAACCAAAGTAAATCCCTCTGATACCATTTGGCAGACGGTTGCTTGATATACCTCAGGCTGGATATTAAAAATCTCAGATGGGCTGCCCAACTGACAACTTAATCCATTTAGAGACACTGAGTAAGCAGCAGGAAGCTGAATCAGGGTCAGCGTACACTGAGGTCTGTCATTTCTCACACAAGCCACAATAGGTTTATCTCTAGTAATCTATTACTCATGCTTTGGAGTGAAACAGAAACAGTAGATAGGCAGGAGAGAAATACAATCATTCCATTTTGAGATTGCGATGATTAAAAGGTGCCTCAACCTGAAAGCGCACTCAGAGTGATGTTAGGCGATATCTTGAAAAGAAGGAAACGGCGTTTTCTCTGAAGACATGGCTGATTCGATGTAAGAATGTGTTAGGTAAAATCCTTGAATTGAAGAAGGATAGACAAAACGACCTTTTTCAACAGAGAGCGGTTCAAGATGTTAATTAAAAAGGCCGTGTTCTAAGGTAGTGCAGCTGATGTTCCTATTAATATCCACAGAAAAATGAAGGTAGACATTATAATTCACATGGAGTGTGGTACGGTTGCTGCTAAAGTTGTCATGGACATGTTGCTTTAATGTAGGAGAAAAAATGATGCAGACGCTGAAGGAGAACAGGGTTACGTAAGTGAGATAATGTGTAGCTGTGACATCTAAATGATTGCTTCCAGCCTTGGAGCTAATGACAGTTTCTTAAGTGCAAAGACACAAGAAATGACGCACAAGTTTGTTTGTCTGATCCTCTGCATATCAGATTCCACAAACTGTGCACTCATACAGTTGGTGCTGTTAGTTCTTGGTGACTCATTTATTGACAGTGGCATTTACAGTCAATTTATTTAAGATGTTCAAAAATATCAGCTCTGACAGGTGTCATCCTGTACGACTTTTTGCTGCACCTCAGAGAGAGAGAGAGAGAGAGAGAGAGAGAAAGAGAGAGAGAGAGAGAGTTGGAAGGCAGAGGCACATTCACTGAGCGGTTAAAAGACTCTGCATGAGCTGGTAGTTCAATAGTGCCATCTTCTGGATATAATAATATTTTAAAAGACTCCTACCTCATTTGAAATACAGTTATTAAGTTCCTCTCATGTATTCTATTCACATTTCATGTTCTTGCACAACCCTTTTCATTCCTAACTCATCCTGTCATAATCTTAACAAGTGACATTAAGATTACAAATGAGTCTCTTATAATTGTCACACAATAGTTACTTGAGATAACCATGATTATTTTACTTAATTATGGTTATTTGCATAAAAACAGCTGGATAAAACTAACATTAGTATTTCCTCATCATTTTCCACTGTTTGAGATTTGAGGTTTAATTTCTTCTTGTCATTTCTTTGTGTATTTCATTATATATTTTCTATATATGAATGACATACAAGGATCTAATTGCAGAAAAGGAATGGAACATTATAATTAAGTATTCACTAGTGTATTTATTCACTAATGAATACTTAATTATAATGTTCATATGATTAGAATCATATGAAATAGAATGAGTTTTTATACTGTATCTACATAGGGTGCTGGTTGCAGGTCATGTTTCTACAGTATAACTGAAGGACTGTGAATGAGAGGCCATGTAAAGTGCTTTGGGCACCATTAAAGTGTGGAAAAGCGCTATATAAGTGCAGTCCATTTTATTTTCTCTAGTTCTGTGTTTTGATTTTCCAGCGTTAAGGTGCGCTGTGATGTATGAGTGGGAACCAGACTTAACTTCCAATTACGTAAAAAGCCCAGAACAGAGAAAACAAACACTGGCTGTAATGAAGGAAGGGAAGGTGTGGAAGGGATGCGCACCAGACTGTCATGAAAAAATGTAAATAAGAAACTGGCATTTAGTCTGGTCCATCTTTTGAGGAAAATTTGTGCTTTAAGAAAAACAACATAGTTATTCTCAGTTAATACACACAATTGACAGAGTTATGATACAAGATATTGACAATGAGATTTCTGAAACTGTGCAGTTTTATCACTATATGACATCTGCTGCAATTCAATATAACTGTAACTGTTTACATAAACTTGCCGTGACTGGGCTGAAATAGAGCTGTAACTGTAAGGGAAATGTATATGGACTATAACGTGAATATAACAACAGAAATGTATTGCTTCTGTCTATTTGAAGTTATTTTACACAGAAAGGGGTAAGAGCCCAGTATGGACAGAAATGTGTGCACAGATTTCCTTCAAAAATCTCATTCTCTGGCTGTTCGTGGAGCTAAATCACTCCTACATCTCTGGACGCAAGGCTGTGTTCTCCGATTGTAATTATAATATGTTTTGCTTCCACCCCATCAGTGGTTTTTGTGTGTTCATTATAATTTGTCTGGAGTGCTGGCAGATAGAATTTTCCATGACAGTATACCTTAATGGGGCGTTTCATGTTACCTTTACCAATAAATAAATGCTTTAATGAAAACTCTACTGTATAGGGCCACACTAACCTGGAGCACCCTACCACCATGTTTAAGTCAGATTAGCACCTTATAGCAACAGTTATTCAGAAAAAAACAAAACAAAAACATTTTGGCTTCATATGAACATGATGGAGTAGAGATTTTCTTTAAATATTGTAAACTAGTATCGTTGTACCAAGTATCAATCTTGTATTTTCATGTTGCTGTTGTTGAGCTTGTTTTGATGTAATATTAAATTATGTTAAATTATGTTAATTTATGCATTGCTGGTTATAAAGTATACATTTATTCAGCTGCGTCCTAACAATATTATAACATGTATTTGCATATTATAATATTGTTGTTGTCAATGTATTACCTAGGTATTAACTCTTCAGTTTTAATACTGATCCAACCTGTAGTACTACACTGTACATATTACATGTACCTTCTTGCACAACTTGTTTTCATATGTATCATCATGTTAACTCACAATAATGAAATGTATGAATGCGTTGTTTCATTTGTTTTTGTGATATTTGTCAGAACGGGCTGAATGAACAAACTCATGCGCATTGTACTGAAGGGAGTAAATGGGTTTATTAAACAAAGAATAAACATGAACATGGATAAAACTAAAACCTGAGGGTGAAAAGTAGTCCACAGTACTGAATGTGAAAGTCCGGGTTATGGCTGTGAAGAGTGAAGTGAGAGTCCAGGTGAATCTATGGATGAACCAGCACTGCCCTGGAGCAGAGGAGCCCCTCATATGGGACCCTGATTGAGATCTGCTCCAGGTGCGGTGCCAGTAGGTGAAGGTCATTAATCAGTCTGAGGGAGGGGTCTGTGGAAAAGCATGAGCTCACCATGACAATATTATTTGGTACGTGAACTAATTTCTTTTTTTTTTTTCCATTAACGGTCGGTTGTTGTCAATTAAGTTTGAATGTCTTCCATGTTATTGTGTGGACTCCAAGAGTAGTTGTTGTTGTGGTGATAACTAATGGGGATCCTAAATAAATAAATGAATAAATAAATAAATTAATTAATTATTTTTTTGTGGTTGTCATAGGAGAGGCGAGGGCATTTTCAATTGCCTTCAATTTCCAATGTGACTGGCAGATATCAATAAAAGTCACATACTGAATGTTGAAGTTACACATGTCAAAAATGACAATTTTTGCTTACAAAGCGGAAAATAAAAACACCAGTGGAATTTCTGTACACGTTTCCATCTTATTCTTCCTAAGACCTACATAGACAATTAATGTTGGGCTTAAACTGTAATAAAGAAATAAAATGAACAGAAAATGTAACTATCTTTATAATTATCTTTACAATTATCTGTATAACAATTATTCGTAAATTGAAATTCCATTATTGTGACAGCCCTAGTCATAAGTAATGCTGGAAATATTACTTGATTTTGTTTGCATTACTCTACTTATCGTAGGAATTTATGAATATTTAACACAGGCGCTTCTCATGTCTTTAACTACAGTGACATATTTTCAAGGGTGTACATACATGAGAGGAATATTCCTGCATTAAATAAATGGTGTGAGTGCAAGTTAAGACTGTTCTCCTCTGCTGCTGTTTGATTTATACATCCTATTGATAGTCTGCGTATTTCTCAGGCCAGGGAATCTCAGGGCATGAACGTTTTGTTTAAAGAGTATGTGGACCTGGAGCATCAACAAATGTTCAGAGGTAAGTCTCAGAAGAAATGAGAATTACAAGGTTGTGAGTTGATGCTCGTAAATATTTTATGCAGGCATATTTTATCTGTCTTGTTCCAATTTCTTTTTGGTTTCCATCACCACATAGTCAGAGTCTATTTTCAACTCCATCAATGAATCTGAAAAGCTCCAAAAAAACAAGCAAATATATCCTGGCAAAAATAACTTAACTCATGTGTTGATTTCACCTCCTTGTTGTAATCATGTACAAAATGATTCGTATCCACCCACACAACAGCAGACAGGCTGATGGTACAGTAAAAGCCCAGGTATACACTAATCAAACATTTTTGTCTTGACAAATTCAGAGAGAAAGTAAGGTTTGAGTCAGCCCTTCATCTCAGCGTCTGTCCACTCTACGAGTTTAAGGCACAGCAGCAGTGATATAATGTAAGAACAAACCTTGCAGCAATAAATCAGACTCATTTCACCAAAGAAAAAGGTCTGAACAAAGTGTGGGCTGTGGTTCTGAGCCTCAGTTAATGAACTGCACTGAGGCCACTTTTACTGCATATGAGTCAGAGAATACAGGAAAACTCCTTTGCAGAAAACTGGGTCTTTCGTCTATTCTCATACCCACGTACGATTTTTATATGAATACATGTATCATGCATTGTCATGAGGATTTTGAAGATTCTCACTGAGACTTGTTGATTTTCTTGTGGTACGAAACCTGAACAAAAGGAGGAGAAGCAGAGGGAGAAAATGTGAGGAGGTTTGAGAGGCAGTTGGAACTTTTGCACTTGGTAATTGTTTTAGTGGTGGTAGCAACAGTAGTCATAGTTCTGTTAGTGACACCAGAGGCAGGAGCTGATGTTCAGAACATAAACATTTTGGGATTTGGGAATGGCAGCTGGGAGTTCTAACAAAATCAATGAGTAGAGTATATTTTTCAGAAAATTTCAAATGAACCCTTCACACACTGGGACCTTTAAGTTCACCGAAAGCTGATCTGGGACCACCCGAATTACATTCAAAGACACAGGTACCTTCAACTTAGTGTCGGAGGAGATGTTAAGAAACACTGCTCTCTCCAACAAAGCTCTGGGGCCAAAAGCAAATACTGCAATAGTAACACTTCAACATCAATAATTTAAGAGAGTGTTCTGGTGGTATTGTGCAGAAAATATAAAATTTGCAGACATACTTACCTTGGACAAAACCCAGATGGTTTAATGAGAGTTTTCAGATATTGAAAACATTCTATCTGGATTGTTAACATATTTTAACGTGATGTATTTTTAACTATTACAATAATTAGAATGTGTGTGTTGTAGTAAACCTTGAAGGAGAATTTAAGGTTTGTAATTGAATGACTATTTCATTAATTATAAGTACTAAATGTATCAATCTAATTAAATTCAAGACATGCCTGTGTGACTCCATGCATATCTCCCTAGATAAGGTTACATGTGGCATGAAACTAAATGCATTTTAGGTTTCATTATTTATTGAATTCAATGTTGTCATCACCTCTGCTTCCTGTGATTTGATAGGTTATATTAAAAAATAGGAATTAACCTAAATATTTTCAGATATAAAACAAATACAGACTTTTCTCATGTGAATTTTAACTCTATATTTAGGCTAAACCTTCTCATTTTCATCAGTTCTTTTGTCTTGCTGAGCAACAAATGATTCATCACCTATTTTATTCATGCTCAGTAACATCTGGCTTTGGCTTTGTTTAATTTATTTACGGGTTCACTTTGAAGTGAAACCAGGTGTTATCAGGTGTTCTGACAGGTGTTAAGTTGCCAGGAGAGTTTTCATCTGTGTGTCCTCTGTTATCAGATGGTCACAATGTGCTACTACTTCTTTGGCAATGTTATATTTTTATTATTAATATCTCCTGCTCTTGAATCTATTTTATGGACATACTGTAATATACACTGACTGGAAAAAAAAAACCCAAAAGTCCCACCCAGATTTAACCAAGGAAATACATGAGAGCCTTCCGCTGAATAGTTACTGCTGGATTTAATAGGTTTCAGCTGACAAACAAGTTCTTTAACCCCAACTGATGCTGTGGTTTCTCATTTCTTAAACAATCATCAGTTTGCTAAAGAGCATAAAGACTGGACAAATCCAGGATTCATCTTGCTCATTGGGCTCATGAAAGAATGTTTCAGGGAGCATGAGACATCATATTCACACATGGATTGTCCACCAGAGTCAGACCTGAACCTGTTGAGAATCCTTGGTATGTGATTACTTTACACAGCGTCCTGACTCTCCCATCATCAATACAAATACAACCTTACCAATAAATGAATGTAGCCGAGGACGGAAATAAATGTGACATATATTGTGACATTGCATGTCCATTGTGTGTCATTGTTTATGCCACATTAAATGCATCCTGCACTCAAAGTTCAAGGCTAGCCAACAAAACATTGTGTGGAGGACTTTTTTTGGGCCAGGCAGCATAAAATTAGGGTTACTTGCAATGTATCCCAGTTTGCTTGTGCTTTCAAATATACACAAGCACTACTGCAATACGTATATACATAGGTTAAATTGGGCCGGAGCGCACCAGAGCTCAGCTCCACGTCCTTAGGTCTGAAACAAACCCCACCAGAGCTCAGGTCCCTCTCCCTCAATGTAAACCAACCCTCTACTATTTCTGTGATTCAGTTTCATCTCCTAATAAACTAAATAAACTATGAAGTTAAATAAGTGCGAGACGACCCAAAGACATACCCAAATCGGCTACATGGGATTGTCAGACATCACATCATAACGCATCCTATGATTCTAGTATCTCACTACATCAACATCAATGCTCCACTCATCTAAACCATGATCTATTCTAAATGGATCCTAGGATTCTAGACCCTACAACAGGGTTGGACACACTTTTTCAGCTTGTGAGCTACTTTTAAAATGACCAAGACAAAATAATCTACCACCACTAAATATTAATACATATATCATATATCAGTGGATAGCTCACTGGGTAATATTACTACCATTTATGTCACTTGTTGCATTGACCAGACACTGTATTCTGACAATCTTCTTCTTATTATTATTATTATTATTATTATTATTATTAATTCAAAAAATCATTCATCTTCTGAACCACATTAGGCTCATTTGGTAATATTACTACCATTTATATCAATGGTTGAATAGTAGGTAACAGCACTGACTGTGATGCCCATGCTAATTTTTGTTCATTTATACATGTTGCATTGACCATACACTGTATTCTGACAATCTGAAGTTGAACTGTATGAGGCATAGATTACTGTTCAATGTATCAGCTGTACTGCATTTTATCTTCTTCATGGACCTTTGTATTGTGCAAATAAATAACTTGTTGGACATGGACATTTTCCAGAAGCTCAAGATGGAGAACAAAAGACATACCTATGCCTTTTTGTTATTTCCTGTGACATGCTGAGTAGTTTGTTTTTCAAATGTCAGTCATCGAACAAAAACACCCAAGTTTGCTGCCTATGCAGTCTCCACTTTCAAACAGCGACTGAAAAAGTACATAATAGAGGAAAAATAGTCTGAAATGCTTGGTTTGTCATTCTTCTTCTTCTTGTTATTATTATTATTATTATTATTGTTATTATTATTATTATTCATTCAAAAATTCATTCATCTTCTGAACCACATTAGGCTCATTTGGTAATATTACTACCATTTATATCAATGGTTGAATAGTAGGTAACAGCACTGACTGCAATGCCCATGCTAATTTTAGTTCATTTCTACATGTTGCATTGACCATAGACTGTATTCTGACTATCTGAAGTTGAACTGTATGAAGCATAGATTACTGTTCAATGTATCTGCTGTACTGCATTTTATCTTCTTCATGCAGCTTTGTAATGTGCAAATAAATAAGTTGTTATTGTTGATGATAAAATAAAAAGATAATAAATTGAAAAGTATTAACAGCCTTGTTGCTTAGGTAATTATTCAATCACACAGCCTACACAGTTAACCCCCCTCCCCAAAAAAAAAACAAAACAAAACAATGAATTACATGAGTTGTGGACAATGTGAGGGCAATATAATGTAGTTGACGTGAAATAAGATGACCATTGACCGTATGCTACACAAGGGCTCCCCTCCTCACAAAAGCCAATTTAACCACTGTATATATCACACAAAAACATTTAGAACACTACTTAAAGTAAATTTTTGCAGTTACAAGCCTAGATCTTTCCTTGCTTCAGCACATCTATTTCCATTGGTTTTTTGTTACTATTAGAGTTGGTTTGGGTTATTTTTCACCGTTAATATTCAAAGCTCTGAGTGCATTTGTCAAAACAGTTTTTTATGTTACAGCACAACACAGTTCACCTGCAGGAGTTCATAACTAATCTAAAACAGAAAATTCATGCTTCAAACTAAGCAATTGTTTTACATAAAAAGTCTGTTTCCCCTAAATCAGAAGACAATCATTGTGTTATGTAACAATGCTTGACTCTACAAATGTGCTTTATATCCACATATCAGTCTGAATGAGTGGTACTTTTGTCAGCCATTTTAGACGATTTTTGCCCAAATAAAATCCATATTACAGGACTGTATTCACATATATGCCTGATAATTCAGACAGTTTTATGGACATGTGACATGGATGCATGCATATGTGGTGCATGTCACAGCGGAATATGTGTTCATTTCTCTACTTAAGATTTAATACCTCATATTGTGCAGATCTCTCTCCAATGAGATTCTGCATTCACATAAAACTCATTTGGAAAGAGAAATGTATACAAACTGTCATAAGTGACTAAAATTTAAATTGTCTCCTGTCTGATTTAATAAACTTATGACTGTGTGTGATGTTGAAACTATAGGTTAATGGGCTGGAGGCCGCCACAGCACTTCCATCCTCTGCGATGACTGACAGGTTGGCCGTTTATGCTGTATGATGTTTATAATGATGATTCATTTAGCTGCCGCATTAATGTGTATGTTGCATTTCACTGCTATAGCTGTGAGTTTAAATCTGAAATACTGCATCATATACTATATGATCTTGTGAGAACTATGTATCTCAAAAATGTCAACTTTTTGACAGCTCTAAAAAACATGTCTGTTTTCAGATTTGTAACAATGCATTTTCAGCTGATCCAGGGTTTTTTTATTATGGGTTTTGCCCACAAAGGAGGATATTTTTCACAAACCATGAAGAAAACACTTCAACTGAATAACTGAATACTGCATTATGGATATAGTGCTGTATCAAATGTATCATATCAAGTATATTGATATATGCATACATGCTGTATAATGCTGAATTCAGACAGAACACTGCACATGTTTTGTGAATAGTCATAAGAAAAATTGTAAATCCTTTGCTTGAGCAGTAAATAAAGTTTTACTGACAATGAAAAAAAATCTGTGACGTATTTTAAATGGGACAGAAGGAGGGCGGTTTGAAAGCGACAATGCAACTCTTGTAAACATAATTAAAGTTTACTTTAGTATCTTAAAAGACTTAATTAACTGTTCGGTGTCATTTAATGTCTTAATATACAAGGAAGCTGCTACCAGCCGTCCATGTCTTTTCGGCTTCTACATGAGGCTTCGCTAGTGTTAAGTGAAGTCGATGCACTAGCTAACTTAGCTAGCTAGCTGTTGCTAGCTGTCAACTTCTTTATTCCCTTAACTTTCTCGTCCTTACTCCGATCTAGTTCATATCAGATTTAGTTTAGTCGTAGCCTGACTTACCACTTAAAGATGGCAAGTGTGCATGAAAGCCTGTACTTTAACCCGATGATGACAAACGGAGTGGTCCATGCTAACGTGTTTGGCATCAAAGACTGGGTAACGCCGTATAAAATTTCCGTCCTGGCGCTCCTGTACGAGATGACCGCTTCAAAGATCCCCCTACCAGAGAGGAGAAGACTTAACAAACTCATTCTACCCCTCCAGCAGGTAGGCTATGCTTTGTGCAGTTGTTTTGTCTTTCAGTGAGTTATAGTGTGTTGCTCATGGCTGTTTCTTTTTGGCTTATCAGGGACCAGACCTGACTCTTGGACAGTTTTTGAAAACAGTGGAGGAGTGTTGTCCTCAAACTGCATATGCAGTTAAACTCAGGTATGCTGCTCCATTCTGAAACATAAAGACTTCTTATAGTGTAACTGCTCAGTGCCATGTAGCCTAGTAGCTCTAAAAGGCAGTAAAGTGCTAAGATCAAGTCTTAGTTGCAGATAATAAAACTGGGACACGTTTTATCATTAACTACTTCTTTACTAGTTTCCCATATGAGTAGCATATGAGAGGCCAGATTGAGATGTTTTGGACATGTGCAGAGGAGGGATAGTAAATACATTGATAGGAGGATGATAAAGATGGAGCTACCAGGCAGGAGACGAAGATGCAGACCAAAGAGGAGTTTTATGGATGTGGTGAAGGAGTACATGCAAGAAGATGCAGGAGATGGAGTCAAATGGAATTAGATAGTGTCCTCTTAGTTATAGTAGATTGGCTTGAAAGCATATCACGATCTTGAGTCATCTACAATTTCCTTATCTTTTATTAAATAGTTCTAATTAGGAGGCTTTAGTATCTTTTGAATACAGTAACAGTAAAAGCTTTCTGTTCTATTTTATTCTATTCTTTTGAGCGAAAACTGTTAATACTCTTGTAATTACCAGTTACTGCTGGTGGATATGTTTGTTGTTTACCACCACACTGCTATAAAGGTTATTCTTGCTTCTCTAAGGTGTTTTAAGCGTTCCCATTAAATAGTAATTGACAAGGTTTTTAATGTTTTGACCTAAAAAGTAGAATTTTTCCTCAAAGTATCACATTACTGGTTTTAATAAAAGCTTTAGAATGACTAGTATAGGGTTTTCCTTGCAATTATATGTCTTAGATCTTGTGCCATTTGACTCCACCCTAGCCAAATTAACGTAAAATCAATGAGGAGAGAATGTTTGGCAGTTGGTCATCAGTGGATTTCTATAGCAAGTCTTGTCTTTAAGCTTTTAGGTTGGTGTTTGTTTTTCATCTGCTCAAGTATTTCTATTTGTTGCGCATGTATATAGTGACTGTAATTGCTTAAAATTCTGACATATTATGTGTGGAAAATTTCTTGGGAAGGACACCCAAATCCCTGAACTTTAGCATCTCTCCAAAGCCCTTGGAAAACCCTGAATGCTAAAAAGCAACTAGTTAATGTATGTACTTAAGAATAAAGTGATACAAATAAAACTGCATCACTCTTTGAGGAGAAAAATGTTGTTACTATTTCAGTGATTACAGACAGTCATTCACAACATCACTCAAGATACATTAGCTATTTATTTTATGAAGCTTATGCTTTGTTTTACATGAAGGCTCCATGAAATGGCTGATGGAGAGCTTAGAGACATGGAATACTTCTTTTCCATTCTTCCCACTCCTTTCACTGCATTTGATACTGAAGCGTACAAAACCAGTGTTGTTGGTAAGTACACATCATATCACTCATGTTGGAGTTCACTTGTAAATTCTAAAATATTACTATAAAAAACAGATTCTTGTGTTTGTTTAGGTCTTTTTATGAGACACATGCTTCTGGCCTACAACAAACTGTCCTTCAGCCAAGTGTACAAGCTATACAAGTCTTTGCAGCAGTATTACCACAGTCACTATGCCAAGCATACTGATGGGCAGGTGGGTTTGCCTGCACTGGTTGCCGACGACTCTGACATGGACCTCACCAGTACAGAGGACACTGTAGGAGACAGAATAGACAAAGAAGAGTTGGACGCCCCCCTTCATGAGTCAGAACTCAGGTTTGTGATCATTTTTAACATATTGTATTTACTGTTACATCCTTGCCACTCCTGAATTTATTTATTTTTTAATCCAGCCTTCCAAATGGCTCATTGTTTAGATATTACTCCTATCTGGTTTATTGTCTTCAGAATTTTCTGTTTTGTTATTTTGGTACTGTTTTAGAAATGATAACGCTCCAAGCAAAGGACCCCTGTCACAAAAACAAGCAGAATACTTTCTTGCCAGACAAGTAAGTGTAGAAAAAATAAAACGAAATAAATTACAGCTTTACTGATGCAATACTCTGAACTTTAATAATGTTTTCTGCTTTATACAGAACAGTTGCCCACCCACACCCTGTGTCAAGGTCACATCATTTTTAAATAATTCTTTCCTCAGGCGTATCTTCTGAAGAACAATGAAAACAAAGCTTTAAAGCCCGCTGCCCTGCAGGAAGAGCTCAACAACATGCTGAAGTTTAACCCAGATTTTGCTGAAGCAGTGAGATTCTACACTCATCCAACTTTCAATAGCATTATTATGAGACTCCCATTCCATTAGAGCAGTTGTGTCATTAGCTGTGCTTTGTTTTCACTGTGTTTTTTCTCCTTTCAGCATTACCTGAACTACCTGAACAGCATTAGAGTCCAGGATATCTTTCTTTCCGCTCACTGTCTTTTACATTATTTTGACCGCCTCATCTTGTCTGGAAGTGAGGGAAAGAGCAACGGCGATGAGGGATACGGCCGAAGTCTGCGCTATGCTGCTCTTAACCTGGCAAGCCTGCACTGTCGCTTCGGTCACTAGTAAGTAAATGGAATTCATAGGGGATAGTTGAAGAATATACTTGTATAGAGCATTTCATCTTCAGCTGCTTTCTATTGTTCTTGTCTTCAGTCAGCCGGCTAATCTGGCTCTACAGGAAGCTATTCGCATTGCCCAGGAATCCAATGATCATGTGTGCCTTCAGCATTGTCTGGTAAATAAATAATTCATGCTATACTCGCTTGCATTTCAGTCTTAATTGATACCAAGACTATTTGCTCACAATATCTAACCGTGATGTAAGACTGTCTCAGTTTTTTTATTTTGTTTTTGATTTCTGTGTGTTCGGTATCAGAGTTGGCTCTACACACTTGAGCAGATGAAGGGATCTGACAGTGCTGTGTTGACTGAGGATTCTGTGAAAATGGCTGCCCATTTCTGCTTGCCAGTAAGCTCTCTTATAAACATGCCAATACAGGGGCTTCAGGAGTTCATATACTGTGTTTATGTATATACATACAAAATAAATATGACCATGGTCATCAGTCACTTTTGCATTATATGTATCATTTAACTAGGGTAAGAACTTTGTATTTTTTATTCTTAACTTTTATCCTCTGCCGATGCTCTCTGCTTTAGTATTTGGCATCACTGGGCATTCAGTCATTGGTCCAGCAGGGGGCGACACAGGGCAAGACAGCTCATAAACTGATGGACGCACTGAAGGACACAGACATTCTACACTGGAAGCACAGTCTATCAGAGCTAATCGAGATCAGCCTGGCGCAGACAACGTCCATATGGAGGATGTATGGCAAGAGGTCAGGCTTTTTATTTTGTCTTCCAACTCACAGTTGTGCCGGCACACAGTCCTCAGTGTTACTCCCACCAGACCACACACCAACACAGTCTTATCCCCTTCTGTGAAACATGATTAGAAAAGCAAATATATCTCATATGGTCACATGTCAGGACAAGGGAACATCTAGTACACAACCAAACACTAATACAAAAATGTATATACATGATTTTTATACATTGGTGGGTTGTACCTAAGTACTTTTACTCAAGCACTTATTTAACTTTAATTTCTCCATTTTATGCAACTTAACACTTCTGCTCCACAACATCTCAGAGGCATACATTCTACTTTTTAATCCAATACTAGTGACGGCTTTAGTTTACGCTTCTTGTCAAGTAAAAACCATTTGTGTCCAAATCTGCTGATGGTAAACATTTGTAATAAATTGAAGGATTAAGTGTGCTGAGAAAATTCTCCTTCTCCTTAAGATGAATAAACTTTGTAAAAACCCACTGGGATTAGCTGAAAAATGCACTATAACAAATGTGTTCACAGAACAGTCACACAGGACGGCGATGCAAGGAAAATTGTTATAAAATGTCATGCATTGCTGTAGTCAACCCCTGAGCAGAAAACAGACGCTCATGTCTTATTAGGATGTTGCATGTGATAGTGTTACACTCTGTGACATTTCTTCCCTTATAAGAATAAGGAGTCACTTCATCTCGATTAGTACATTTCTTTATTTTTCACCAGACACATTAAAACATATTAACAGGACACTAATGAGTTAAAATGAGCTCAACCTTAAACATCTATACCAAAGTGATGGAAAAATGTCACTATGTAGCTGCTTAGTTATTGCCTCAGTATGTTTTTGTCATTCAAGGCTGCGTTTCATTGCTGAAGTTCCGTTCTCATGTTGTCGATTAGATAGATGGATGAACTCAAACACGCAGACGTCCTAGTGCCATTAGCCAGTTTTCAGCTGATTGTTTTGCTATGAACCCGTTCAGAAATTTAATGTGAAATGTCAGTGCATCATCTGATCTGTCTGTGAAAATTTAGAGACTTGGAGGCTGCAGGAAAACTACCGTAATATCAAAATACTAATTAAGTCCTGCATTCAGTTTTGTACTTAAATACGATGAGTGAAAGACTATTTAATTTTCAATAGTTTGATATTTGTTTCACACTAATATCACAAAATCATGTCTATAATAGTGATCTGTTCAAAACAATGCTGTTGTACTTAACTGCTAAAGAATATTCATTATATATATTAATTATATAGGCATGCACTTTAAATGGGAAAACAAAGTAAATAATTGACAATAGTCACAATTTGAGTTGTAACCCTAGCCTTAGCCAGAAAAAAAGAATTGATAAGAATACCGTTAAAGTACCGCATTGAAAAGCAGTATTGATCAAATCTTCACGATGCCCATCAAGTCAAATGAAATTTTATTTATATAGCGCCAAATCATGACAGAAGTTATCTCATGGCACTTTACATATAGAGCACTTTACCCATCCCTAGTAAAGGATCTGAATACTTCTTCCACCACCTTGTATATACTATGGAAGCATATAGATGGTCTGCAATCTGTCTAAGTCATTAATGTGTCTTCCTGTGTCTTGTGCAGCACCATGGCTCTGCAGCAGGCCCAGCTGCTTCTCAACATGAGCAGTCTGGAGCCGGTCAACTTCGGGGTTCAGCAGAACAATACAGAGGCCTTCGCGGTGGCGCTCTGCCACCTGGCCGAGCTGCACGCTGAGCAGGTAACACATCTGATTTGATCCTGTCTGTCTCCTTTCTGCCCCACCGTTGCATATCCATTAGTCAGTTGGCCCAGCATTGCGGGAAAGTAATAAGCATTGATTGGGTCTGCCTTCCAGCTTCTGGGTAGTGCTTAATATATCACTCTTTTCCCCATGTGCCTCTGTTTCAGGGCCTGTACAGTGCTGTTGCAGAGATTCTTCAGCATTTGAAAGAGCAGTTTCCTCCACACACACAGCATGCCAAGGTTCATTTGGTTACCTATATACTTAATGAGAGACTGTGCATAATATGAAATATCCTTTTTCAGCTAAACACAAATCTTGTCATGTGAATGCTGTGTAATATTTTTTTGTATATTTTGATCTATTCAGCTATGGATGCTGTGTGATCTGAAAATCCAGTTTGAGAGACACATGAATGAAGGGAAATACCATTTGGCAGATCCACTAATCACAGCCATATCTGCCTTAAACAAAACTGAGGGTCTCTACAGGTAAAGCCACACGTCAAATCTGCACCTCCTACACCACTGGGGTAATTGCGTTGTAGCTGTAAAAGTGTGTGTTTGCTAACAGGAAAGCTCAAGTATTAAAGGCTCTGAATCGGACCACAGAGGCATACAATATCCTACAAAGACTGCAGGTGCACTGCGAGAAGATGAAATGTACAGAGATTGTCATCAGGTAACTGATAATCATCACCTGTTATTTAGAATACATCCAACTGGATGCTGTGTACTACTAGGTTATATCCTTTATATTAGTTTAAGTTAAATACATCAAATTAAATCTAAGAGCATTTGTGTTCAATTCCTATCATAACATTAAATGCATTTCATAGTCACAAATTCATTCATTCGTTTTCCTTGCCTCTTCCAGTCGTCACAGTCTAACTGACTCACACATTTTATTTTTGACAGAGTTATGCTTTCGACTGCTGAGCTCCACTGGGAATCGTCTGGCTTCTTCACAGCTCTGCCTCTCCTCCTGCAGGCCTTGGCTCTGGCTCGACAGCACCACTTACAGTGTCTGGCCTCAGAGGCCATGCTTCACCTGGCCTTCACTCAGGTCAGCCACAAGAGAGAGACAGAATGCACAAACACTGCTGCTATTTTTATGTATACAAATCACTAAAACCTTAATCTCCAGTATCAGTGCAGTATATGCAAAGCACGGCAGCATGTATCTAACCAGGGCAGCAATGACGAGAGGGTTTCATAGTAATAACTGTCTCAGAAACTATGGTGTTATACAGCATTACATACAGTATACTGTAATTAGCTTTGATGACACTTAAATGAGTGAAGGATTTGAACAAATGTTTTATTGTGACTGAAACTTGAAAATAACTAAGAAAGCTGTACATCTCACTTTTGAAGAAAAGAAATCACAAGGAGAAAAAGCAATAGTACCTTTAAAAATAAATAAATAAAAAAGGTCTCTTTAAGTAAATCATACTGCATTTCCTTTTCTGCAAAAAAAAGAGCATGAAAAATGTGTATGCAATGGGAAGATCTCTGTTCAGTTGGAATCTACTTTTCAAAAACATACATAAAAAATGTGCATCAGTTTTTATCCTGCACATTACCTTGAATTGGTAGCAGCTGCAACCCTACATGTAATCCTGTGAACATTGTGGTTTACTAGTTTGTTTTGTGTTCACTTCCTCTTGCAGCTAATGTTGGGGGTTCCCGAGCAAGCGCTGAGTGTCCTGCATGAAGCCATTGAGCCAATTCTGGCTCACGGATCAGTGATGGACAAAGGCCGCGCCCTGCTGTTGACAGCCCGCTGTCAGATGGCGGTGGCTGGATTCAGGCCAAACGGACAAGGGCAAGCAGGTAACTTCCTCCACGCCCTCTCACCAACACAGATCCTTATCTCATAGTATCATTGCGGCTTGTTTTTACATGCGGTGGGTTCCTGTCTCTGTAGATTTGAATGTGGTGGTTCTGGCTGTTGACACACTCAATGAGGCTGCAACATATTTCTCCAAACTGAACTGCAAAGAACGGTTGCGGGACATCCACTACCTGCAGGCTCAGCTCCATCACGCTCTGGGACAGACCTCTAAGCGCAACAAAAGTGCTATGCTTTTCCGCCTGTTGGACCAGGAACTACAGTCACCTGCACCTCCTGTTTACATGCGACTGTAACTGTATGGATGCAAATGTTCCATGTTTGAATACACACGATTGGACTGCTGAGTTGAGTCACTGCTGCTCACCACTAGATGGCAGTGTAGCTCTGTTCTGTTTCTGTCAGCTCTGAAACATTTCCTGTTCAAATATTTCAAACAAGCGGTAATTATTTAACTCAGGCATGCAGAGCCAGGATAATCACGCCACAGGACAGATGTCATAAGTCTTACACAGGGCTGACTATCCAGTAAATTAAGGATTGATCTTTTGTTGCCTGTCTCGTGGTCAGGAACAGATTAAAATGATAATCTGCTGATAAACATGACAATTGCCTTACTATCTTCCACCACAGTTACTGCACAGGTTTGTCTGACATACATGTCAAGCGGCAGTGTGGTTGGAACGGCGAAAGTTTATCAGGAGCTGTCAAGGCAGCGCTGATTTACCCACCGCTTTTTGATGAATGAGGGTAATATCACTGTTAGCTACAAGATGAATGTGTTTCAGTGGCCTGGATGATTCATATTTCACCAGGAGAATACTGATGAAGCAGGTACCCAAAGGAAAAAATCATGATCACATTCATAATGTAATAGACCTGCGATGACATAACACGAGATACAGTATCTGTATTCCACTTACGTCTGACACAATTTGTAGAAAGTCTTACATTTAGGTGTTCTGACAGCACTGTGATGCATTACTCCAGGCGTCAGCTAAAGCCAGATGATCTAATCAGACAAAAGTATGAGAATAATTAGCAGGAAGGGAAATATCTGCAGCCACTGTGATATGATTTCTTTAAAAGCTCTTTTTTTCATGAAGCTACGATGCTGTTACACTTTTCCCCCCAACATGTTAAGTTGATTTATAGAGTGTAAAAACATCCGTATGCCAGTATCTTGGGGTGGAGTGTTTTTTTTCTAGTCATCAAACAGACATATCTTTCTGTGCTCTGATTGGTCCCTGCCTCTGACCTTTAAGCTTCATGTCAGTTACTGTCACTGTATAAAGAGATGGTGTACAGTACTCAGTAGTAAAAACAAATCTGTTTTCTATGTAAGTGAATGTCATACATCCTGCCCTAACAAGGCCTTCTGACTGTTGCTCTTTGATGCAACTGCAGGCACAAGGCCAAATAGTACCTGTTCTTACATGTTTGCCTGAATAAGGACTAACAGTGGGGAAAGTGTGTGAGCCACTATGCTGACAATTTGTTAAATAAGTCCCTGAAGTTCCACAAGTAGTTTCCTGATATTAGTTTTAAATTGCTTTTAGTGCACATGCTCTCTGAAAATTGCTCCAAGGGAAAGATTTCAATACCTGCATATATATTTCAAAAGCAAAAATTAGCTCCTGAAAGTCACGCGAACATAACATGCTGGATATTGAGATTCGTTCCCCACAGCGATGAACTGTTGGCGATTCTCAGCCTTTCATACACTCAAAAACAGTAGGAATATTTACTCAACACCAATTCAAAGTCACTGGAAGGTGAAAGTAGAGCAGGGTCAGTCTCTTCATGAGCACTGAACAGGTTTTGCCTCTTTTGTCTGGAACTGAACCTTCTACATAATTGAAATAAACAAACAAAAAAAAAAAAAAAAAGGACAGTGGTTTCAGCACTGAGGTAAAAATGTACCTGATGTTCTAATCCAGAGACGGCACAGAAATATCCAGAGGGTCCATCTGGTAAAATATAACATCTTTGTTCAAAATGTTTAATAACAAGCATGGCAACAAACATGGCATAACCACAATGCATGTTTAGAAAAATATATCTGCAAATGTATTTTTCAGAACACACTATACATTCACGTAACCTCTACCCGATATTAAACATTTACAATTCAGAAAGTTCTCTGTAGAGTCACAGTAGAAAACAACACAGCCAGGTTCCTTTAAATTATGTTCATTTCAGCATCTACTAACATCAGGAGAAGGATATGGGGAGACATTTTGGTAAAAACTTGCAAACAACCTGAGGTGTAGTTATTTCTAATTGATGGATAAGGGTGTTACATGACATGAAAACAACCCCCTTTTCTGACAGACTGTCCAATTATTCACAAAAGGTTTTTCTTCTCAAGACAATAAAAGAAAGAGAATTTGAGCGATACTACATAGACAACCTACAATCACTCAGATTCTTACCAGAAACATCTGAATGAAACCCTTTTTTCTTATTATGGCATTGTCATTTGCCTAGTCATTTTTACTTGATTATAATTGAATATCTTGCATACCATCTCATACATAAAGTGGGTTCAATACATAAAGCAGATACATTTTGGGCTCATGGTTTATTTACCTAAATGGTGAAGATTGATGCATCTTCCAGTCCTCAAGTCATCATGTGCAATCAGTAGTGATGATGTCTGGTACAAGAGTCAAAATAGGTGAAAACCTCTTTGTTCACCTTTTAAACACAAAAGAATTCCAACTAAAGAAGTAATGCAGAATAAAAGAGGTATTGAAATGGAGTCACTTTCCGTGTTTGAGTAAAATTCATTCAACTCAGAGGGAGACGTGGCTCCGTAGCTTAGATATCACAGGAGTCTCCAGTGTGGAACTCCCACTGTGGCTCTGTCCGAGTGTCTTTCAGGGACCGTCCAGTCTGAGGGCAGCAGTTCAAGCCCTGACGTCAGGTTCAGTACCCTGCCGGATAGCCTCCTTTCCTGGGGTCAGACTCTGCACAGAGATGCTCTCCTTGCCGTACCACGGCCTGAACCACAGAGTCCGGAGTGGGCAGCAGCTGTGTCACATGGTTCTTCTGGGCCAGACCTTCGAGGACACTCTGTCATGGTATTATCATTAAACACACGTACAGTCATGAGTGCGAGGTGATTAAACCTGCTTGTGATAACAATTTTGTCAAATAGTGGTATTTTTACTGGGAGCTGAGAGTTCTTTATGGATACACTGCCAAAAAAAAAAAAAGCAATTTTAAGAAAGTAACAAAAGCCTTATTACTTTGAAGTTGGACTTGTTTTCTAATGATCTAAATCTAATTTCAAGAAAATGTATCTTATCTTTGATATTCCAGCTAATATTAAACTAGATTTAATCAGTAACACGCTCCAACAATTTGCATAATATCCCAGCTTTGGAGCAAGATTGATGTCACCTTCTCAGTTTAACAATATTAAGACTTATTTTGAATAACACTGTTTTTCTTGCTTGTAATTAGAATAAAATGTAACATGAGCTTACCCCGTTGGAAGATTTCTTTGCTTAATACAAGACAGTTTGGTTATGTTTAAGAATATTTGCTGTTTTCCTACTGAAGTCTTATAACTCAGTTTAATGACACAGGAGTTCTAAGTATTTTCAGTCTGATTCAGTGTGTTTTGCAACATACTGTATGTTTGCAAAGTAAACTGTGATTCTCCAAAGCCCCTTAAACACATCACAAGAAAAGCTGACACGTCACAAGCGGTTTATCTTATAATCCAGATGTTTTGCATCGGGCTGTGACCCACCATTTCAAAGCCCTGTTCCACCACTGTCATATTGGGGTTGAGCTGATTGTGAACTCGCGGCTCCGTCACAGCTTTCTTTAGGTCGTAGTTGAAGAACAAGGAGTTCAGGATGACCTGGTTTTTTGCCAGAAAAAAAAAAAGACTCGAAGTGTTGCATGACTGTGTTTCTCTCTAGGACAGAAATGAACAAATGAATGACTCAGACTTACCAAGGCAGTGGCTGTGGTGATTTTTGTGCCCCCCGAGGCTCCTACGACCATTTTGACTCTGTTTTCCTTGTCAAAGATAATAGTAGGACACATGGAAGACAGTGGCCTCTTGCCTGTAACACATAAACAGAATGTGGCCACGACTGCAGTCTGGATAGATGGGTCGAGATTTTGCAATATAAAATCCCAGTGAAGTGGAATAATATGTATAAATTGTGTAAAAGCGACAGTGTGAGCTACCAGGTCTGAAATTAGTAGGAGGATGTTTGTAAGAAAAGCACTCAGAGTTTCTAATAATACAAACGTAGGAAAGGTTAAAAACTGTCTTTGAACATCCCCCTATTTCCTCACCCCAGGAGAAAAGGTTAAAATAACATCTTTGTGATCACTATAGTATTAAGAGATTAATTTTGAAGAAAAAAAAACAATCTATTTAATCTATAAAATGGTGTAAAATGATACACAGTGCTTCCCAAACTCCAAGATAAGTTTCTCAAAAATTGTTTGGACCAAAGCCCAAACATAAAGATATTTACTCTCATAGGAAAGTAAAGAAACCACAAACTATTATATACTATTTATATATATATATCTGTGTGTGTGTGTGTGTGTGTGTGTGTGTGTGTGTGTGTGTTTGTGTGTGTGTGTGTGTGTGTGTAACTATTATATATAACTATTATATATTATTATTTATATATATATTTATATACTATTTATACTATTATTATACTATTCTATTCTATACTAAGAGGCTGGAGTTAGAGAATTTCAATGTAAAACAAGTTATCAAATGATGAAAACTTAACGCCTGATAACTAACTGACTAATCAGGTAATTGTGGACGTTTCTGATGGAAAACAGGTTTGATCATTCAGTCCAGTCACACCTGGTTGGATGAAGTTGTTGGGTGATGGAGGGATTCCAAACCCGTTGGTCATGTATGGGGAGCTGAAGTCGTCCATTTCATCATTGAAAATAATCCCAGTCGATCTGGACATGACTTTGGAGCCAAAGCTGGAAAAATAAAACAACATTTGAAGGAGTAGTTAATACCAGTTGTCAGATATAACTAACACTTAACTCATAAAGACCCAGTGTTACTTCTGCAGTAGTTCCCAAATGAATTTTTATCTATTTCTACCTTTCTTAACTGGTTTATCACCAATTTTTTTATATAATATGATCCTCTGTTTTGCATTTTTTGGTGTATATCATGTATTTTCCTATATTTAATTCACAGATCATGTAGATGTTCATGAAAACTCAGAGTAAATTAAGTTAATTATATCAAAACGGAGAAAAATGAAGAAAAAGTTACTTTTTCAGCAAAGATATTGCTAACTGATTGTAAAAACGTGTGTCCATCCACTGTCATTAATCCAACTATGGATTTTACTGGTGAATCAATGTTGTAGAAGATGACAGTGTTTCTACGGTAACTACGGAGCATCTGAACATCCAAATGTTATATCTGATGACCATGAAAGGACGGCAAACTGCATTGTACACCAATTATTTACATGTATTGATATGATTAGTGGATCAACGGGGATTAAACCGTTTATATCTGTAGATGGTTTGTGTCTGTAGATGGTTGTGTCTATGGGTTAAACTGTCACCTGTGTGATTTAATAACCGTATGACTGCATGTGCTATTGCTCTTACTATAGGTTAATGGTGCTTGTGGCCGCCACAGCGCTTCCATCTTCTGCTATGACTGACAGGTGGGCCGTCCCGTGGTTGTCCGGGACAAAATAGTCCGGCTCGTAGTAGCTGTCTGGATGGGTGGTGTCGTCTGTAATTCTGCTCCTTATGCCATCGGCAAAGTAGTCTGAGGTCATGTTGTGGATGAGCTGAGAACAGCAAAACAAGTCAGTAGCAGAGCAGAAATGTCTGACAGGTTGTCATGAAAACCATAAATAACTAACCTCTCTGACGATCAGTGGTGGGGGGAAATTCTCAGATCTTGTACTTTAGTAACTGTATTAACCTCCTAAGACCCAGGAGCCCCACAGGTTTTTGAGTTTTGGCTTTTTTTAATTAAATAATTGCTTATATAATGTTGTATCTTAACTGAATTATTATTTTTATTATTATTTTATATACATATGGTATATATAAAAATATGTATATGGATATGCTATTGAAGTGTATATGGATATGTATATGTAGACATATATGTATATGTGTATGTATACAGTATATGCGTATATATGTTCTTTGGTGCAAATCTACCTGGTGTGAATGGTTGCGTGTATGGGTATATGTGTTGTCTTGATACATGTCTTTTACACATATTATTTTTGTTCTTATTGTTTTTGTTTACCTTCCATTATAAAAATTGAAAATCAATAAAAATATATTTAAAAAAAATAAAATAATTGCTTATACTGGAAACATCAAGATGCAACAGTTTTTTCAGATGCAGTCTTAAAAAATTTGATGGAATGTCATTTGCGGTGGACAGTTGTTTCTTTTTTTTTGTATAAAGCTGTGAATTTCTTGTCCTCATACGTGGACAGTGGGTCCTAGGAGGTTAATACTACGCTGTATAAGTACAAGCTCTGCATTCAAAACTTAAGTAAAAGCACCCATTATGCAGTAAAATAGTCCCTGTCTGTGTTTGAATATTTATATTATTACTGAATTTATGTGTGTTGTATTTTGTCGCTGCAGTACTTTAGTATTTTGTAAACTATTGAGTATTGCGTAGTATAACCCCTCAGAGACCTTGTACTATTTCTGCTGGCATGTTATACTCAGATGTTTTTGACGACCAAATTAATTTTGCTTCACAACAGACCTTTCCCTTGTGTTAATCACTGTTTACTAAAACGTTGGCCTCTGCATTTTTAATTGAAAAGTGGGTGCATTCCTGTGTGTAATTTACTGACATGTAGATAATGTTATTATTGCAGAACAGATATAAAACTATTGGTGCAAAAGTGGCTTTTTCAGCAAAATACAGTATATCATTAACTGAAGATAAGAGCAAGAGCATCTACAACCACCAGCATTTGACAATGCAGGTTTTATTGATGAGCATGAGTGTGTGTCTCCGAGTGTCCAAATAAGACGCGTGATGCTGCTGAAAAACTGAGACTGGTTTTTCCCTGAATTACTTTAGCATTATAGGATCAGTGGTTGAAAAGTTATTAAACCTTGATGATTTTAGACACCTAAATGAGGTTTTAAGTCTTTGAGTGTTAACAGCAATGCATCATGTCACTGTGTTAATAGCGTTGCTGTTAGGAGTTTCTAAAAGGTTCATTTTTCATTTTTCCAGCCAATCCAGGAGGGTTTTGAAGAGTTTGTTTAGCTTAAGAGAAAGGAGAATTTTCTCAACATGTTAAAGAATATTTCAACCTTCAGTTTTGTCACAAACATTTAAAATCAAATCACGAATGTTTGGAGGTAGATGGGTTTATACAGGACAGGAAGTGGATGACAAACTGAAATCAGACATATTTAGGAGTGGACTAGTTAAATGAGAAAAGGGGTGGAGTTTGAGTATATAGTTGCATAAAATTGAAATACTCAAGTAAAGAACAGTAATTGAGCAAAAGTACACGCAGCAAAATAAAGGTCTGAAGGTTAATAAAAGTCACATTAGAGCTTACATCTGTAATATTGAGGTAACGTGGGTCCCCCAGTCTGCTCCTCTTGGCATAAGCAAAACGAAAAGCCTCCACAATGCGATGATACGTCAGAGTCTTTGTCTCTGCTGTGGAGACACTTGTGTCTGTGAAGTTGTACCCTGAAAAATTGCCACAAGAAAAATATATCTCAAGTGAATGAACAATCACATTTTCCTGCACTAATCAGGTAATGAGGCTTGTCCATCATTGTGCTAAAAGCCATTTCAGACTCAGCCTCGGCACTGACAGGTCATTAAACTGTAAACTCTCCAGTCAAAAACAGCACCAGCCTTTGCAGCAAATATGAGCCATGTTCCCACTGATTCATATATGAACACGTTAAACACATTTTATCCTTCATTTGAAATTAACGGTGGCACTTTTTATCTGAAGCATGACTAAAGATGCTCTAGCTGAACAGATGGGGTGTTGATGGTGAATTAAATTTGGCAAGCAGAACTGAGTTTCAGGTCTGTTTCCTGCTTCCAAAACAGGCGGAGAACCCATCGCAGGGACAACCTGGGGAAACCTGACATCCTTTCTTCTGCATGGCTGCACAGGCACTTGGCCGGGCTGCTCACCATCCACTATGTTGAGTATCAGTGCCAGCACAGGGCCACTGGAGGGGGCGTCTGGGACATGCATGGTGTATTCCCCGACGTTCAGCCTCAGAGGGTTCTCATTGAGCACCGGCTGGTATTCCAACAAATCATCCAATGTGATAATCCCACCTGGAATGAGCACAGAAGCACCAGAATGAATTACACATGATGAATTATACTCAGTTTTGAGTTTCCCATTAATTTTGGTATCTATATTTCTTCTTTTGGAATTGATAGTGACTCATTTATCTTTTAAGACAAATGAACAAAAATAAAAAGCAAGACCTGCCGCCTGGATGTCTTCGACAATGCTCTGTGCCATCGATCCGTTATAAAACACATCAGGGCCCTCCTCTGCTATTCTTTGGTATGTGTCAGCCAGCTTTGGAAACTTAACAATATCATTTTCCTTCAGAATGTTCTTTTGAGAATCACAAAACACTTCACTGCAGGAATACGAGAGAAGAAAAAAAAAAGAGGAGAGTGAGTTCAATTGCAGCCAATTTTCATCAAAAGTGGGTAATATTTTACAGATAAAAACACTGAATATGAAAGATCACACACAAATTCAAAGCACTGTTTCGGTCATTTGTGCTGTTATTGCTAATATATTATCTGGGCCAATTTTTCCTGGCCTCGCTGCTTATTTTTTTTGTTAATTAAAAGAGTACGTGCTGCATTTTCACATCTATCAACTGTTGTTTTCTGCCCGTTTGTCCTCACCACATGTTGGCATCTCCTTGAATTGAATCTTTGCTCTTGAAAATAGCGTGAGCCAGTGCTTTTCCTATAGGAAACCCATCACGAGCCAAAGCGATGCTTGGCTCGAACAGCTCCTTCCATGGCAGCCTGCCATGTCTCTTGTGTGCCATCTCATAACCACGAATCTCCCCGGGAATGGCTATGGACAATCCACCTGTCAGGCACAAACAGCAGTGTTTTCAATGTCCTGTGCTCTTATTCTCTGTCCCTTTGTCCACTGGAGGAGACTCCTCTGGGCTTCACAGAGATTTAGTATTTTATGACTGTGACCGTGAGCTGGTGCAAAGGATGATGCAGATATACACATAGTAAGATTATTGAGGACTTAACACACAAGAGATGTAGGATGTATTGTTTTGCGACTTCAAGATTTATCCAGTAAATCCCTCTCTAGCTCTAATGCAACATTAGAGTCAGTAGCCTTAACATGTCACACAATAACAAAATACAAATCAGTCAGATCCGTGCATGGAGAAATCTCCTCTGTGTCTGGGAAATAGTCCAACCACTCGCTGCTACTTCTACCTGTACGAGAAAGCTTAGTGTTGTTGCCAAACATGTCCTCAGTGGCGTTCATGGGTGCTGTCTCCCTTGCATCGATGGTTTCCACCTTCCCTGTTGAGCAGGAAATAAGGAGAGTAGACAAACATGCTTGTCAAATTACCTTTTTCTAAGAACTTGTAATCACTGGTGTACACTCACCTGTGGAAGCATTGTAAATGACAAAGAAGAGCCCTCCTCCGATGCCCATGCTGTGAGCGTTTAAGAGGCCAACACACAGCAAGGCGGCTATGGAGGCATCCACAGCTGATCCATTTTTCTTCAAAATGTCCCTGAAAACACAAGAGGTTCACCCTTTTTGAAAACATGTCTATTAATCCTTTAAACCCTAAGCCCAAAATGGTCCATCTGGACTTTTTTCTTATTTTGACTATAAATAGGTGTGAGTCTTTTTGCCCATTTTTCCAGAGCACTTAGAACTTTCAAAATCTAGCAGTCATTTACAATTTACTGCATGTTATAATACTGCCGAAACGGCTTCTTCTCCAGCTTCTTGTACAGGTGTGAGTGAAATCACCGTAATGACCCACTAAAGCCTATAAACATATCAGGTTTCTGAGACCGTTGTAGTTTTTCCAATTGTACAAACAGTGAAAGAGTTACAGCCATCCAAAATGCATCTGCACAGGGTGTGTCAGCGATGACACATCAGGTATTAAAGGGTTAAATGTTTCCTTATCCATGTCTCTCAGATTTAAAGTCATCATATAGAAATAGACAGTTTTCGAAACATGTTTCTCCGGGCAATAAACCTTATTATCGTCACAAAATTCAGCTCAAGAAATTCATATTCTTGTATTCATCATCAGACAGCTCATTACATTTTGCACATTTTGCAGTAAATGGTCCCCAAATCTTTTCAACTATGTGTATATGTCACTTTTTCTAAAGGTCACACCACTAATTTTGTAGGAAAATAGCATATGCACAAGGGAGATAAAACACACAGAGTCACATTTTGCAAAACAAAAGCCTCCAGTAGGCTATTAGCGTTTTTACCTCCCCACTTCAGAACATTTTCCAGCATCAGCAGCCACAGCAGCCTTTGAGTAGAAGTGGTCTGACGGTGGAGGCGTGTGTTTCTTGCCCAGGCCCATGAAAACCCCCAGGAACAGGCTCACTGCAGCCACCAGAAGGACCACCAGACCAGCAATCAGGGACTTCCCAACCATTTTCCTGCCCGAGAAAGTTAACATATTTCATAGTCAAAGAGAATCCAGCAGCTCATCACTTTCGGAAACAAGTGTCTTCCACCGCTGATGCGTCTGTTATTGGCTGAAACCACCACTTGAATTACAATGTGGGAGACAAGACTTAACATAATTCATAAAATTCACTCACCTTTCTTTTATTTGACAAGACGGAAAGCAAGACAAGCTTTCGCTGGCTCTGAACCCAGTCTGTGTGTTGGCACTAATGACAAGGTTGCTGAAAGTGGTGCATGATCTATGGCTTTTAGGTGTAATTTAGCTCACGTGACACACTGTGACTGTTGGCCAAGTGCCTTCAATGACCAAACGTTGATAATAAACATATACTTAATTCTTATTTTAGACTGACAAGTAGACAAAATGAACACAAAGAGGAGAATGTCACAAGGCTCGGCAACATGGCCGTAAATGTTCGCATCAGTCGATATCAATAACCTTTGCAATAAATTCTAATTATTATTTATGTCAAGGTTAAAGGCTGATTTCTTTTGTCCTAGGAGAAAACCGAAGAAATCAGATGGATAACAGTGGTTTTAGATTATTTTAAAAGGTATAAGAAGACAAAAAATGCCATAAAAAATTGAACAAGATGAAAATAACACAAAAGAAGATGTACTTGTATTGATTTTGTGATGTAATGCTTATTTTGTTCATTTAATTTTGATTTCACCTCTTCATATCGATGTGGTCACCAGAAACCTATTTTAGGGTTAGTTTTTGGGTCCGTGTTTCATTTGAGCCATGTTTAATATTGTTGTTTAGATTAAGTTGCAATATCATGTTAAATACAGATACTAGAAGATGCTCCCATTAAAAATGAAGCCTAGTAACATGCATACTGGAGTTACGGTTCTTCTGTTAAAACTAAATAGAAAACTGTATAGGGTAGAGTTAGGGTTCCCAGAAAAGAGTGAATGTTAAAAAGCTAATTTGATGTAGATTAGATTGTGCTTCAGCCACAGTTTAAACAAGAGAAATCTGAATATGTTTGCTTTCACAAGTTTAATACATTTATTTTGTGCTTACACTTCTCAGGGTTATGATTATATTAAACAGTGGATGTTAAAATATTCATAAAAATGAGTTGTAAATAACTTACGTGTGTGCAGTGAGTTCTTGAGCAACAAGTTAAAAATGATGCAATAATGAAAACAACAGTTTTAAACTATTTGTTATAATCAGATTATTATTTAAAAAAAAGAAAAAATCTATGTTATTGTTCTACCACTCAGTTCTATACGATCAAAAAAAACCTCTCTGTAAATAACATTAAGTTTTATGGTAGAAAAAAGAATGGATGAGTTCAACAATTCTAAAAGACAGATAAGGATTTTTTTTTTCAGTTCTAGAAAAAACTGAGGGTCTTTCAGCTCAGTTGACCATTTACATAAAAGCAGATGTCACTTTTCAAATGATGAATGCCTCTTTTTCCCTCACTTTGGAGTGAAACTCTTGAGTTTGCCTTTGCAGTCTTCTATAACCTTCCATTTCACTCTGATATCAATCTCGCAGGCTTGCCAAAGTGAAGGCGAGAGTGATCTGTTTACAGATGCAGGCAGCATTCAGCCCTGCCTCGGGGTCGTGTGATTGGCTCAGCCTGCAGCGTTGCCATGCTCAGTAGCCCTGTCACAGTCTATTTGGCTTATTCTGCAGGCATCCTCAAACCGATTGAGATGCCTGAGCCTTCACCCGGCAGCACAGGTCCGAGCTGGCAGCATCAGTGACAGGAACTTCTCAACAACAAATACCTTTCTGTGTTACCTCAGCTAATCCAGCGTGCACCCGTGTTGCTGGGCCACACTGATAAAGCACTGTCAAAGCAGCCTGTGGGCTGCTGCTGCTGCTGCTGCTGTGATTGCGTCTAAATCTAATCACTACTATCCTGTTCTGGATCTCCCAGGTTCAGAGACGCCCCAAGGAGGAGAGTTTATGTAATGGACAGAGCTGATTTATAGCAGAAGAGGACAATTACTGTATACATCTGTTAGTTGCGGATCACAAAAGCTTTCCCTGAGCTTTTGTGTGCTCATCACTGTCACTAAAAAGAGGGTGGTTTTATTTAATATCAGCTGGAGCTCCATGATATTTTTATCCCTCAGCTGGCAGCTTATAGGTTTCATTTTGACTTTGCTGGCAGGGATACATTCCCACCCCAAGGTTTTCTCCAGTTGTTTTCACACAATAAAGGGGAAGGTTTGTCTAAGCCTATGGCCTCACCAACAAATCAAATCACCCGCTGTTGTTGTTTTTCAGCAACAGGTGAACCCAGCCTGCAGAAACACTTAACAGCCAAGAGAAACCACAACGGAAGAGGAGGTGACATCATGTGTTTTCAAGGGTGCCTATAATCCTATAATGATGGGACTCTGTAAACAAACACCGAATTGCAAGATGAGATGCTTCTCTTTTCTCACAAACATGTTACTGTATGGATAGCCGGGCCACATAGTTCAACATCTCCCCTTAAATTTCAACATGTATTCTGATCATTCACCAGATACATTTCCACATTACGCAACGATTTATTTTCCCATTAATCCTGCTAATCCTGACTACAGGAAAATGGGGGTGTTTAGAGGAACATCCGCAAAAAATAAACATAATTCATGTGCCGTAAAACTGTCTGCCTGCATTATTGTCCTGTAAATCAGTTCATTTTATCTTGAAAGCTCCCAAACTGCGAACCTCCAACCTAATCTAACACTGTGAAGATTTAATGTTTCAATCTAATAACTCCAGAAGAACCTGATGTTACCTTTGTGAGCATCATATGAATGTGCCACAGTCAAAGAAATGTGGGGGTTTTTTTAAGACTTTAACCCTACGTTAGTCACCTGGGGTGTTTCGACACCCCAACTTTTTTAAATTGCTCATAATTTCCAAATTAAT
>JAPQRQ010000028.1:17242322-17262279 GCA_037367365.1 Apogon talboti | reverse complement strand
CCCCAAGCCTGACCTCTGACCCCAAAAACACTCACACTTATTTTTATGTAACCTAGCCTGGCCTGGCCTCTGCTACTTGAACCATTTCCTCCAGAAATGTTTGTTTTTGTAGAAAGTAGGCCACTGGCAGAGCAGTGTACCTGTGACACATTGTTTAGACAGCATGTGACTCACTCCAGTGTCCTCTCCCCCGTGGGTGAACGTGCACTGTGTTGACATCTGATTTGAATAGATAACCCACTATCTAAAAGAGGAAATGGACCAACAGCAGTTGCGTACGTGCCCGGTCGTATTCCCAAATCAGTTCTTTTTAAATGGGGTCTGTATTTTTCATTGCAGAATACACATTCCGGCATCTTTTCTACATCTGTCCTTGTTTCCTCGGGTATAAGGCCAGAGTCTCACCTCTCCTTAGGCTGTTCTAACAGTGCCATTAGAGAGAGACCTGCCCCCTCCATCCCTCTAGCACTCCTAATGTTTCTCTCTCTGTAATGGCCTGTGCTCTGGCAGAAACAATGTGAGCCCTGGAGTCCAATGTTCCACAGTAAAAAATATTATTCTACATCAGAAAGATTTAGTTACTCAGAGCTTGAAATGGAAGGGCATGGAATTGAAAATGTAGACAAATGTCTAGACATTTTCATAATTGCTTCTTATATATTCCTGTAGTCATATACTATATCATATATGTAGGCTATGTATATCTATGCATGTATATGAAAAGAAAACATGTATGTACATATATGTACAGACTATATATATGCAAACTACTACATATGTCTTTGGCCACTTTTGTTATTTCATGGATAGCTCATACCATCTTATAATCAGAGGATGTATGCACATAATGATAATAAATTCCCTCACAAGTAGGGATAAAAAGTGTTGTTTCAGAATTAGTGCCAATACAGATTATTAGTTATCAAAAAGACTGTCAAAAACACTCATCTGGAAATGGTATACATTTGCAGTATATCATGCAAATCTTGGTGTCATATTTTAGACATATTCAAACACAAATCCAATTATGTTTCAACAGGATTTATTGCCAGTTTCACTCTGAACTGGTGGGATTATAAATAATAAGTGCAAGTAAATGCATAAATGTTCTCTTCTTGTTCCATCATTTCCACAAGAGCACAGAGTGGTGACGACAGACAGAGAGCTGCATTAGAGTCTGAGTAGCACATTTTCTAAATTCCTTTAATTTATGAAAGACTTGTTTAAAAATACCAATATATACAATTGTATGTGAAGATCAAATCTGATAATGTGATAATCTGATAATTGGTCTATCCCTCTTTGCAGGTCAATGTCACTCTTGACTCTTGGGGGAATATATTGCATTTCTGTATGTGGTGACGTGAAAACGTAACTTTTAGTTTTGTAAAATTGGACAATTTCCTTCTCCTGTCGCTGATGAAAATCTTTAATATCCTATATCTTATAAAAATGCTTTGTCATCAATTTAAAAATACTGCTGTTTTCCAAAATCCATACGAAATACTACAATGACAATATTCACAATGCTTGTGGAATGCGTTACTGTGTCAGTAATTCTGGTTTGCTCTTGTCACTTGTTGTGGTGTGTGTAGTGCTATACAGGTGTAGCATTTGTACATTTGAAATGGGAACGCAGTCCTGGTGATCTCATTTGTTTGTCTGCCTTTAGGCCCTGCTTTGTCTTTTAGCTGTCGGCCAATCCAGTGTTAATTACTCTGAAGCCTTGACACTGGAGAGAGTGGAACCTCCTTAATCAAGCTAAGGAGATAAACTGGGCAGGCTGGGCTCCATGACAGCCACATCACTGGGGACACAGGCACGCTTCCTCCAAATGAGATCCACTTTTATTTAATAAGTCTTATTTTATCTTAACTCGCAGCATTGCAAGTATTCAGATGTCTCAGAGATTATGTTCTGTGAATTTAAAAGGGACTTGTCGCAGAGTTAATTGATGTGAAACAGAGAAGTCTGCTCCAGATATGAAAATATCTGAGCTTTGCTGCAGATATGGAAAGTAGTCAAGGCTTCATGTACTGTGTGCACGTAACAGTTGAACAAGAGAGATATTTTTACACTCAGAAGGGCAGAAGCAGCTTCTCTGTATCGTGGGTTTAGACTGTGTTTACCGTTGCCCTTGTTAAAAGGGGAGCCGGTAATGTGGAGCTGCCAGCCTCCCACTCCAACTGTCTATTACAATCAATGGTGATTGTGTTTGAGAAAAAAGAATTGTGTATGTATTTGGGGGTGTATGAGCAGGTGTGTGTCAAACCGTGCATCTTGCAGGTACGTGTCTCAACGGCTTGCTTTGCTCATTAAAGTTGTATGGGATGCACAAGTGCTTGTCATCATAGTTTGCCTCATTAAGACCTTAGGGATGGATGTGTTGATGAAGGCACACTGTACAGTTCAGTTCACACAGCTGCATCGCTGACTGTAGCTTGTCTCATCACACTCAAAAGGTCATCTTTTCCTTTTACTTGCGTTGATTTTCTTTTACTGCAGATTGTTCTGGTGGATTAGTTATATTTACAATCAACCTGCAATGGAAAAAGCAGCCGTTGCTAATCAATAAAACATATTGTCATCGCCGTCGTGATATGAAAGGCTGCCTCAAACACAATAAATGAGAAGACTAATTTTATTTACACGTGTCATGCAGTCACACTCAGCATGTGAGCATTTGACCTATCAGTCCTGGATGCACAGATCATGTGTTCACACCATTCAGCTGATAAGACATAGCTCGCCATCACTCTGTAATTTGTGTCAATTTAGGGGTGACTGAAAGGTTAGTTTGGTGAATTATTACAACGATGCTACTGTACATTATAGTTTTTCCTTCTGTCATGCAGAAATAGTATTGACCTCTTTTGTATGTATTTGCTGCACGCATTTTTAAACCTATTAATGAAGGACGATAGCTGGATGACTTTACAGATACACTATATCATGTAAAAACCCTCCAAACAGAGTTTTGAACAGTATGTGTCTATACATAAAGTGGAGGGAAAAAAAAGACGATAACTGTCATCAAATGTCAAGGCCTAACATCAGATCAGTTGCTGTTAGGAGTCAGCTTATTTGTGCGAACATTATGTGCTATTGCATGTTGCGATACACACTCTGGCTCAGTTCCATAGAGGTGTGATTATGTATGCCAAAACACAGCGTTCCTTTTGACTCCCTCTAGATTTTACTTCTCTACTGTAGATGAAAAGCTGCCGTCTTCTTTAATGAATATTTAAAGCAAAACATCTCTTTTATCTTTCCATTTTGAGTCACATTGCCCTTGACACAGCAGGGACCTGTTTTCATCACTAATGCATTTTTCCCAGGTCAAAATCCACCATGGGAGTAAATTATATTTATGCTGAATGTTTTCACAATTTGCCGCTAATTATGAATGCCTCTTATTTTTGCAGGATCTGGGTTTGGAAGGCACCTCGCTGAATGACATCTTGTACAAAAACGCTGCTTTCCTCAACCTGGTGGACCCGATCTCACACGAGCTGCTGCTCAGCCTGGCTCGAGAGATGCAGTGTCCTAAGAAGGTCAGCTTGTACTTCCTGTAACACAAGCACTCACAGAGCAGCCACAGGAATCAAACTTGATGTTGGTATTCTGCAAAAGAAAGCATTCTCCTAAAAACGCTCCCCTGATGGTTTCCTTTTGTTACGTAAGGACTTCTCAGGATCAATGGAAATCCAATCTGAGGATGTTATCGACTTGCATTTCTACAGACTGACGGTTGAAAGAAAATCTGCAGACACAGGTTACTTTTAAGGAGATAGAAATAGGATGGGCACTTTGGTACGAATCCTGCAAAATGAGCATTTAAATTTACTCTCCTCCATCTTGGTCGGTGCAATTTATTGAATTTGTTCGGTTCAGTTGCTCATATCTCATATCTGAAAACTCATAAAACTGGAGTAACTTATAAATATCTGCAAAATTACAACTGACAGCCATCAAGGAATCGAGGGAGGTGGGAACTAAAGGCTGAGATTTTCGTGCAATATAAGAATTCATAACTTGGGACTACACACCAACAGTGACTATTAAATTACACTGATATAGGTGACGCATACCAGAAGCCATAACGTGCTTAATGAACTCATATTACCATGTTTACCAGAGGCTGTGTTGAAACTCTGCACTCCTGTGTACTTCCTGTGTTTTCCCTTCCAATGCACACTGCATGTGATTAGATTTTCTCGCTCCACTGAGGGACCTAAATTGTGTTTTGTTCAGGAGTAGCTCAAGGCATCAAAAATAATAACAACCTCATTTTTCTGCTCATGGAATGAATGTTTACAGGTTAATACTTCAAAGAAATACAAGAAAGTTCTGCCGTGTACAAGAGCAGCTGACTTACAACAAAAAAGAGTGGGAAATGGGGATGCCTGATCTGGTATATGATAATCTTTTGAGGGTGAATCATGATCTCTTTTTCTCTTTTTTTCCCCACATAAAATATTGACTAGCTACAACTAAACCAGATCAAGGTTTCTCCAAGTTTTCTAGAAGGTATAGGTGATGAAAACCTTTGCATTTTTACATAAGTTTTGACGAACCAAACCCAAAACCAACCTAGTCACTCATGAGGTAAACCCTATGTCCACGTTCTTCTAAGTGTGCCCCATATTAAATGACATTGCGTCATGTCAGCTCTGTCAGAATCACTCTCTCACTTTGGGGGTTTAAGACTGTATCTCTGTGCTGATTTCTGTTATAGCTGTAAGCTTTGGCTGATTGGTACTATAAAGAACAGAGGAACTGTGTCATCAGCCATTAGTTTCAGAATTGCCATTCTGAAGCCATTAATTTGTTAATTTTTAGAATAATTTTAGAATAAACTATGTCGGCTTTTTGCATAAGAACTTACAGACACGGTAAAGCAGTAAACTTTACTGCATCCAGAATGTATTTGCCACAACTAGAGTCGAGCTGTCTGTCATGAAAAAATGAGTTTGATTAAATAAACTGAAGCTGGAAAGTCTGATTCCACAGGTGAGTGAACTGTCATTCAGACCTGTCAATCAAAGCCCGACAGGACAGACACGAAGGCATCTGAGATGTTATTAACACAGGAAAAAAATTTAAGATGGGCCACTAGATCACTGGTTAAAATACCCAATAAAACGAATGAGACCAGAACGACCAGAACGGAAAAATTATTGCCACAGTATCTATAGAGAGAAATCGTCTATAAGTCTAAGAGAGAAGGGGTTTTTGGAGCCAAACCCTGCAGCCTTCAGTAGTATTACAACTTTAAGGTTCTTCTGCATTGGCTTCATTTTGGAGCAGCAGAAGAATTCCTTATTACTTGGTGGTAGTAAAATAACATGTTACATAAATTTCATCAGGTTAAATTGGACTAACCAAACACATTTAATGCAGACATATATCACTGGAATCATTATAACAGGACTTGAGCATACTCATCAGGCTAGCCAAGCTACAAAATGCTACAAATGACCCATAATGCAATGACTGTGTGGTGAAAATTAGTATGGAAAGTGTCTGTGATGACTGATGAATTGTATTTTTGTCATCATTACACTATGAACACGCTTGATAACACAGTGCTAAAGAGAAAATAACCGTATTTACATACAGCATGCTTTCACACCATTAGGCCACGCCCCTTCCACCACCCTCACAATTATTCTGCTAATAGGAGATATTTTGGATTCAGGAGAGACAACATGTTAAAAACAGGCGCTGCATCAAAATCAGTTGCTGCTTGCTTATCTTAATGCATAAAAATATAGGATGTAAAAATAACAGTCACTCTTCAATATTTATATCAATGTCAATATTTATATCACCACAATATTGAACAATGTTTTGACATATGGCGGATTTACCTCATATTGTGCTGCCTACACAGCACTGTTATTAATTTATTTAATGGGTGGTCACCCATGATCTAAGCTTGTCAGACTGCCCACCCTTAGTAGAAAATAATTTCTTTTGCACACAGAGAGCACTCCTTACTCCATTACTGTTAATCACTTTGTTCAATATTCTCTTCTACAGGATGCAGACACCATAAAGTCTTCTGATAAGATTTGCAGACAGCTGATCTACCACCTGACCCCGCACTCAAAGTGGCTGCGGCAGAGCATGTCCAGAAGGAAATCCCAGGCCTGGTAAGCCCTCCTGTCCAGACATCCAGTCTGTAATAAATCTGCAGCTCTGCTCCACGCAGAACAGGGCTCGGCTCCATGTAGAGCTGTGGAGATTTCCATCTTTGTAGCTGACATTGAACTAGGACAGAGCTGGCCACAGGCTGACCTGACAGGGACGCCATGGTAACCACAGCTGTCAGTCATCTCTCTTTTAAGTGCTCAGGTTCGTGCGCTGAATGTGCTTTGCCATTGGCCCTTCTCTCTTCAAAAGTGGCGCAGTAGCAAATTTGTCCATCTGCTTTTCCTTTTTTTAAGGAAGCCTGGGAGGGTTGTGTTAAATTGTAATTGTGCTTGTCCTGATTACAGAATGATTTGCCATTGATGTGAAAATGCTGAATAGAGAATTAGCTTTGTATACAAATAGTTATGTCCCTGTGTATTTGTGGGTAATTCTATTCGTGAAAAGAAACGGGCTATCTCGATTCTTTTTTATGTAATTGCTTATGCTGCACATGATTAGATGGTGCAAATAATGAATTCATTTTGTGAATATGAAAATAATCTCAGAGTTGAGGAGGAGACAATATGAAGCACAGTGAGATGAGACAGGTTCATTATGAGTCAGCCGTAGGTATCAACATGCAGAATCAGAGAAAAGCGAAGACATATTCACAGGGATCTGGCAGGATCAGACACTGACTCACAAGCAGGGCTTTTGTTGTGTTAGTGGACGTTTAAATTAGTCTAGAAGAGGAAAGACACCGGAGTTAACCGACACTGACAGCATCTCTGAAAATGTGCAGATACATGCTATTGCTAAATTTCCTAGCTAGAGGAGCTTTTTTTACTTAGTCATGTTCTATGCTTCATAAACCTGCAGAGAGAGACGGCATGACACTGGCTGAGACAGCAGGAGCAACATGAATCATTAAAACAAAAGTCCACCCTAAAATGGAATATTAATACTGCGGATGCAGCGAGCTCTGACGGGTTCAGCTGGTGCTGTGTTCACGAACTAATACCTGTCATAGTCAGAAACCGACAAGACAGGCTCAGGCTGCCACCGACTAGTAACAGGAAAGGAAATGTACAACAAAAATGAAATGTATGGCACTGCTTTTCCTTGTTTAAGACATGTATTAAATGAGCTATGCTATAACTGAAATTACAACATAAATAAGTCCTCCAGTTTTCTATTGAAGAGCCCCGCACATCAAAATGACAGCCCTGTTGATTTGCAGATGCAACAAAATCATGTCTTAAATATCATTTTTAGGTGGATTGTACTTCCTGTTAACCTCCATCTATGTGCAGCTCCAAGCAAACTGTTCCCATCTGTGCAAAGTCTCACCTCTGTGAAGTTTCTCTATCTTCAGAGGAAACAGAAACTGCTCAGTCCCTGTAATACCTCTGGATTATTCAGCCCTTCATTATCCAGCATTAGTATTGCACACCGGTTGCACAAAATACTGTACTGTTCTGACTGAAATGCCACACCGAATTATTGTCTGACACGCATTAATCCTGTTAATCTATCTAACTAGTTTACTAATTTTTGCTGGAAATGTTTTCTCTTTACACATTAATGAAAGGGCTTGACAACAGGCTTGATGAAAGCGGTGACCCAGAAATGCTGCCTAGGCTCCAACCTGGGTGATTTCATGCTGGTGTAAAAAATTGCCATCGTTTTTGTGACCTTGTTACCCCCTTTTCACACCAGTATCTTTTTAGTGCACCAGCCTTATTTGGACACAAAATTGCATCTGTCTTTTGGCACCTGAGCACCTGAACCAGCACAGAAGAACCACAGCTACCCTTTGATGCCTTCAGTGTGCGGTCAAGTGTTGCTGTTTTTAATGTACTTATGGCTAAATGATGAAAAAAAAAGAATTTTGATTATTTTTAGTGTTATGGATGATTTCAATAGATTTTTTTTCTGTCTACATGTCTACAATAATTTTTTTACTAAAACTATATACCACATATGTGTAGAAAAACAGCACTTCTGAAGGTGTCTGTGCATTATTTATTAAAAAAATAAAAACAATGAAAAACAGCAGTAATGTACAGTACTGTGCAAAAGTCCTTGGTCAACATTAGGTTTGTTGGATTAGTAAAGTTATAATGACCACACATATGCATACAGTCTGGATATATGGGAAGTATGTACAGCAGGAAAAACAAACGTTTCAGGAAAAAACAGCTTCTATAAACCAAAGTGTTTGTATTTAGTGTGACCTCCCTTTGCACTTAACATGTCTTTAACCCTTTTTTTTCTAGACAATATGAGATTTATTGCATTAATTTTATGACGTTTCATACCAGGTTTCATTCAACACATGTCAGATGTTTCTAATTGTTTGTGGTGTTTCTTGTCATGGGGTCAGGGGTCACACTAAATACTGACTCTAACCTTTACAACCCATTTAGTTGAGTTTTTATGTCTCTTTTAAGCCTGTGCACATATTCCCTGTATTTTCTTGTTGTATCTGAATTAAAGAGAATGAGAAAGAGGTGCCCAAGACATTTGCAGAATACTGTAGCTGTGCCTTTTTTTTTAAGCCATTATTTTAATTCCAGTGGAACAATTGGCCTCTATCGGCGCCAAATTCTACCAGTACTGATTGTTTGTTAAACACCTCTTCTGTGCAACTGATTCACCTGTCTATTATTGTATGTAGTATTACAACAAGCAAACAGGTTTTAGTTTTTTTGTTAAGCAAAATAGTCTCCAGAGGATGCAATAATCTCTATTTTTTAGGCTTTTTCTCTATTTTCAGAAAGCTGATTTCACATAATTACACTGATTCACAGATATATTTGGATTTGTAGTTGCAGATTTGTCTTGTATTTATCTGTCCCAATTCACTAAATTCAGTTTGTTGTATCATATTACAATGTGTCATCAGCTTGTCAAGTTTGTTTTGTTTTTAAGAAAAATGAGAGTGAAAGGCAAAAGGAGATTTGTGTGCAGGAGCTGTCTTTACTGATGTGAGCCTGATCTGTGTGGCTGGATTCCCTGCACCATGAAGGACAATGCAGTGGTGTGTGTCTGTGTGCGTCTGTGTGTGCATTTCTGACATAGAATGTGCAGGACTCCTGCATGTAGACTTAGAAAACAGCAGAAATGGGTGGAGAACATTTTGGGTTTTTTTTTTTTTAAGGAAGGGGAAACCTCACGGAGCAAATCTGATTAGATCGCTCATCTCACGTCGCTGTGTCTCGAGCTGAAACGAATAATGGAGCAAAGCTTGAACGTAAATGACTCTGCAGAAAACAAAATGGTGCGAACAATGCAATAATAGCCCTGGGGAGGGTTAAGCATAAAAATCAACCTAGGGACAATGCTTATTTAACACTGAAATTAAATGAGATTTTTATGGCAGCTTTGTTTTGAAAGTATGAATTTATTTTGCATTTTACCTCTGCTCTGTTTTGTATCAGGGAGTCATTTAGATACAGTGTGAATGTTTGTAAATCATAGGAGGGATTTGATTTACAACAGACATTTATTTACTGTAACACAGCCTTGTTATATTAAATCAGTGACACAACAGGACTGATGAGCAACACGCAAGTCAAGAACAACAGTTTGTCTCTGCTGTGTGTAAACGGGAATGTTTAATAGACATTCATTATAAAACATGAATATAATTGCTTGCTTAATTATGTAATGGATATAATGGTTGTGTGATAGATTACTTGACTGTAGTTCAATGAGAAGCCACTGTTAGTGCACGGGTGATGCAATTTGTTTGTAAATGAATGAAGACTTTTATGCTCAGTCTGTTTGTTTAGAAACCTAATATAGTGAATATAGGTTCATTCATAGACAAGGACGTCAAACTCTACAACATTCATACTGATTTTATTTCATTTATAAATCTCTGTTAATTTTGTAAACTACTTTTATCTTTAGACCCGAACTTTGGTGACATTAGTTATAAGATTAATCAATTGTCAACTGTGAAAATAGTCTGCAGCTATTTTCTAATCAGTTTGAGCAAGTTTATAAAAAAAGAAGTTGAAATCTTCATAATCATATATAAAATATGCACAATTATAATATAGTAATGTTAATTTTCCATGGAGAAGAGTGGCTATGATTGTTATTATAATGTACATTATTGTCACAAGGGTTTATTTGTTCACTCTGTAAAAAAAAAAAAAAAACCACCACAACATTTTTCAACGATTTGTGCTTTTATGTAATTTTACTTTAGTTTTGTTCACTCTATGCATATTCCATTATCACTGAAAAAATATTAGGCTATTGTCACCATAATTGATTTGTAGGTTGTATGAATATATGAATGAATGTTTGAAGTGTTTTTAAAGCATCTTCAAGAAAACACGTCCTTAATATAATAAAAGCTTAAAAAAAAACAGTTTTATGTAATTTCCACCTTGTTACAACTCTTACATCATTATCATCATGTGTTGGCTTCATCTCATAATAATGCTGATGAATGTCTTATACATCAGTTTCATCTTGTTGCATCTTTTACAAAATTTCATTTTCTTTAATCAGTGAAGTTGTTTTGTCTTGTAACGTCTTGTTCACATTTACTAAAAATTATCTCTTTTAAAATCAGTTAAGTTTTTACATTTTCATATTATAACATCTGTTATGACTAATTTAAACCTACAAATAATGGTCTTTTACGTTGTCTATGTCTACATATCTTCTTCTCTAAGTAAATTAAGACCACAAATGAATGCCTTCATTCATCTTGTTGTGTTGTTTAGTTTGTTTTCATCTTCCATTGTCCTTTACAAGTAACTTAAACCACAAACACACATCTTCTACGTGGTATTTTCATCTAGTTTCTTCCTTTATGTAATTTTCGTTGTCTTTTAAATAGTTTTCATGTTGTAACATCTTTTGAAAATAATTTAAAAGCACAAATAACAATTTTTTAAGTCATTTTCACCTTTTTACAGCTTTAACACCACATTCATCTCACTTCTCCTTTTATGTCACTTTAGCCTCGAATGTGTTACATTATTTTGATTGTGTGCATCATTTAAAAACACAAGTCCCTGACTCTTCCACTGACTTCAACTTTTCTAAATATTACTGGTAAATGAGTAAATTATCTCCAGAATAAAACTAGTGAAACTTTACCAAGTTTCAGTCACTAATAAAGAAAAATTGATTCAAAAATGCTGGTTCGCTGTAGTTTCCAAGATCCAGTCTTGGGTCAAAATGTGAATTAATAATTAATGAGAGAATGGGTTTTACTAAAAAGGACTGTTTGTCTTAGAGATACCAGATCGACATCAAAACGCTGTCTGCACATTGAAATACATACATTTTTCAGGTTCTTTCTCTGGCAGATTTATAAATCTATTGTATAAATGTACAAAAAAAAACAATATATATGTGTGATAAAAGCTTATCATATACATTGAAATCATTGGCAAACCAGCACTTTTGCATCTGTTTCCCCATTCATTGAAGTATATAAGATTTAGCACATTTAATCTCTGAGGCAGGTAATTAAAATAATGATAAATGATTGTAGACCAGTGGGATTTAAGATAAAAAATGAATGTCTTTTACATAATTTTCATCTTGTTTCGCTCTTTTTTGTAATTTTTATCTTGTCTTTTATAAATGATTTATAGCCAAAAATATCTGTCTGGTCTCCTCAACTCTCAATTGATGATTTTAATCAATTTTGACTGATATGAACATCATGATAATATTTTTGGGCATATGGCTCAGTCCTGGTACAAAGACCACAACAAGTTGTCTGCTAGAAGCTATCAGTAGTCGCTTTTCCATTGACCCTCACGTTGTGTATAAAAATATGCGTAATGGAAAAAACGATGAAAAGTTTTTGCGCTGGCAAGAGGTGGTTTTTCGGGCAAAGCGAAATTGGTATATTGCGCAAAACTGCAATGGAAAGAGTCACGTGAACAAAATAATGAATGTAGACAGATGTTAGAACAAGCAAAGACGACGAGTTTTACAACAAACGTGTGTGGACAAACCAGGAAACCGAATCATTTTTTAATTTCGTACGGGATAGAGGGGTAATATATAATTACAATGAATATATCTGTAAATCAAAGTGATATTTATGTTCGTCGCCATGTTGATGGAATGACTTCTTGTGACATCTCGGGATAATAAATGAACAAATCTTTGCATTTGTGATTTGATGGAAAAACCGACATTACACACTTCTGTTTTTTTGACATTTAGTAAATATCTGTAAAGTTTTGCGCATATGTCCAATGGAAAAGCCACTACAGATACCTTTGTTTTCCAGAGTTTGATTAAAGTTTAAGGAATGATAGACGAAGTTTCCTGAATGGATGCCTCGCACATCTTTCATTCTTTCCAGACACAAAAGAATGAGACTAACAGAAAGAAGAGGGAGTAGTGTGATCAGAATCCATTCACACCCTCAGGGCGGCCTTGCCAAACCGCGGCCATCACGACTTTTGTGCCACTGGTGAAAATGAGGTTTCTTTCGTACAAAAGGCTGTGAGGTCAATTGAAAAACCTGAGAACAGCTCAAGAGAGTCTGATAAAGATACACAGTAGAGACAAATGTTCTCAGCAGCTGATGAAATCCCACCTCATTCTGGAATCATGAGTGGGTTTTTTTTACGCTTTGTTTCTATGTTTCACAGTTAAAACAAACCCTGGAACGCATCAGCCCATCACATGCTTTTAAAACGTATCAGTAAATGCTGCTCAGGGCATATGATGAAAACAACTCCATTTTCAACACCACCCCAAAACACTTTAAAGCATCACAAGTGACAGGTACTGCAGTGGATGTCACAGTAAGTCACTTAATGCCTGAGGATGTTATAATTCACTTTGACACTGAATCAGCGTTACAGGCCACTTCAGTAAAAGCTGAAGCTAAACACACCACATCCTTGAGGGGGAGAAATGGGGCATCTGTGCATCACACTGACTATAAACAAAAAGGGCAAAGGAGTGTAAACAGAGCACAAACATGATGAAAAACTGAACCTTCAAGCTTTAGTAAAGTGTCAGATTATCACGTTATGTTCAGAATCTGACTCAAATACGTCTTAGATTGCATAATATACTTAACAAAACTGCAACCAAAGCAGAATGGATACATTAAAGACTGACATACACTATAAACCACTTCAGTTTAATGCAGTACTGTACAGACAACTAAAATAAGAAAGCCAACCCATGCTTAAGTCGATTTCCTCAAACCTCTTCTCATTAACACCTTCTGTTACTTTTATCATTTGTGTAAAAATGTTAATGAGAAAGCAAAATGTTAAATAAAATACACACAAAAATACACGAGAAACCATTTAAAACCTTGCCTGCATCAACACTTAGATTATGATTTGAGCCAAAACTAATGTACTTATTCCTTGAGATCACTCATTAAGTCAGTAGGAAAAAACAGACAGAACATGTGACATCAATGATTGAACCAAGACGGACTGGATGATGAAGACCTGAAGCACTGGAGCATTTCAGTCATAAAATAAAACTAGGAAGCTAGGAACTCAGACTTGTTAAAAAACACATTTTGCCATCATTTTGTTGATTTGGGCCAAAACTGAGTTGACATTCTGTTACAATTTTTCCAAAAAATTAAGTTTTATGGAATCTGACCAATTCATAAGCGAGCAGAAAAAAAATAAAACAAACGTGTCCTTTGATTGAACCAACATCATGAAAGCCTGAGGTGCTGCAGCATTTCAGACAGATTCTCTCCTTTTGTGTCTAAAAATAAACCAGCCAAGCATTTTAGAGTTCCACCTTTTTTTAGAGCACACCATTCTTTATTTTTTTAAGTTGTGGTGTTCTGCTACAAGGAGTCCTCTGCTCCTGGCTGTCCGGGCTTTAAGCTCAAGCTGCTGGCTCATTCGGATGTTTTGGCTCTTCTGTTTACACTAGTAAATCCCCATGCTGGAGTTTCTATGTCAGCCTTCCGCTCCGGGCCAGCCCCGTCACCCCCTCTTTTATACAACACAGGAAACATAACATCAAACTAGGACAACGTTCCCAAGTCAAACACAGAGGAACCTCTCAAAGAACCTTTCACCTCGGAGCTTAAACCTAAGCTATGTTGTGTCTTTTTACAGAGCTATAGAGAGTAAACAATGTCTTTCTCTTTATTTTTCAGTCTCAAGACTACCTTACAGAAAAAGCTGTCCAGTGACACAGTCGACTTGTCTGGTATCCCTTTATCCACTCGTGATGTTCGTCAAGTCGCCTTCTACCTCCAAAACAACAGAGACAGTGTGATGGCTGTGGACATCAGTTTCACTGAACTCCAAGATGAGAACCTGAGGCTTCTCCTGCCTCTTCTTGCCTCACTGCCCAAGCTCAGCACCCTGGCTCTCAATGGCAACCGCCTCACGCTAGCTATACTCAAAGACCTCACAGAGATGCTGAAAGATCCCAAGAAGTTCTCCAGCTTGGCCTGGATAGACCTGGGAAACAATGTGGATATTTTCACCATGCCACAGCCGCTACTAGTCGCCTTGCGTCGGCGCTGTAGCCTGAAGAGCAGCCTGCCCACAATCTACGAGTACACAGAGGGCCAGCCCTACTGCTACCACCTGGAGACGTCTATCGAGGAGCCCAGCCATTACGAGGAGGAAGAAGAGGAGGACGAGGCAGAGGACGAGGAGGATGACATGGGGAACAAATTCGAGCTGGAGCCGTGGGGTTTAGGAGAGAAGCAGCTCTCCAAAAACTTCACCCTGCACTATTGTGAGAGGTGATGGGGTATTTTTGTCTGAGGCTCTTTCGACTGTGGTTGAAATGTCGTCCCACAGCACTCCGTTACTTCCTTTGCCCTCTCGCCCTCACACCACGAGCCCAGTCACCCCTTGAGGCACGAGGTAGACCAGTGCCCACATTGTGAAATTCTCGTCCCGACACGGCTACCAAGCTATTCCTAACCATCTCTGAGTTAACCCACACAAGATGACAGTGAAGTGACAGTCACGATGGCGGACTTACTGTGTTGGTGGATGGTGCTCTTGGGAATAAGGTGCGGTTTCATTGGAGGGGGGGCTGGAGGAGTTAATGAACCGGTGCTCTCTCTCTTTCTCTCTCTCTCTTTCTCTCTCTCTCTTTCCCCCTGTCTCTCTATCTCTACCCCTCTCTCTCTCTCTCTCTCTCTGATAGTGGCAGCTGAGGAGCCAGTCCCAAGGAGTTTTAGATCAGTTGGTTGGCTGAAGGAGCAGCATCCCGGCGGTAGCTCAAGTGGAACTAGAGTTAGTTTGGAAACAGTGGGTCCCTGTGGGTTCTCTACCAGGACTGAGACTATCTCTGGCAGGCAGGGCCTAGCTCCACATTGTGTGTTCTCTGTTAATCTCTCAACAAAAGCTATGACACAAGTTCAACAGACTATACAGCCGACGACCCATCACGTGATGCCGGCAAAACTGCTAGGTCAAGACTTTTTGCGTTTTCCCCCCCTTTCCAAATGTCCACTTGTGAATACCCACGCAGCTCTTGTGTAGATGTAAATGAGGACACAAAACATGGCTCTGTTGTGTTTCCACAGGCTATTTTTGTGCACTTTTGGTGAACAAAGCAATCTTAGAAGACAACAGGTAGGACTCAACAATGGATAGCTGTCACTGGTTGTTTTTGTACTTGCCTAAATGCTGATATTCACCTCTTTGTAATTATTGAACTATTGTAGTCATCACCACAGTGTTTCAGTGCATTTATACCACTACAGCCAGCCGTTAATATTAGTCTGAGCGGTGCCCAAACTGATTCACGATTGAGCTCTTCCTACTGCCGTTTATCTCTCCATTTACATTTATTGATGCTGTACTTCGGTGGTCCTGTGTTTGTTACGAGACACAGCCATGACTGTTATCTCTTGGTTATAGTCTCACTGACTATGAGTGGTCATATCCTTTAGTAGCACATAACAATTAAGTTAGACTGACCGAAACACTGCAATGCACTTTAAGACACTGTTCTTTTTATATTTATTTTCCATAATATTTACTCTGTATATGTTGTTTTTGACAGTAATATATTCGATGCTGAAACGGATGCATACCTCTCTATGGTTTAAAGATGACCAAACGGTTTATGAATGTTAGAAGGAAAACAATCCTGCATCACCCAATATATAATAAATGTTTAAGTGTGTGTTCTCTCTGTGTTTCTAAGTGTTGTGTCTGATTACTGGTGTAATTATTTGTGTTATTGTTTTGGTGTTTTGTCTTTTGTCCGTCTCAGTAATTATAATAATGACTCTAATGACTATAAAACTGAGCACAGTGACCTCTTGCTATAAGCGGATTCAGTTTTAAACCAAAAGGGGATGTGGCTGATGTGATTACGCAGAAAAATGCTCTGGAAATGTAATTTCATCTAGCAACACTGTTAGAATCTCAGCAAATTTTCATGTGAAATGCTGGACGGGGGAAAGCACTGAACCCTTGGTTTGTAGTTTATGTTCTGTGTGTTGACGTCAAACTCTTCATTGTTGTAGCCTGTGTGTATTTGTCTCATGCCAAACACTGACTGCCAATAAAAATCCTGATTTAAGCTGAGAGGTGAGAGAGTCTGGATTCATTTTGGTTTGAAGAGATCCTACATTAAGAGTTCAAATGGGGGCTTTAACATCTGGGTCACCAGCAGAACCAGCAGCTCAGGGAAACAAACAAACAGGATTTATTCATGCAGATTAGTCTGCAAATAGGGCAATATTAGAAATCAGGTCTGGCTGTGCTTTTTGGACTGGCTGTGGCGGTGCTGTAGTTCTCAGCCAGCGGATCAGCTGTGACTCTGTGCTGTCAGGGAAACATGAACCACTGCCGTTTGCCAGGCAAAGACAGGATGCTCATTGGATGAGGCCTACCCATGATCCTCTCCTGGCAACCTTTTGTTCCTGCTGCCAGACATGGTAATGTGGCATTTGCAACAGGCGGCTCCTATAAGGTCACGGCACAGTGTGACTGTCACACCCCCTGAGGTCCAAATACCATGTGACGGTAGCGGAACCCGCCCTGAAAGACACCTGGATCTTATTATCTGACCTCCTCTTTTCAATACTCATTTATATCCATCTACTTCTATTTATATATATATACAGTTATATATAAAATAATAAAACGTTACTTTTGCATTGCTATTGTATGGCATCAACATACAGGTCCAAGATGCTTCGAAGAAATCATACAGTTTATTTCTTCAGAAAATCAGGATGTGATTTTCCTGTTTGTATGAGTCACACTTTGATCTGATTATCCTGCTCCAGCTGCTGCATCCCCCAGAATAAAAAAAGAAAGATTATTCATGAACAACAGCACAGAAATCACACAGATTATGGAAGATACATTCTGGCACACATGAGAGGTTCAAGTTCAGCAGCAATGACTTTGAGTTGAAGGGACAGATGAGCTGAAAGCCATTAATGCTTCTTTTTCTAGACTGCAAACAGAATTCTTATTATTGGTGGGTTTTTGTTTGTTTGGGTTTTTTTTTGGTCTTACAGTATTATTCCATTTGAAGTGTATTATTATTACTATTACTGGAAATAAATATTATATTGACTGTGACTTTGCAGGAATTCAGTTTTTATATTCTGCTCTTGACATATTGTCTCTATTGATTTTCATTGTAACTCAGTCAGTAATCATTAACCAGAATTTTTACAAATATTCAATCTTAGTGACCTAAAATGTTGCTTATGTGTGAGTGTAAGGACCTGATGTAAAAAAAAAAAAAAAAGTTTGTTTTGCAAAATATTTGTGTATTATTGTAATATTAGTGATGACAGGACATAGATTTACAAAAAAAAAACTTTCTCTGAGATTAAACGAGAAAAAAACATCAATACAATTTTGATATAAATTATTTTTCTCATAAATATATATTTCAGATAAATGTGACTGATTTTAGGCAGTATTCATGCTCTTATCTCACACATTTACAGCTTTAATCTCAGACATTATGAGTCCGATGTTTTTATTCACGTTACTTATTACTGAGAAAACTGGGGGTTTTGTTCCAGGTTGTTTTTTTATTGACTTCTTTAAAGCAAATGTTGATAAATGTTCATTTTTCACTACTTTATCCAAAAGTTAAATAAGTACTGTGTTTACAAAGATGCAATTTCACCTTCACACCATTTTCAGGGTGACAATGAAGCAAATGTTTCCTTGTCTTCATATGTCATCTCAAAAAAGACAATAACTACAAACAGTATTTTAAAAAGAAGCACACGACATCGGACTATTGTAAATATTTAATCATGTGTGTATTAATACCAGCTGTGTAAAACAAATTCAAACACAAACTGAAGAGGATTTTAGGTTAATGATACAAAATAGCCTGCTATTTATTAAGTCTTTGAAATAAACTGCAGTATTGATATACATTTATAACAGTGCTGATATACATTCAAGACATTTGGATGTGTGCATAAATAAGGCAAAATGGAACGAGGCTAAAACAAGCATAAAAATCCATTGCTGTTTCACAAGTTGCAAGAAGGAAACAAGAAGAAGTGAGAGATAAAAGTGTTTACAATGGAGTCTAAATGGAGGCGTCAGATGCAGTCACAGTAAAAGAGCAGCTGTGTGTTCCTGCCCATTAAAAACTGTCTTCTCCACATTCTTTTTCAGAGGTCATGTGCTTGACGGCTACACGTCACTGTCGGTGTTTGGTAGACGCTCCGTATTCAGTGCCTTCTTCAGTGATTTTCCAGCCAGACAAAACACCATCTGTTGCTGGGTTTTATTTGTGGTTTCGTGGCTGCACAAAAGTGTCAGTAACCTACAGGCCATCCAAAACAATCCATGTCATTGATTCTTTTCTTTTTTTTTTTAGTAACCAGCTGCTTTGCCTAGCTTCCTGGCATCAGACACAGCACAGATACAGCCATCTTCCTTCTCCACAGCTTGGACCACGTTGAAGAATGTCCCTGTCGCATCATATTCATGTCCCATATTTTGCAGAGCCTCAATAACCTTCTGATGTGCACAAAGAGGAGAAAGAGAAGACTTAGATGGAACAAACACAGAGTGTGTTATGTAAATGTAAGGAATTTAATGCCTTACTTTATCAAAGTGCGGTTCAAACCTCACTGCATTTTGGGAGGTGACAAAAAGAACTGGAGCAGCTATCGCTTCTTTAAGGCTCTTTCCAAACCAGAGGTGGTTCATGAGTGTCTAAAAGGAAAGAGAACAATATTTGGCAGTCTGACAGAAGGGACAGCGATGATTCTAGTGCATGCTATGACAACAGTGAGGGGCATTAGTCTGCAGCAATTTATCTTAATGGCACTCAACGTGATTGCCATGGACACGTACAGAGGCGATTCCAGTCGTGATCATACTCCCACCAGTCGATCCAATCACCAGCGTCTTTGTCTGAGACTTCAGCACAGCGGGAGACATGGAGGAGGGAGGCTGCTCCCCTGTGAACACAACAAAGCCTTTGACTGACAGGACAGATCATTACAATTCAAACTCATCAGCGTGAGAAGAACAAGGAAAAACCGATTAAAATGCAATGTGAAGAGTGTCTTTCAACGCTGTGAATAACCACAGAGCATCAAAGGGTGAGGAGGGTTTAACTTTGTTCAGCAGCAGATATCAGATACTGCTGAACGGGGTTGCATGGATGTTTTATCGTCCTGCTATAAAATCATCAGCTCTTTTCTAAATACTCGCTGTCAAGTCAATTTTATTTCTGTAGCTAATACTACAAATTCGCCTCAAGGGCCTTTACAGTCTGTGTAATACACTGTAGAAAACACTCTGCTCTTCAATTTTCAGTGTTAGTGAGGTGAAAAGTCTCAATTTCAGCCACAGTC